>CM008279.1:61102949-61468346 GCA_002319775.1 Fagopyrum tataricum
TTCCCCTTAATGACAAAATGCCTAACACCTCGTGTCGAGGACACTCTCAGTCACACATGGGCTCCAACTCTGAACTCTAGAGGTCTACGCCTCCTATCAGCATAAGACTTCTGACGGCTCTGCACAGTCAGCATACGCTCTCTGATCAATGCTACCCGAGCCATATCATCCTGAATCTGATCAGGTGTTAAACCACTGACACTGCTATATTCATCCCAACATAACGGGGTACGACATCTCTGTCCATACAGTGCCTCATATGGGGCCATTCCAATAGATGCATGCCAGCTGTTGTTGTAGGAGAACTCAACAAGTGGGAGATGATCTGTCCACACTTGCCCCCAATCCAACACACAAGCTCGTAACATATCCTCCAGGGTCTGAATGGTCCTCTCTGACTGACCATCTGTCTGAGGATGGAACACAGTCGTGAAGTGTAAACTCGTCCCCAGGGCAGTCTGAATCTGCTGCCAGAATCTCAAGGTAAATCGCCAATCTCTGTCTGAGACGATCGTCCTCGGTACACCATGAAGTCTCACTATCTGCCTAGTGTACTCCTCAGCTAATCTGCTCACCGGCCACGTCTCCCTGATAGGAATGAAACGTGCCGTCTTCGTCAATCTGTCTCCTATGACCCAGATGGCATCAAAACTCCGGCTCAGCCTCAAGCCAGTCACAAAATCCATCGTGACATCCTCCCACTTCTTATGTGGAACAAGAAGGGGATGGAGCTCACCTCCAGGTCGGAAATGCTCGATCTTGACCTGTTGGCAGGTCGCACACTGAGCTACAAATCTGGCTACATCGGGCTTCAGCCCTCCCCACCAATATATACGTTTCAAGTCCTGATACATCTTACTCGTACCTGGATGTACAGAGTAAGGTGTACAGTGAGCCTCTTGTAAAATCTTCTGCCTCAGCTCTGTATCAGCAGGTACACAGACGCGACCGCGGCGCCTCAAAACTCCATATGCTCCAAGCAGGAACTGTGGTGCCGCATCTCGAGACATCCTATCTCTGATCCTCGGTAAAGTCGGGCAGGTTTCCTGTTTCTGTCGGATCTCATCCAACAGATCAGGAAGAACCTCTAAAGTACGCAGCTGGGCATCCTCATCAGGAAACTGGATGTCCAACTCTAACCAGATAAGATCTCTCTGCAACTGATGCAGAATTGTCAGCCTCGCAATCGCCTGCTCTCGAGGCGTCTTCCTGCTCAGGGCATTGGCGACCACGTTCACCTTCCCTGGATGGTACAGAATCTCTAAATCAAAGTCCTTGATCAGCTCAAGCCACCTACGCTGGCGGTTATTCAATTCCTGATGCGTGAAAATGTAATTCAGACTCTGATGGTCTGTGAAGATCTGACAGGTAACACCATACAGGTAATGTCTCTAGATCTTCAGTGCATGAACTACCGCTGCCAACTCCAGATCATGAGTTGGGTAGTTCTCCTCATACGTCTTCAACTGTCGAGACGCATAAGCAATAACTCTGCCTCGCTGCATCAAAACACATCCCAAGCCTAGCTTGGATGCATCACTGTAAACCACAAAATCCTCAGTACCCTCTGGCTGTGCCAAAATAGGAGCAGAAGTCAAACGCCTCTTCAACTCCTCAAAACTCTGTCTGCACTGCTCAGACCACACAAATCGGGTAGTCTTCCTCAGCAAACTCGTCAGTGGACGGGCAATCGCAGAAAAACCCTCCACGAAGCGTCTGTAATAACCGGCTAGGCCAAGGAAACTACGTACTTCCTTGACGTTCGTCGGTGTCGTCCAAGCTGCTACTGCCTCTACCTTCGTTGGATCCACCTTGATCCCCTCAGCTGATACTATATGACCCAGGAATGCTACCTCTGGCATCCAGAACTCACACTTAGAGAACTTAACATAAAGTTCTCTATCCCTCAAAACCTGCAATACAGTCCTCAGATGTCCTGCATGCTCCTCTCCATTGCGAGAGTATACCAGAATGTCATCAATGAAGACCACTACAAACTGATCCAGGAAGTCGATGAAGATACTGTTTATCAACTCCATAAAGACGGTTGGGGCATTCGTAAGCCCAAATGGCATCACTACAAACTCGTAGTGGCCATATCTGGTCCGGAATGTTGTTCTTGATGGTCACCTTGTTCAACTCTCTGTAGTCTATGCATAACCTCAGTGATCCGTCCTTCTTCCGTACGAAGAGGACAGGTGCTCCCCAAGGGGACACGCTAGGGCGAATAAAACCCTTCTCAGCCAACTCCTCGAGTTGCTTCTTCAGCTCCAGCATCTCGACAGGCGTCATCCGGTATGGGGCCCTCGAGATGGGTCTCGTACCAGGCTCCAACTCAATACTGAAATCCACACTCCTCTGAGGCGGAAAACTGGACGGCTCAGCAAAAACATCAGTATACTCACAAACAACTGGGATATCCTCTAACACTGGCCTCTCCCCCTCCTTCATGGCATAACACCAGAAGGCCTCGCAACCCTGTGCAATCAATCTAGTTGCCCGTATGGCGCTGATAATTGTACCTGTCTTTCCAAGGTCCCAACCTCGGAAAACCTCTATCTGGCCTAACTCGGTAGAGAAAGTAACAGTCCTCCTACCTAAATCTAAGACTGCAGAGTGTCTATCCATCCAGTCCATACCTAGAATGACTTCTTCATGCTCTAATGGCATGACAAAGAAGTCAACTAGTAACACACGGGTCCCTACATGGGACAACCGTGAATCTCACGGGTACCTCTGACCCTACCACCATCGGGTAACCCTATAATAAAGGGCATCCCCTCAACTGTATCTAACCTAAGACGCTCTACACAAGCATCAGAAATAAAAGAGTGCGTAGCACCAGTATCAAATAAAACTCTAACAGGTAAACCATGAATCAGAATGGTACCTGTAGCAGTAGGTGCAGCTGGCTCCTCTTCACTCCTCAGCTCAAAAACACGACCCTGTGGGCCTCTGGTACCAGTGGTGCCCCCACCACGACCTCTGCCTTTACTCGGCCCAGGAGTAGATCCCTGAGTCGTAGGGCGATCTAGGACTCTCTGTTGTCCCTGAGTCTGCTGCTGCTGAGGTGGCCTTTGCCCACCTCCCGCTGCACTTGCAGGAGAAGAACCCTGCTGAGATGAAGCTCCGCCCTGGCGGCAGTAAACAGCTCGGTGACCTTGCCTACCACAAGTGTAGCAAGTCACCAATGGCCTCGTACACTCCGGCCTCATATGCCCTGGATCTCCACAGTTAAAGCACTGACGTCCCTTCTCTGCAACCGGCGCAGATGAAGGTTGACTCTGGCATCTCTGACCATGCCAACCACTAGCAGAACCACCAGTACCACTGGTTTGCCCTGTACGCTATCTCTTCTCAGACCCTCCGGTCTGAGAAGCTCTCCTCTGTCCATCTCGCTCCCTCTCATAATCGGAAGCTCTGTCCTGATAATCTGTAAGAGTCTCACAATGAAATCCCGCCATGTAGGTCCGGGTAGTATCCCTCAGTCGTCGGGAAAAGAGATAAACGTGCTGGTCTGCAGCTGGTGCAGCTGGTCCCAGTAATGCCAACTCCTCCTGAAACCTCCTGATGGCCTCAGAGACTGGTACATCCTCGAACCCAGCCTCCACAAAATCTCGCAGTTTCTCCCTCCTCAAAGAGGCAGGGCAGAAACGCTCTCTAATCATCGTCTTCATCTGATCATAATTGGTAACCTAACCCCGTACTGATCTCCACCAGTGCTATGTCAAGTCCCGAAATAAGGTCTGAACCAGCTCAATCTGTCTGTCAGCTGGACATCGAATAGACTCTACAACTGAGTCTACATGCCCGATTTATTGTTGTTGTCATTTTATTGGTTATGTATATATAAATTTGTTACATAGTGATTATTTTTATGATTTGTGTAGTTGGTTTTACCCTTTATAGATTTTGTGGTTGTTTTGTGCATTCAAAGTGTGAAATATATTTGATTTTATGGATTATATATGTAACTTGTGTAGTTTTGACATGCATTTGGACATTTTGATTATATATGAGTGACACTTTGTGTGATTGGTTTTATGTTTATAGATTTGTTGCTTGGTCATTTACATATCGATTTTATTGATTTTTTGTGTTTATAAATTGATTATGTATAGCTTTGTGTATTAATTGTATATATGTTTTTGTTGTTTTGTTGTGTATTGTGGCCGACTACGTTTGTGTGTCATATCCTGTGCACAATTTGTTTATAAATTGTTTAGATATATTGTGTAGTATTTATTACCTAATAGGGGTTGTTTTTTTGAACATTTTCTCTTCAAGCAGGCTTGTGTAGTAAGATCATGTACACAAGGCATTGCTAAATTATATGAAGAAACTGATTACCACGTGAAGGTTAATATTGATTTATTGTATACATACATAATGTACTACTAAATATATATTTGTGTTCTCAAACCCATCATGTGTAATTTTGCAGTTCACCTACAAGTACGAGGAGAATGCCAGAAATGAAAATGTCAGGATAAATTGCTTCATTAGGTTGCAACTTATTCCTCAAATTCTTGAAGAGTTGTCTGTTGAAGATAACTATAAGCTCAAACACGGTATATTTTGCCCCACTTATTGAAATGAGCACCAAGCTGAAGATTTCAAATCAATTGATTCATTTCATGCTTGTGAGGGAGATAATAACCGAGAGAAAGTTTTCCATGTGGTTTGCAATAAACGGGGTCTTATTGAGGTTTGGTGTGACAAAGTTTTTAGAAATTACTGATTTGTTGTGTAGTGATGACAAACCAAATAATGTAGATAACATGGAGCCTGTTGAGATGAGGGTTGTTGTTAGGCAAGATAGATGTACAAATGCTTGATTAGAGGAGTTGTTTATGCAAGAGCCAAAAGACTCACCATACAAATACAAGATGGCTCTTATTATTTTCATTGAAGGTGTGTTAGTGACTAAAGATAAGAAGACAATGGTTACCCAACATACCATTAATCTAGTAAGCAACATGGAGTTGTTTGAGTCATATCCATGAAGTCGGTTTGCTAATTTACAGACCAAGAGATATTTACAATCATGTGAGTCAGCCAAAGTTAGAGCAAGTGGAGGGTACAATATTGGTGGATTTCCACTAGCTCCTCAGGTTATGATTGTTTTATGTGTATATTAATTTAATTGTGTAGTCATTTTTTAAATCACACAACGCAATACACAAGATATCAACACTCATACATAACATGTACAGATATACACAACATGTAGAAAAACAATAAAAGCACAACGATGTACACATAATAAACACTATATACACAAGAAATCCACATAATCAAGTACACAATTGAACTTCATATACATATAATTACATAAAAAGCCAAAACCGATATCGTTGATGGAGCATTGATCTAATTTAAAGAGTTCATTTTGGATCTGTTCAACTAATAAAATCGATATTGATAACGAAGAAAGTTCAATACCTTATACACAAGCAGGAAGCAGTTGAAATTTGATCTGTATAACAGACAAAAACAATGGTTGAATGTCTACAAACAATTCCAAGGTTTACGCAATCTGATGAATTGCAGAGAAGAAGGAGAGAAGTAGAATAATACGTGAACCCTTAATTATCGGAATTGGTTTCAATTGCCCAATATCTTTAATTTAGGAGAGATAAAGGCTATTTTGGTCAAAACTTTTTTGTTTTTCCTATTTTATCTTTTTATGATTAAAACTAGGAACATACTTTTTTCACTGGTGATCTAATTAATTAGCCTTATTGATACACAAGTTTGCAAAATAAGCCCCATAACCCATTTCTTCCAAATAAAATTGCGAGGGAGAGGCCTCGAACTCAGGACCTCTCTTTAAAAAAAAATTTGAGGCACGCTCAGTGAGTGGATCAAGGAAGCATTATGTTTATTTATCATACGTTTACAAAATTTATTGCCTAACTACTAAACTGAGGCCTTTTCAAAATGTGTCTCTATGCATGTGTTCACCTCTCACATGTCTCAAGGTTTGAGCAATTATCTAGACCCTCAATAGACAATTACAAGCCTCTTCGCATAAGAAATTTTGAAAGAGTACAACTAGACATGTTAAAAGAGATTAAGGTTGAAAAATAATCTCATCCATTAGAGATTAAGAAAAGTGAATGATAAAAGAAGAAGAACACTCGTTGACGCTTACGCACTCGATCGATTCGTAATGAAGTATAGTTCGAATAAAGGTTAGTCTTCGATTTATACACGTATATACTTCGATTGAATCATGTCTAAGTTTGGATCCATTAAAGGAATTTATTTCGAAATGAAATCGTAATTTATTCTTATATTTGGTATCAAAGCCAAGTTATAGACTTGCATGATTCATCGATCTATTTGAGTAAAATTCAAATCAAATTTAAATATATGAATCGGTAATCTATATTATACCGTATTCACTAAATTGTGATGATGATTAGCGGTTATGCGACTCTCCTGACAACATGTTCTCTGTGACGTAACTTTCTATGATGCTTATTATATATTGTTTTGTTGTCTAACTGTATGAATGAAATCGGTTTACTTTTATGGATTACATGTAGTATGTTGTTGTATGACTTGATATGCATGTTTTATTAATATGATCTTCATATGATCAAATACAATGAAATGCATGTTCTGTTTAAACAATTAAAGATATCATAGGTATTCTTTATATATATTTTGGCCTAATTCTATGTATTAAAGTGGACCTAAATATTTATAAAATAATTATATTTAAATGTTTAAAAATTTTATACGACTTGTTAGTGACCAAAGTGGTCTAGTTGTACTAAATTTAGACATTTGAGTTTTAGAATATGATCAATTGTCCGTGATTAAATAGATGCTATAATTGAACAATTGATTTTATTGGTTATGATTCTAGAAGATCACCCAAAGGTGGATCACTGAAAATAGTCAATAATATTAAAGAGATTTATCATGGTACTTATGTTAGATAGTATATATATCCATAGATAGCATGCTTATTTGATTTATATATGTCATGGTAATCTACTAAGTGTATTATCATCAATGATAGTATATGTGTTTAAGTATTGCTCAAAGGTTACTTGAATGTATACTTTAAATTACATATATGATTTGAATTTGTATTATAGTCAAAGCACTAATAAGTAAGCATGTATTAACTATTGCAGCTTCATCAAATTTCTCTGCATCTACAAATCTGTTGTTAAGTTCAATGGGCATAACTATGATGATTGGTCACAACAAGTCCGATTTACTTTGGTCATTGTGTCGTTGGATCTTGCTATACTCATGGATAACCTGCCAGCAGTCATTACAGAGAATAGCTTCGAAGCTTAAAAGTCTCTTTATGAGAGCTGGGAGTGTTCTAACCGGTTGAATTTGAATCTCATGAGGATGAGTATGGCTGAAAGTATAAAGCCATCTATGCCTAAGACAAAGAATGCAAGGAAATTTTTGATGAAAGTTAAGGAGTATTCACAATCGGATTTAGTGGACAAGTCAATTGTAGGAAGCATTATGAGTGAGCTGACTACGAAAAAGTTTGTCTGGTCTCAGCCTATCCATGATCATGTGACTTACATGTCAAATTTGGCAGCAAAGTTAAAGGCATCGGGAATGGATGTTAATAAATCATTCTTGGTTCAGTTTATCATTAACTCTCTGCCGTATGAGTTTGGTCAATTCCATCTGAATTATAAAACCATTAAGGACAAATGGAACTTTCAGGAATTGAAGGTCATGCTTGTACAGGAGGAATGGAGATTAAAGAAAGATAAAGGATCAAGTTGTCTATTTTACAAGTCATGATGGTGTCAGCAGCAGTAAAGGTAAATCGGGTAAAAAGGACAAGAGGAACAAAAATCCTTTGAAGGTCAATAAGGGTCATGTTAAGAAGAAAGTAAAGTGTTTCTTTTGTAAGATTACAGGACACTTTAAAAAGGATTGTCCTAAAAGGAAGGCTTGGTTTGATAACAAAGGTAAACATTATAGTTTTGTTTCCTTTGAATTAAATCTTATAAAAGTGTCTAACATTACTTGGTGAATAGATTTTGGTGCTACTACCCATGTGTCTCATAACAACTTTTATAGTAATGGTACATTGATTGATTAACTTTATAGGTTTAATCTTGATATTAAATTTTCTGAATCTTTACTTTATGTTGAATCTAATGTGGGCATTAAACGTAGTGCATCTAATAAAAAATCAGCTTTTTTGTGGCATCAAAGATTAGGTCACATATCTAAAGAGAGGTTGGTGAAAAATGATATCCTACCTCTCTTGGATTTTAGTGACTTAGATGTGTGTATAGAATGCATTAAAGGAAAACAAATTATACACACTACAAAGAAAGCCACCACAAGAAGCACTCAACTTCTTGAGTTAACTCACACCGACATTTGTGGTCCTTTTAACGTTCATTTTTAGAGCGGTGAAAAGTGTTTCATTATTTTTATTGATGTTCCTTCTTGTAATTTAAATTTTGCTATAAAATAGGAGTTTAGAATGATGATGATGACGTTTCTTCTTTAAATGATGTGGCAGATAGAGAAAATAGAAAAAGTAAGATAAGAAACTTAAAATGAAGTTCTGGGATGAAGATGCTCTGAGTTTTGTCTTTGATATGAAATAAGTAACATCACATATCATATGATCGGTAGCACCAATATCCATTATCCAATATCAACTTCTACTAATTGTAATAATCAGAAACTGACAAGTTTCCTTGAGACAAAGAAGCCAAAGTTCTTTTGTGTTGACACAAAAGAGGACCGTTCTTTGAGCCATATCGTTCAGTAATTTCTTCCAACAACTCCCAGAAGTCACGTACATGAACGCAGCACATATCTTTCCTATCATAGAACTCAACACACAACACCTACCATGAAATCGGCCCTAAGCCATCTTTCTTTTTCTACAGGATTTGTCTTAAATTGTTAACCGATCTTCCCCAGTTCAAGAAATTCAATCCATCAAAAGGTGTAGCTCAAGTTGTGAACCATGATTATCCGAGTTTGATAGCTACATTGGATCATTCGAGAGAACATGTTGATTCTCCTGTGATTGATGTCCAAGAGGAGGAAATTCTTGTTGGTAGCCTGAAGAACTGGTCACCGTTTGAAACTTAGGTATGATTTACATCACCTAATAACTGAACCCGGTTCAATCATATATTCGACAGGTTAAGACATGCAATTTTAATCCTATCCATTTTCATAGCAACAAACGCGCAAGCCATGTGGGTGAGCAAGCATGGACAATAGATGGATGTGCAAGATGGTGGGAAACGGCGAAGGGCAGGCACAGACAGGCCCCGATAAGGAGAAAGCTAATGAGAGGCTTATGGACTTGCAATTCCTATCCTTCTAATTTCACAGCAACAATATTGCCTGAATCCTTCATTTATTTGATTTTTGGCCGATGGGCTTTTTGAAAGCTTATGATGTTGCATATTCTTATTCTCATATACACTCGGCTTCATACGCCTGCAAAACCATCTTTTCATCCACTTTACAATCAAGCAGGCAGTTCACCCCAGAAACAACACCATCAGCATGTAAGACCTAAAGAGTATCAAAACCCGAATCAGGAGGAATTTGTGTTTTGATTCTCCAACCCGAATACTAAAACTCGTGCCCGTCAAGCAGATGCAACCCTAATTCCCTAAATGCAAATATGGACTCAACCAAGAGAAAGGTTTCTTTCACAAACAAAAAATTCAACAAGAAGCTTCATATTTAAAAAAAATATATATATTTATCATCAGCCATATCAATGAAATTTTTTACTTCTGGTTCATACCTGTTAAGGACATTTCGGTTCTCAAACAACTGTAGTCAAAAGTGGCTGCTTTAAGAAATGCGCCTCTAAGTTCTTCACCACAAGACTAGCCATGTCCTTGCAAGTCTCAACGGTATCACTTCCCACGTGAGACTGGAGCACCACATTATCCAACCCAAACAACTCCTCAGGAACATCAAGCTCGTTCTCGAAAACATCGAGTCCAGCCCCACCCAATCGACCGTCAAGCTAAGCATTGACGAGCTCAGGTTCATCGATGTGGGAACCTCGTCCAATGTTTATGAGTATACCAGTGGAGCCCAATGCATCAATAACTTGGTGGTTAACAATGCGTCGGGTTTCATCTGTGAGGGAGCAGGAAACAATTAGTATGTCACAGTTTGCAACTAACTCAGTTGCACTCTTGTAGTACCTATACCCTGTGTGTGGCTTCTGGGTTCTGGAAGTGTAACTGATTGGACAGCCGAAAGCTCGAGCTCGTTTTGCTATTGCGGAACCAATTCTGCCTAGCCCAAGAATGCCCACAGATTTTCCACTAAGCTGAAAGACAAAAGAAAAACTGTGTTGATTATTATTACTACATTAAACTGAAAGATGTACGATCATAGAACTCAAGCAAAGATACAATGCAGAAATAAAAATCATTTCTAGATATAAAACTCAAGCAAATTATTGAATTTGAAAACCATGAATTCCAAAAAATGATTTTAGATATCTCAAGTGAGAAGTATCAACACATATCAAACTGAGGTCTTATCAAATTTCAAGTACTTTATCCATACCATTGACCTCATCAGAATATTTAGAACGAAAGTTGAATCAGAGTTCAACCTATTTACTCGTTAATGAAAGGAACCAATCACAATCCCACTGATAGGTCTAGAGCTGATCATGAATTTCCAATAATGTTTATCCCAGCAAAGTAAGCAAAACAAGCAAGCATCATCAAATCAACCAGACAAACTACAAACGGAATCACCAACATAATAAAAGGGGAGTGGAATAGGATGATGGAGACCTTGGTAGTCAAGCAGTAATCCCCATTCTTCCAATCCCCGCTAGTCAAGAAGCGGTGGGAGCCACATATACGACGGAGGGTTGCCAAGGACAAGCCGATGCCGAGATCAGCAACATCGTCGTGAGAACATCGAGCGTATCTGTAACCCTAATCCCTCTCTGTCGACATTGGCCAGGTCGATCTTGTCAACGCCGACGCTATAGGTTGAAATTATCTCCAGATTGGGAAACGAGCCGATCAGATGAGCATCGGCGCCGGCGGACGCGCAGCAGACGACGGCACGGATGGAATGGCGATAGTCGTGGCCTCGTGGGAATCGGAAGGGGAGTCCCAGAGCTTGAAGAGTTTGAAGCGGGAGGACACCTCCTGCTCTAGGTATGGCAATTTTTTATATGGGAAAAAATATGCACTTTATAAAAGTAGGAAATGTCTTTTAAAATAATCTTTCAAAAAAAAGGAAAAAAAACAAAAGAAAATAACTAGTTTAATCTTATCTATCTATATACTAAAGCAAGCTCCGTGAACTTACATTTGACACAGTCTGGTGAATCCACGTCATTAAATTTACACGTGACACAGTTTGGTATCTATATACTAAAGCAGCCCCGTGAACTTACACTTGACACAGTCTGGTAAATCCACGTAATTAAATTTACACGTGGCACAGTTTGGTGAACCCAAATCATTAAATTGACACGTGTCAATTTTTTGTTAATCCAGGTCCCACCATGTTAAACAAGTTATTTAAATATTTGATTTATGAATTTATTTTAAATAGTTTCATAAGTAATTTTTTGTTAGGTCCGCATATTATTAATTGACCTTTAATTAATTATAATTTAAAAATTAAAATTCTTAAGATTTGCAATATAATTTTAAAGATTTTAATATTTTGTTAACTTATAATTTTAATTTTCAATTTAACATTATACTTTCTAAAACTTATAAATTTTAATTTTTTATTTAAAAGTTTTAAAGAACTTAATATTTTGTTTATTTATATTTTATTTAACTTTATTATTTTTTGTGAAACTCAAAAAAAAAAATTAAATAAAATTCGTTTTTTTAAAGAATTAAAAAAAATATTTTTCATTTTAAACAATAAAAATATAAGAATAAAAAAATGACTTTTTAGAATAAGTTTTTTTACATACAAAAAAAGTCAATTATTTTTTGAAAAAATTTCAGATATTTCAAATAATTTTGCATAAAAACTCATAAATTTTATATTAAAAATATATAGAAAAAAATAAAAAAAAATCAAAAATTATTTGTTTTAAACAATATCGACCTTTTAATATAAAGAAAATAATTTTAATAAATTTTTTTTGTCATTTACACAAAATTATTTTAAAAAAGTACAACAAAAAACTCCGAAAAGAAAAAGCAAAAAAGTTGCAATTTTTTTTATAAAAATTATATATATTTTTTACTTAAATTAGTGCCGGAGTTGGAATTTTTTCAAGAAAAATAAGTTATATTATTTTTTACAAATACTTTGATAGGATGTATCACTTTTAATAATTTTTAATGTTGGTACTATTGAGTTTAATTGATAGTTGTTATTATTTTGAGTTTTTTTTCTTTTTTTAAATTATTTTTAATAATATTTTACTTTAATAACTTGACATATGCTATTAATCTTATTAAATGTTAGGTAATTAACTATTTAAATTTTATGATTTGTTTTATCCTTCTTTTTTTTGTTATTATATGTTTGACATATGACTTCTTATCTATCTTATATACTAAAACAACCCGTGAACTTATACTTGACGTAGTTTTTTACTGTCACCTCATCAATTTTATAGTGTCGTCTATTCATTAATCCACATCACGTATCCCAATATTTAATTTAACAAACCCTAATTCTTTATGGGATTGATACTAACTTTGACATTCGATTATGTCAAAGAATATTGTCCCGAAATCCTCTTTTCCGATTGTTATTTTAGGATTTGGATTCTTGCTTCATTTCCGTTCATAATGTGAAAGTTACAGCCTTACAACAAGTATCACATAACAATTAAGACATTTATCAAACATTTTTTATGACACGCAATTATCGTCTAACCCGTGCAAGGCACGGGTATTAAAACTAGTAAGTATTAAAGGAGAGCCCTTCTTTACCACGTGTCAACACCAGATTTAACGCAGCCTAAAAAAAATATTTTAAAAAGTTAATTATATTAAGTTGTTAATATAAATTATTATCGAATTACTAAAGTTATTCATCTAGATTATTAAAAAAAATCAGATTTTTAGAATAAAAAAATCAGTAATGTAAAATGTAATTTAAATATATTTATTGAAAATCAGAGATTTAAAAAAAAAAGTTGTAATATATATTACGTTAACTAGATTCAAATTTATCAAAAAACTATTAAATTTCCAATAATAAAAGCACGTAATCCTCATTTTTAAAAATCTTAAATTCACTTCAAAATCATGAATGTAGATCCTCCGTAACAAATTACTATATATTTTGAATGCCATTTTAAAAAATCTTCAATTAATAGCTATGTTGATTTATCAAATCTAAAGTTAACAATTTATTTAAATATTCAATATCATCTACTATTATATTTTACAAACTGAAATTTAAAAATAAACTTGAAAAAGAGTTGTAATTTGTATATGTAATTTTAAATCAGAAGCCCGCACAAGGTGCGGGTATTACACTAGTTAAAGGGTTAAATGGGAGAGTGAGTTTTTTTTAAAAAAAAAGGAGCACTAAGAGCCTAAAAGGGCTCATTCTTATTAAGAGACAAACTAGGCACCTTTTATTTACTTATAAAGATAAAATAGAAGGGCAAATTGGTAATTTCAAGGTAAACACAACCCAAAAGAAAACCCTAAACCCAACCAAACTCAAATCCAAACCCTGAGCCGGCTGCAGCCGCAAGAAACCGCAGGGGCGGTTCCCTGAGCCGCAGGGGCGGATAATTGAACGAGCCGTAGGGGCGGCTCCCTAAACCCGCGAGGGCGGCTAAGACCAAAACAAGCTCCAAAGACTAAGGCTGTTACAGTTCTTGCATGTGATTCTCGATGTTCTCCAAACCTATCTTCTATAATATCGTTGACGGTATCGTGAATAAAGTCACGGAGGGTCTGATCATCAACCAACACTCTGCTAGGAGAAGCAACTGAGTGACTACTTTGAGATCTCGATCTAACTTCCAATGATGGCCCTTCAAAAGGCATATCTCTACTTCTAGCCTCATCTCGGGCTCTAGCTCATCCCCGAGCTCTAACTCAGCCACGTGAATGGAGTGTAGATCGTCCTGTATCTCTTCCTCGAATGGTGGCATCTCTTGAACCTCTCGGGCGTACCATGTCTACAACGTTGCATACCATGAAAAACTACTTAGGTCGATGATGAAGACCTCACGTGCCTTACTAACCCGACATCCCGACAATGTACCATGCCTTTACAAACCACAAAGGGCGAAGTTGAAAAGAAATCATTAAAAACACTTGTGTTCTTAAAAGGTCAAAACTCGATATGAGTATTGTTTAGATCGGATTATCATGTCACATCTTCAGGTTGCAAGTGCTCTTGTTGTCAACGTAACCTTTGATATCATGTTGTAACGCCCCGGATTTGGAACCCGAGGTGTCACTAGGATGTTGACCACACAGTGGGTCCACCAGATTTAGTCTGACAACAATCTCACTATAGAACCTTCCAACAAGAGCACGACAAAATATTAAAATACACCCGACCTTTAATTTACAAAATAGTTTAAATAAGATAAACTTGAAACCATGCAAAACTAAAAGGACGAAGCCCGAACAACCTTCAACGACATAAACCATCAACACAACCAAAGCCCATGACCCAATAACCTTCCCAAAACCTACGGCACACATGAGTCCGGTTGCACATCATCTCGAAATGGTAGTATCCAAGGCAAGTACAGTACCTGCATAAGTCCTAAAACAACAATAGTAAAACCATTAGCTAACGTTCCAAGAATGGATTCTAAGCTCCGGAATCAGATTAAGCTCGTACGTATCATGTAAGGGACACGAAAATCAAGCTATCCAATATAACATAAAAATTAAGTATATAATTCGGAAGTAGGAACCAAAGTGCAAAAAGAACAAAAGAAAGAAGAGACAAACTAGGCAAAGGCGTAACTTAATAGTATTAAAACATATAAAAACTCCAATCTATATCAAATGAAAAGAAGACCAGGTATACTATTTCTTATCCTAACCCTAGCATTAACCCTATCCATCAACAACACTCATCACCCTTGACGGCGAATGACGGGTTGCGACGAGTCTTGTTCAATTTCAAGGTAAACAGCCGGGCGGCGAGCAGATGGCAAGTGACGGGTTGCGACGAGTCTTGTTCAATCGAGCGAGGAACAGCCGGGCGGCGAGCAGGTGAGGCGGAGGAGTCCCGAGTGACGAGATCTGGCGTTTGGTCAGGCTCTGATGCCAGCCACTGCTCCTAGCTTCCAGTCGGCAACAGTAGAGGGCTACGGGCCTGGGCTCGCCAGATCGAGAGGAAGCAGGCGACAGGGGCTCGAGCGAGGCGTTGGAGGCGCGGTCCGGGTTCGACGGTGAAGATGGTGGATTGGTTTTCGTCTCCGGTGAAATCGACGGTGGGTCCGGTGGTGGTAAGCTCGTAATCGATTTCCGATTGGGAATGCAAATCCGGGAAGGAAAAGGTGTAGAAGAGACTAGGGTTAAGGTTTAGTTTTGGGGAGAAGATGAATAGTTAGCGGAATTTTTCTAATTCCGTAAAGAACGTCAATTTCACACCCCGAATCCGTAGGACTCGAGGTGCTACTGGGCTAGGATCTCACAATGGATCCTGACCCTAGCCTGACAACAAGTTCACTGAATCTTACAACAAGGCACCAATAGATTAAATACAAAACATCAAACTGATATAAAAGTATCAAAAGGTTTATACAACGCTGCTGAGTACAAACAATACATAACTATATACATAGTCTCAAGATCCCATATCCCACGAGGACAACCTAGTGTACGGAGCCCTCAGCAGATAACCCCTCTGGATCACTCTGCAGCTCTCCTAACCTGCAAAGGATTTACAACACGGTATAAAACCGTTAGCTAACCATACGCATATATAAGAAGATGCATCATCACAATCACACACCAATGAATAGTAAACACATCATCATGCTATCACACATTTACCCAGTTTATTATCTTTATAACCTTCAGTCACTCAAGCGTATGTATATATATCCATATGAACGTATATGACACGAAGAATATAACCCTCGCCTCTCGGGAATGGTACCAGCTAGAGTGGAGATCCGGTCCCACCTCCCGTGTACCCTATGGGAGTGGTGCAGGTGGCCGGCCCACTGAGCTAGACTGGCCTGCCCGAAAAGAACCTTCAGACTCCCAGCGGGATGAAAGGGCAAGTTGTCACGACCCTACAATGGGCAGTCACTAAACCATAGGTAGGTAATCAACATAACTCGGGCTATCAATCATATAGCACACACACCACTCATGCACGCATTCAATATATGGATAGCAGCTAAGTAAGTCTTATGGACTTACCTCAACCTCTGAAGTCTCAACTCAACTCAACTCAAACGGCTCCAACTCTGGAGATCAACACTGCCTAAACAAGGCATAACAACATACATCAACTCATATCCATCACAGGGGTCACACCTAGACCCAAGGGATCCATAAGGATCGAATTCTAACTCATAACCTCAAAGTCGTAACCGGCATAAACGATAACATGATCAACCTCATTCTATCCTCAACATGTACCTAGCATGCCACTAAACCACTCATACTAGGAAAGGAAAGGATATACCTAACTCTAGGTAGACCCGGGACAAGACGCACCTGCGTGACAAAGAGACGCAGAGGCGGGACAGGCAATCCCGCAGGGGCGGCAAGGCTCAGCCGCAGGTGCGGTGAAAAAGGCCGCTGGCAACGCAGGCACGGCGCGGCACGATGCGGGCGCTGCGGCACAAATTCCCCAGGGGCAGCGGCTTCCAGGCGCGGGGGCGGCAACGATGCAGAACGAAACCCCGCGATTCCTCTTCGGCTCTTTACGTGATCAAACCACGTCTTCTCTCATCCAAAGTCACATACAAGCATACACATACACAAACCAACATCAAATTACACTCAATCATCTAATCCTAAGCTAAGGAAGATGGAAACAAAGAAAGGAAGAAGAGAAAGAGAAGATCACTCACCACACATGTGGTCCTATGCTGCAGGGAAGATCAACACTCACAACAGCTGGCTTCCAAGCTCAGCATACCAACTACTAGCATCAACATCAACATCCACCACAACAACTCTCTTTCAAACTCAAGGGAAAACCAAGCACAAGATCAAGAAGGAGAAGGAGAAGCAAGAAGGACGTGAGCAATTGAGGAAGAGAAGTGAAGAAGAAGCCCTTGATCAGCCAAGGGAAAGAATAAGAAGAAGAATGGGTAAAGTACGGGTCAAGGAGTCAACAAAAACGACTGCAGCCGTAGGAAACCGCAGGGGCGGTTCCCTGAGCCGCAAGGGCGGGAACCCGCAGGGGCGGCACGCAAGCCCGCGGGTGAGGCTAGGCTAAAGCTCGGCCAAAGCCAATCTCGGATAAAGCCAAATCTCGGTCCGAAAGACTAAGGCTCTTACAGTCAAATTAACTCCGCATTCTCATACGTCCAGATCTCTAATTGAATTTGTCTTTTAACTTCTCGATAAATTAAGAATATAAAATAATCCAATTTAATTTGACCATAAAACTTGTGAAACCCGAGTATTACACACTATCAACCGATAGAATGAATCCCCATGGTAATCAATCAAGCACGCATAGTACTTGGTCAGTTCTTCCTGTGATTTATAATCTTCCTCCATGGTTGTGCATGAAACGAAAATACATGATGTTATCATTGCTGATTTCTTGGCCAAGACAACCCGAAAATGAAATAGATGTGTACTTGCCACCGCTCTTGGAAGATTTTAAGCTTTTGTGGGACCAAGGTGTGGAAGTGTACGATGCATATCCAAAACTTTAGATTACGAGCGATGTTGTTTTGTACAATAAATGACTTTCCGGTGCACGGAAATTTGGCCGGTTATACTATGATAACATGATTTATCGACCCGTTTTACTCATGCATTTAGTTATATTTCCCCTTTACGCATTCATGTTTTAGCCTTAGTTTGTGTCATTTATGCTTGTTTAGTTCTACTTTGCAAGAATAGATGTCTACACATGCTATTTGTGGCTTTGTAGGTGATTTGGCACATTTTGGAGCTAAAACGACGTATTTGAGGATCAAGCCTCGAAGTGGACGCATTGGAGTGAGCTACGTGCACGGGAAAGGCGAGGAATCGAGCTAAAGGCGCGAAGGAACGAAGAAGACCGCGTCTCGGACCGAGATGGACCGATCTCGGTCAAACCAGACGAGATGGTCCAAATCTCGGCCGAGATTTGGCCTAGCTCGGCCGAGATTCTCCCTGGCTCGGCCGAGATGGCCTTGGCTCGGCCGAGATTCACCTGGCTCGGCCGAGATTGCCTTGGCTCGGCCGAGATGGTCCGTGCTCGGCCGAGATTTCTCGATCTCGGCCGAGATTCCCGATGTGCTGACGCGCTGAACTTTCTGTTGCCAAATCTCGGTCCCGACTGGCCCGATCTCGGCCGAGATTTCTGCCCGAGATTTCCTGTTTGGCGATTTTATTTTATTTTTGGGTCGGTTTTGGCCCAGCCCGTCCTTTGTAAGGTTGTTGCCAATAAAAGGGAAGCTCTAGGTTATTTCTAAGGGTCCGAATTAGTCTGTTTCTTTTAGGGTTAGGTTACCCCATAGGGGGGAGCCGTCTCCTTCCTTTCCCTTCTTCTTCTCCATTGATTCTTCATAGTTAAGGTTCAAGATTCATACTTTTACATTCAGTTTTGTTGAGAAGACATTGTTGGATTCAAGATTTGTCAAGATTGCAAGTTTAAATTTATTGAAGTTAAATTCTTTTTATTCCCTTTCTTATTTATTTATTTGTCTTTCTTTGATATGATTGTTATTGGCTAGAACCTTGTGGTTCCAAGGTTGACATGGATTTGTTTATGCCTTTGATTATAATGGAATGTTGTGCTTTATGTTTTGGCTTTGAATTGCTAGAAATCCTAATGGTTGGCTTGTTCTTGAATCTAGTTAGAATCCTTCTAGCTAGTAACCTAAGTTGGAATTGAGACTTACCCGGTGATATTCCTTCATAGATACGTGAGAGACTGATCATAGGTAATAAAGGTTTATCCTTTATTGGTTGAATGTGCTTAGATTCCTTGCTAAGTAGGGTAATACCTGAGACTTACCCGGTAATGGTTTACCTTTCCCTTAGTTTGTAGTCTGGTTTGTTTAGAATTTCATACCTCTCTACCTTGAGACTTAC
This sequence comes from Fagopyrum tataricum, assembly GCA_002319775.1. Taxonomy (NCBI): domain Eukaryota; kingdom Viridiplantae; phylum Streptophyta; class Magnoliopsida; order Caryophyllales; family Polygonaceae; genus Fagopyrum; species Fagopyrum tataricum. The sequence continues at coordinate 61,122,158 of CM008279.1, forward strand.
CCGGTAATAGGTAGTTGGTTTGGAACTAGATAGTCTTGAGACTTACCCGGTAATAGACTGTCAGCCTAGAAACGTTCATCCCTGAGGCTTTTCTACCATATAACTTTATGAGTTTTCCTGACTCTATATGTATAAACAATGATCTTGAACCCTTGGAATCCATTTTCTTTCCTTTAACTTGATTATCTTTGTTTTCCCTTTTTGTTTGTTTATTTGATTTTCAATCAATAGTGACAGTTGATTGCGAATCCTTTAAAACCTTTTAAAACCTTTTTGACTTTTTTCCCTTATCTTTTCCAACCTACTGTCTTTAATTGAGATATATTCTATTTATAATCATTATTGCATATTAATCCTCCCAGTCCCTGAGATCGACCCTGAAATACTTACCTTTACTGTGATTGATCCATACACTGTGGGTTCGTTGCTATTTAGGGAATTATTACAGGATACAAATATAAAACTATCCCTTCCTTGTTTTACTAACTTATAGGTCTTTATCATTATTGATAAAGGTTTATAGAGGTGTAAAATCAGCGAACATACTACAAAGGGAAAACGTGCATGCCCTATTTGTGAGGATCGTACTGTATCTAAGTGGTTGGATCATTCTAAAAAGATGGTATACCTTGGTAATCGTCAATTTTTGCCAATAGGTCATGGGTTTCGCATACTGACAAAAGCCTTCTATGGGAAAGCAGAAAAAGGGTTACCTATTCAACCCTTAACAACTCAACAATTGATGGCCAAGTTATATGTTCTAAAAGTGACATTCGCAAAGAAAAGAGATACCCCTCTTCCCATTGTTGCTTGGAAGAAAAAGTCTGTTTTCTCTCCCTTCCATATTGGAAGCACTTGTATGTCAGACATTGCTTGGATGTCATGCATATAGAGAAAAATATATGTGATAGTTTGTTGGGCACATTACTTAATGTGTTGGGGAAGACTAAAGATGGTGTTAATGCTAGGAAAGATATGGCTGGCATGGGGATTCGAATGGAATTGCAACCTGAAGTGAGAGGTAGGCGTAACCTATCTTCCACCGGCATGTTACACTCTTTCGATGAAGGAGAGAGAAGAGTTTTGCAAATTCTTTGAAAAGGTCAAGGTTCCATATGACTTTTCATCAAATCTTCAAAGTCTTGTGAACTTGAAAAGTGGAAGGCTCCAAGGAATGAAATCTCATGATTGTCATGTTATAATGCAAGAGTTTTTGCCCATTGCTATGCGTGGCATTCTACCAAAGCATGTACATATTGCCATCACCCGTCTTTGTTTCTTCTTCAAGAAAGTTTGCAGCCCCGTTATTGACCCTCATAAGTTGAATTCTCTTTAAGATGAAATTGTGCTTACTTTGTGTCAACTTGAGGTGATTTTTTCTCCATCGTTTTTTGATATAATGGTTCACTTAACACTTCATCTTGTGAGAGAGATAAAACTATGTGGATCGGTGACATTGAGATGGATGTATCCTTTCGAGAGATGCATGAAAACTCTTAAAGGCTACCTGATGAACAGATTTCGACCTGAAGGTTGTATGGTTGAACGATACATTTTTGAAGAAACTGTTGAATTTCGTACTAAGTATTTATCAAATGTTGATGACATCGGCCTTCCTAAGATAATAGTAGAAGATGTGAAAGAAGGCAAGGGAACTGCAGGTTTTAAAATGCAAACTCTGGATCGGGAAACAAGGGAACTAGTTCATTTATGTGTTCTTCACAACCATGAAGAAGTGGATCCATATATGGCGGAACACATGTCCTATCTAAAGAGAATTCATTCAACTCGTAGGAATGAGAAGTGGATATCAAATGAACACAATTGTTCATTCAGTCAGTGGCTGCGTACAAGGATAAACGATTCCATTGAGGTTGTCTCCCCTACATTGACTTGATTGTCACGTGGACCTCTTTTTCATGTTGCAAGTTTTACAGCATATGAGATAAATGGTTACACTTTTTTCTCAAAAGTCCATGATGATACAAGCACAATGCAAAATAGTGGCGTCACTTTGATAGCTGAATCAGTGCATGTCTATAATGCAAAAAATCTGTCATACTTTGGGATCATTGAAGAAATATGGGAGCTGAGTTATATGGAGATCAAGTTGCAAATTTTCTGTTGCAAATGGGTTGATCTTAACCATGGTATAAGATTTGATGAACTTGGCTTCACTCTTGTTGATTTGAATAAGGTATGACATAAGGATGATCCATTTATTTTGGCCTCACAAGCTAAACAAGTTTTTTATGTTCCAGACCCACAAGATCAGAAGTGGTATGTTGTGATATCAACAAAAGAAAAGTACCGAAATGAGGTTGAGCAAGGAGAAAGTAAATTGGACCGAACTTCATGCATAATGCCATTTCTTGATGCAAATGTTAATGAAGATAATTGTTCGCTATTTTCACGCCCCCGTAAACTTTTATCAAGAATGATAAAAGTTCATAGGTTAGTAAAAATACGGTATGTTTTAAATTTATAAACAAGAAATAAACACCGAATCTGTAGCGAACCCACAGTGTATGGGCCAATTACAGTTAGGGTAAGTATTCCAAGGTCGAACTCAGGGAGTAAATGTTTGGAATGCAGATGTGATCACAGATAGCGTAAATCAAAATAAAAGAATGAGGTTGGAAAAGAAGGGAAGAAGGATCAAAGGAGTTTTGAAGGGTTTTCTGTAAAGTTCGCAATCAAATAACAGATTTGATCGAAAACCAAGTAAAACAGACAAACGAAAGTATATCAATAAAGAAAATGCGGATTCCAAGGATTCAAGGTCATCGTTATTACACACGGACTCAGGAAATCTCTAAAGATCTATGGTTACAAACTTCAGAAGAGAACGTTTCTAAACTGATAGTCTATTACCGGGTAAGTCTCAAGACTATCTAGTTCCAAACCAACTACCTATTACCGGGTAAGTCTCAAGGTAGAGAGGTAGGAAATTCTAAAGAAACCAAATTCCGAACTAAGGGAAAGGTAAACCATTACCGGGTAAGTCTCAGGTATTACCTTACTTAGGACAGAATCTGGCACACTCAACCCAATAGAGGTTTCCACCTCTATTACCTATGGTCGAACACTCAAGTATCCAAACGGAACATTACCGGGTAGGTCTCAATTCCGGTTTAGGTTACTAGCTAGATGAATTCTAACTAGGTTTAAGAACATGCCAACCATAGGATTTCAAAGCTACTTGAACCAAGCAATAAGCACAAATCCATCATAGTCCGGGTAATAACGAATCTCAATTCACCTTGGATCCACACGAGTTTTAGCCAATAATCGACATTTCAAACGCAATCATCAATCCACTCAATTCAATGGAAGAAACAATCATCAATCCAAGTAAATCAATGGAAGAAGCAATTATCAAACCAATCGATTCAATCAATTCAAGAGATTCAAGAGATTCAAGAGATTCAAGAGAGAATGCATAAACAAGAATCTAAAATAGAGATTAAAGAAGAAACTCAGCTTTATTGATAGAGGATTAGCAAAACGTCAAATTCCCCAATATTCGCGAAGTTCCTCAAAGCTCCAACAAGTTCAACAATGGCCAACAATGGCCTAGGGCCAAGGGAGAAGAAAAGGGGAAAAAGCTCTCTCCAAAGGAGCTCGAAATTTTTAATGAAACGGGAACCCCCGGAAATCATTTAGGGCTTTCCTTTTATATCCTGCAACGGGCTGCCCTAAAACGAATCCGAAAATTAACGAAATAAAACGGCGAACAGGAATCTCGGTCGGAAATCTCGGCCGAGATCGGGTCAGTCGGGACCGAGATTTGGCAACAGAACCTTCAGCGCGTCAGGACTTCGGAAATCTCGGCCGAGATCGAGAAATCTCGGCCGAGATCGGGCCATCTCGGCCGAGCTAGGGAAATCTCGGCCGAGCCATGTGAAATCTCGGCCGAGATTTTGACCATCTCGGTCTGGTCTGACCGAGATCGGTCCATCTTGGTCCGAGACGCAGTCTTCTTCGTTCCTTCGCGCCTTTAGCTCGATTCCTCGCGTCTTTAGCTCGATTCCTCGCCTTTCCCATGCACGTAGCTCGCTCCAATGTGTCCACTTCGAGGCTTGCTCCTCAAATACGTCGTTTTAGCTCCAAAATGTGTCAAATCACCTACAAAGCCACAAATAGCATGTGTAGACATCTATTCTTGCAAAGTAGAACTAAACAAGCATAAATGGCACAAACTAAGGCCAAAACATGAATGCAGAAAGGGGAAATCTAACTAAATGCATGTGTGCAACAGGTCGATAAATCACGTTATCAATAATGTATATATATATATATATATATATATATATATATATATATATATATATATATATATATATATATATATATATATATATATATATATATATACACGTGAAGACCATAATGAAGGAATCAAAGGAACAATCCTAAAAGGAAAAGAAACAACAACTGAATGTAACATTCTTAATTTTAATATTTGAAGTTATAGAAGTCGATAAGATTATGGTTATTAACCACAATTTCATAAAAAAAAAAATAGATAAGCTAATGTTGTAAAGAAGTTGCTAGGTAATAACATTTGAAAGTTCAGAATTAAGTAGATAAGATACTAAGTAAAAATTGTCATCCATGATCTTGACAAATGATAGCTGAAATGAAAAACATAACATGATATATAAAGATAATTTTTGATTTTTGCTTAGATAATTTCTAATGTTTGGTTAATCTATTCAATATATATGACCCTTCTGTCTTTCTTTGGTAGATAAAATGGTTAGTTCTTGCATAGATCAGATGGATGACAATGATTCAGATGGTGTTGATATATCTGTCGGTAGTGATGTAACACACCAAATCCGTAGGACTCGAGGTGCTACTGGGCTAGGATCTCACAATGAATCCTGACCCTAACCTGACAACAAGTTCATTGAATCTTACAACAAGGCACCGATAGATTAAATACAAAACGTAAAACTGATATATAAATCTCAAAAGGTAGTACATAAGCACCGCTGAGTACAAAAGAAACATATATCCGTACATCAAATATCCCATATCCCCCGATAATAATCCCAGTGTACAGAGCCCTCAACGGATCACCCCTTTGGATCACTCTGCAGCTCTCCTAACCTGCAAAGGATCTACAACACGGTATAAAACCGTTAGCTAACCATACACATATATATAGAGATGCAAGAGGACAAACACACATCGGGAATCATAACACATCATCATGCTTTCATACATTTACCCGGTTCATTATCTTTAATAAGTCTAGTCACTCAATCGTATAAATATATCTGAATATGAACATATGTGACACGAGGAATATAACCCTCGCCTCTCGGTGCTACTTCTAGTTGGAGTGGTCAACCGGGACTACTCCTCCGTGTACCCTAAGGGAGTGGAGACAGTGTCCGTTCCGTGTACTAGATCTGGACATTCCGCAGAGAACCTCCCAGTCTCCCAGTGGGATGACGGGGCTAGGTTGTCACGGCCCTACAGTGGGCGCGTACTAAACCATAGGTACGTAATCAACATAACTCGGGCTATCAATCATATAGCACACACACCACTCATGCACACATCCAATATATGGATAGCAGCTAAGTAAGTCCTATGGACTTACCTCAACCTCTGAAGTCTCAAACCCAACTAGCTCCAATTCTGGAGATCAACACTGCCTAAACAAGGCATCACAACATATATCAAACTCATATCCATCATAGGGGTCACACCTAGACCCAATGGATCCATAAGGATCGTATCCTAACTCATAAACCTTAAAGCCATAACCGGCATAGAGATATATCACATCCTCATCATTCTATCCTCATACACGTACCTAGCATGCTACTAACCCGCTCATACTAGGAAAGGAAAGGATCTACCTAACTCTAGGTAGATCCGGGACAAGACGCACCTGCGTGACACAAGAGACGCAGGGGCGGAGCAAGCAACCCGCAGGCATGGTGGAACTCAGCCGCGGGCGCGGTGACAAAGGACGCTGGCAACGCAGGCAAGGCGCGGGCGCTGCGGCACGGCTTCCGCAGGGGCGGCGGCTTCCAGGCGCGGGGGCGGCGACGATGTAGAGGCAAATCCCGCGATTCCTCTTCGGCCATTCTCGTGATCCACTCACGTCTTCTCTTCACCAAAACCAAGCATATACATATACATACACATACCAAAATCAACACCCTTAAACATGCATCTAATCCTAAGCTAGGAAGAAGGAATCAAGGAAAGAAAGAAGATGAAGCAAGATCACTTACCACTCTTGTGGTCCTAGGCTGCAGGGAGAGATCACACACCTCAGTAGCTGGCCTCCAAGCTCAGCATACACACATCCATCATCAACATCAACATCAACATCAAGCCACACAACTCTTCCAAACTCAAGGAGAAACAACACAAGATCAAGGTGAAGGAAGGAGAAGCAAGAAGGATGTAGGAAGGCTGAAGAAGAGGAATAGGAACCCTTGATCACGAGCCAAGGAAAGAATAAGAAGGGAAAAAAGTAAAGCACAAATCAAGGGTCAACAAAGTCGGCTGCAGCCGCCGGAAACCGCAGGGGCGGGTTTCCTGGCCGCAGGGGCGGATCATGGCTCAGCCGCAGGGGCGACTCTACAAACCCGCGGGGGCGGCTAAGGCCAAAGTGGCTCCAAAAGATCAAGGCTCTTACACCTCACCCCCTTAAAAACAAGTTTCGTCCCGAAACTTGTAAAATCCTCAAACCACTCGGACTCACAAGCCGAGATACAACTCTCTCTATAACCTCAACATAAGCATGGAGGAAACCGTCAACTCCAGCAACAAAACACTATCTAGGGCATAGGGGAAAATCATCTCTATCCAAACCATAAACACATCACAAGGCCTAGAGGAATCACATCTCTAGCAGTATCATACTCATAACAGAAAGGCATGGAGGAAAACATCTCCAGCAATACTATGTCCACTAAAGTAGCATGGAGGAAAGAACCATCTCCAGCTAAACCTATCACATCACAATAGCATGGAGGAAAGAACCATCCCCAGCTATAAGCAATCGCACTAGCACAACAAGATCTAATAAGATCACACATCACATCACAACTAGTACGAAAATAAACACAGCATGGCATATAAGCACATAATCATAACACTCACCAAGATAGTACTAAGATCTACTCGTCGATCCTACTGGTACATTTATCTCGGCATAAACTCTGGATAGTTCCTCTGGATACTATCCTCAGTCTCCCATGTAGCCTCATCAGGTCCTCGTCTCGACCACTGTATCCTCAACATAGGAATGTTCTTCGAACGCAGGCATCTCATACCTCGTTCTAGGACTGCAATCGGATGCTCAACAAAGGTGTGGTCCGGCTCAACCACCAAATCATCATAACTCACACTATGTCTCGGATCTGGTATATACTCCCTCAGCTGAGACACGTGAAATACAGGGTGAACACCCTCTAACCTCGGAGGCATAGCTAACCTGTAAGCTGCACTCCCTACCCGATCCAAAATCTCGAATGGTCCGACATATCGGGGGCTCAACTTCCCCTTAATGCCAAATCGCCTAACACCTCGTGTCGGGGACACTCTTAGCCACACATGGGCTCCAACTCTGAACTCTAGAAGTCTACGCCTCCTATCAGCATAAGACTTTTGACGGCTCTGCGCAGTCAACATCCGCTCTCGAATCAGTGCTACTCGAGCCACATCATCCTGAATCTGATCAGGTGTCAAACCATTGGCCGTACTAGGCTCATCCCAGCATAACGTAGTACGGCATCTCTGTCCATACAGTGCCTCATATGGGGCCATCCCAATAGATGCATGTCAGTTGTTGTTGTATGAGAACTCAACTAGTGGGAGATGATCCGTCCACACTTGCCCCCAATCCAACACACAAGCTCGCAGCATATCCTCCAAGGTCTGAATGGTCCTCTCTGACTGACCATCTGTCTGAGGATGAAACGCAATAGTAAAATGTAACCTCGTTCCCAGGGCAGTCTGAATCTGCTGCCAGAACCTCGAGGTAAATCGTCCATCCCTGTCTAAGACGATCGTCCTCGGTACACCATGGAGTCTCACTATCTGCCTAGTGTACTCCTCAACTAATCTGCTCACCGGCCACGTCTCCCTAATAGGAATGAAACGTGTCGTCTTCGTCAATCTGTCCACAATAACCCAAATAGCATCAAAACTCCGGCTCAGTCTCAGTCCGGTCTCAAAATCCATATTGACATTCTCCCACTTCCTCTGTGGAACGGGAAGTGGATGGAGCTCACCTCCAGGTCTGCAATGTTCTATCTTGACCTGTTGGCAAGTCGCACACTGTGCCACAAATCTGGCCACATCGGGCTTCAGCCCTCCCACCAATATAGACGTCTCAAATCCTGATACATCTTACTTGTACCTGGATGTACAAAGTAAGGTGTACCGTGAGCCTCCTGTAAAATCCTCTGTCTCAGCTCTGTATCAGCAGGTACACAGACGCGACCGTGGCATCTCAAAACTCCATCTGCTCCTAGCAGGAACTGTGGTGCCTCATCCCGAAACATCTTATCTCGTATCCTCATAAAGGTCGGGCAGGTCTCCTGCTTCTGTTGGACCTCACTCAACAGATCAGGTAGAACCTCTACAGTACTCAACCGGGCATCCTCATCCGGAAATTGAATGTCCAACTCTAACTAGATCAAATCCCTCAATACCCTCTGGTTGTGCCCAAACAGGAGCAGAAGTCAGACGTCTCTTCAGCTCCTCAAAACTCTGTATACACTGATCAGACCATATAAATCTGGTAGTCTTCCTCAGCAAACTCGTCAGTGGACGACAATCACAAAAAATCCCTCCACGAAGCGTTTGTAATAACCGGCTAGGCCAAGGAAGCTACGTACTTCCTTGAAGTTCGTCAGTGTAGTCCATGCTGCTACTGCCTCAATCTTGGCCGGATCCACCTTAATTCCTTCAGCTGATACCACATGACCCAGGAATGCTACCTCTAGCATCCAAAACTCGCACTTAGAAACTTAGCACAAAGTTCTCTATCCCGTAAAACCTGCAATACAGTCCTCAACTGTCCTGCATGCTCCTCTCTACTGTGAGAGTACATCAGAATGTCATCTATAAAAACCACCACAAACTGATCCAGGAAGTCGTTGAAGATACTGTTCATCAACTCCATAAAGACGGTTGGGGCTTTCGTAAGCCCAAATGGCATCACTACAAACTCGTAGTGGCCATATCTGGTCCGGAATGTTGTCTTGTGCACATCCTGCTCTTTCACCCTCAACTGGTGATATCCTGAACGCCGATCAATCCTGGAAAATACTGTCGCTCCCTGAAGCTGATCCAACAAGTCATCCATACACGACAATGGATACTTGTTCTTAATGGTCACCTTGTTCAGCTCTCTGTAATCTATACACAATCTCAACGATCCGTCCTTCTTCCGTACGAAGAGAACAGGTGCTCCCCATGGAGATACACTAGGGTGAATAAAACCCTTCTAGGCCAACTCCTCGAGTTGCTTCTTCAGCTCCAACATCTCAACAGGCGCCATCCGATATGTGCCTTCGAGATCTGCCTCGTACCAGGCTCTAACTCGATACCAAAGTCCACACTCCTCTGAGGCGGCAAACTGGACAGCTCAGAAAACACATCTGCAAACTCACAGACCACTAGGATATCCTCTAATGCTGGACTCTCCCCATCCTTCATGACATAACACCAGAAGACCTCACAACCCTGTGCAAACAAACTAGCTGCTCGTATCGCATTGATAACCATGCCAGATTTTCCAAGGTCCCAACCTCGGAAAACCTCTATCTATCCTAACTCGGTAGAGAGGGTAACAATCCTCCCACCTACATCTAAGACTGCAGAAAGTCTATCCATCCAATCCATACCTACTATGTCTTCTTCATGCTCTAATGGCATGACAGAGAAGTCAACTAGTAAAACACGGGTCCCTACAGAAATGGGACAGTCACGAATCTCATGGGTACATCTAACCCTATTATCATCGGGTAACCTTATACTAAAGGGTATCCCCTAAGTCGTATCTAGACTCAACCACTCAATACAAGCATCGGATATAAAAGAAGACATAACTCCAGTATCAAACAAACTCTAACAGGTAAACCATGGATCAGAATGGTACCTGTAACAGTCGGTGCAGCTGGCTCCTCTGCACTCCTCAGCTCAAAAACTCGGCCTTGTGGCCCTCTGGTGTCAGTGGTGCTCCCACCACGACCACTGCCTCTGCCCAACCCAGGAGCATATCCCTGAGTGGTAGGACGATCTGGGACTCTCTGTTGTCCCTGTGCCTGCTGCTGAGGTGGCCTCTGCCCACCTCCCGTTACACTGGCAGGAGAAGAACCCTGCTGAAATGAAGTTCCGCCCTGTCGGTAGAAAACAACCATATGACCTGGCCGGCCACAAGTGTAGCACATCACTATCTGTCTCGTGCACTCTGGCCGCATATGTCCATACCTACCACAGTTGTAACATTGTACTCCCTTATCTGCAACTGATGCAAAAGAGGGACAACTCTGGCGACTCTGACCTCGCCTTGCACTAGCAGCCCCACCAGCACCACTGGTCTGCCCAGTACGCTGTCTCTTCTCAGACCCTCCGGTCTGAGAAGCTCTCCTCTGACTAGCCTGCTCCCTCTCATAATCGGAAGCTCTGTCCTGGTAGTCCATCAGAGACTCACAGTGGAAACCCGCCATATAGGTTCGGGTAGTATCCCGCAGTCGTCGGGAAAACATATACACATGCTGATCCACAGAAGGTGCAGCTGGTCCTAACAATGCCAGCTCCTCTTAGAATCTCCTGATAGCCTCTGAGACTAGTACATCCTCGAATCCAGCCTCAACAAAATCTCGTAGTTTCTCCGTCCTCAGTGAGGCAGGGCAGAAATGCTCTCTGATCATGGTCCGCATCTGATCATAACTGTCAACCTGTGCTCGTACAGACCTCCACCAGTGTTGTGCTAAGTCTCTGAACAGAGTCTGCACCAACTCTATCTGCCTGTCTGCTGGACATCTAATGGACTCCAGAGCTAAGTAAACATGTCCAATCCACAACTCAACCTCGAGCCCCACCTTCCCAAAGAAAGGGGGTACACCCATCTGGTGAAATGCCTTTAACCAAGTGTCTGGTCTAGGCCCTCTATGCTCCTCTGTAACTCGAGCAGTCTCAGCTACAGGTACCGGTGCAACTGGCACCTGTGTAACCCCATGGGATCTCTCAAATGATCCCTCATGTACTGGCAGATCCGGGATAGGTCTACCTGCTCTGGCAGCCTCCTCCACTCGCCGGATATAGTCACGAAACTCTGGTCCTCCCATGTAGACATAATCCGAGTCATCTGACTGGACTCGCTGTGGACCCTGTCTCCCAGGTACGCCGTTCCTAGTCTCAGGAACGACACTCTCAGCAACGTCCTCGTGAACCTCTTCCGCTGCACGTGGATCAACAACGGAAGTCCTACCCCGTCCTCTACCTAGAGGGGGTCTACCTCTACCTCATCCAACTGCAGGTAAGGCTCTAGTCTGAACCATCTGCAGAGGACGTAAACCTAACGTAGAAGGCTATATATATGCCGTATGTATATATCAAATCAATCACAACAGAATATCTATATATATATATATATATATATATATATATATACTATCGAGATCTTCAGAGGGGCGATGGCTCACGTACACGATATCCCAAAACATTTTGTACTCATTTCAAAACCAAAACCTTATGAAAAGTCAGACCCCTTTTCGGGTTCTGGTTATTTATCTATTCGAACTTTATTGCAGATTACTAGTGCCATTGTTGTCAACCTGGGCTCTGATACCAATTTTGTAACACCCCAAATCCGTAGGACTCGAGGTGCTACTGGGCTAGGATCTCACAATGGATCCTGACCCTAGCCTGACAACAAGTTCACTGAATCTTACAACAAGGCGAGAATCCCACTTACCGGCAAGGAATGGTGCGAATGCATCCGCCNAAAATGGCACATTTCATTCCATGTCATAAGACTGATGTTGCCTATAATGTGGCTAACTTATTCTTTAAGGAAATAGTTAGGTTGCATGGAATCCCTAAGACCATTGTTAGTGATAGAGATGTTAAGTTCTTAAGCTTCTTTTGGAAAACTCTTAGGAAAAATTAGGTACTAGGTTGTTATTTTCGACCTCTAGTCATCCTCAAACGGATGGACAAACGGAAGTCACTAATAGAACCTTAACTACGCTTCTTAGGGCCATTTTGAAAGATAACTTGAAAGAATGGGAAGATTCTTTATTACATGTTGAGTTTGCTTATAATCGTACTATGCATTCCTCCACTTCAATTTCTCCTTTTGAATGTGTTTATGGTACTAACCCTTTGACGCCTTTTGATCTCTTACTGATCCCTCTAGAGGAACGAGTAGAGTTTGATGCTTTGAAACAGGCTGAATTGATCAAAGAATTGCATGCTAAGAAAAAGGCAAAGCTTGAGGAGAAAGGAGTCAAAGTGGCGGCTATAAACAATAAAGGAAGGAGGAGATTGGTTTTACAACCCGGTGACTTAGTTTGGTTACACCTACACAACGAAAGGTTCCCCGAGAGGCGCCAATCTAAGCTATCTCCAAGGGGTGATGATACGCCCTTTAATGTGCCTTTGACGTTGACCGTATATGATGAGGCCGAGGCTTTGAGGGTTCGCTCGGATGGATCGCTTACCCACTCCCGAGCCAAGGTCATAGCCCAAGCGACCGGCTCCATCTTCGCCCGCACCACTTCTTCACTTGGATCCGTTACTGGCATGCCGTGTCTCTACACCACCATGGCATAGGCTACCGGTCCCGTCCACGCCACTTAGGCCCGTTAGCGGCATGTCTCGTCTTTCCGACTCCATGGCATGAAGCTAGCTTATTTTCGGACTATATTTTCATTTTTTCCGTTTTATGCAATAAAAGGGATATTCCTTATAGAATATTCCCTTTTGATCTTATCTTTTAGGTTTTCCCCTTTTTGGGCTTTTCGTTATGTACTTGTTCGGCCCGTTGGCCCATATGTAGGCAATACCCTCTATATAAGGGATGTATTGCCTCACTTATTTTTCATGTTCAATATTACTAAGTTTTTAAGAAGAATTTCCTCTTACTTAGCTTGGGCATCAAATCTCCCTTCTATCTGTCAAATTTTTTCCTTGGATCTCGTCTTTGATCCAAGAAATCCACATTCGAGGATTCTTCTCAACCTTAGATCCACACAAAAAGGCTTATTTGATCTCTCTAGATCAAATCAACCTTCGTTTCTCCATCCATCTTCATCGCTTCCGCCCTTTTCGATCTAAAAAGATACAACGTTGCACAAAGAACCAAGGAGTAGTTAGAGCTTTGCTTGATCTAGATCCGGAGTTATCCTTGGTTACCTCCAAGGATGCATCAAATTGGCATCAAAGCTAAGTTCTCGTTACTCTTGTTAACGTTTTTGTGCGTTATTATCTTCAACCTATTTAGCCTTTTGTTCATGATGTTCTTCGTTTGTTCATGATCTCCTTCATGATCTTCATGTTGTTCATCATATTCATCCATTTTCCTTGATTTTTTTTCTTTCATCAATTTGAAAAACAAAAAAAAGGAGATATTTGGTTTGCCATCAAAACATTTATCAAACCCGTCTTTTTCGTAAACCGACCCAATCCGAAAACTTTGTTAATTAATTTCACCAAATTTCTTGGGGTATTTTTGTTAACAAAAGTTCGGATATCTCGCATTTGACATTCCAAGAAAAGCAAAAACTCTTCATCAATACGGATTTGTGTTCAAAAAAATAGAAAAAAGAAAAGTGTTTCATTAAAATGTTTCAAATAAACGAAAAACACAAATGAAAAGACGTCCGGCAAACCGGTCCATCCGAAAAAATCGGATTTTACAAAACGGTCAAAGACCTAATGCAAGCGAAGGTTGCCAACTGAACAATCCGTCCATCTTCTTTCTCTCCATTTTCTTACATATGTTTGCAAAATATCACTTCTTTATTTGTGTGTAATTGGTTCAATTTTGTTGGATTTGCCTTACTTGCCTAACCGCCAAACGGCCTTCCCCAAAGTAGAACCCGATAACGCACTTGAATTTGGGTAACATTGACTTAACTTGTAACCTTACTCATTTGATTGCTTGCAATTGTGTGCTTATTTGGAGCAATGACTAACGTTGAAATGGAAACTTCTCAGGATTTTGGTCTGCAAGAGTCCAATGAACCTTTGGCTTAAGAAAATGCTTCGTTGTCCCTCGAAAACGCCACTATAAGGCAAGAATTGGAAGCTTTGAAGGTACAACAAAATTTTGATGCCTTGACCCGGGAAATTGTTGCCTTGAAGCAAGAGTTGGAAGCTCTTAAGGCCCTACGACTTGCCCAACGTCCCACCCCAACAAATCCGATTGAGACCGTGGTCAATGCATTCACATCCAATGCACAACGCAAAGGCAAGGGCATTTGGGAGCCGGACCATCAAACGGTCCCCGGCTTGCGTCCGTCATTGAATGCCAACGCCCCTTACCTCTTGACGGAAATGAGTCCCATGACGAGGACGAAGAGATCCCCGACCCGACTTAGGATGACTTGTGCATTGTCGATACGGAAAATCGGCACAAGCATTATGAGCCTCAACACCAACGGTATGTCCCTTCTCCACCTCCATCTAGTGTGCCCCGCACCGACCGTGAAATCCGGGATGAGCCCCGGTAACGTCCCGACTCGACCAATAATCATATTCGTGAGAATGATCGTTTGGGACACCGTCGTCAACGGTCAACCCGGCATCCAACGACCCTTGACTTTGATGAGTATGATGAGCAAAACAACTTCAACGAGTTCTCCGGTGATTATTCCGACTTGGAACGGGTGGCACGTGACCGCCCATGGCACCCACCCATCCAAGACCGTTATGAGAACCAAGATCGAGGAGAAGAATGGTTGCCTCCCCCAAACCAACTTAGACATGAACCACCCGATCATGGGCGCCAACGGCCTCAAGGCGGCCACCGGCGAGCCTGTCCCGATGATAGCAACATTCCACCGCGCCGCCCGGACCCCTACTGAGCTCGTAGGGAAGGTAAGGTTAAATTACCTATCTATCATGGTGAATATGATCCGTGTGTTTTTCTTGATTGGGCGCAGAATATGAAACGAGCCTTGAAACATTGTCATTATGAGGAGGAGTATGAGAAAATCGAAGCGGCAACTCTATACTTTGAAGGAGATGCCAAGTCTTGGTGGAACCGGTATGAGATCACCCGTGAGAGGCGAGGATGGGCACCGATTACGACATTTGAGCAATTGATTTATGTCATGACAAAGAAGTATGTGCCCGATGACTTCAAGAATGATATGCGGTTGCAAATTGCCGAGTTCAAACAAGGCAACCTCTCTCCGGTGGCTTACTTGGCCAAACTCGAGGACATGCACATTAAGGTCGGCGTCTTGGCCTCCCCCTCCGCCCTTCGCACCAAATTCATGAGCGGGCTTAATGCTCCAATTAAGCGCCCGCACGAGACTGTCCCGTATAAGGATTTGGAAGCATTGTGCCATGCTATCATGAAGCTTCACAAGCAACAACTCAAAACGCCTCGGTATTTTAGGTATAATTCTTCCTAGAATCAATATGCTTATTCTTCTAACACACGTTCTCGAGATGTGCCTAGTTCTCAAGATTCCGGCACTTCCAAAGGCGCCCAACGGACGGGTCAATTAAATAGGCAAGCGGGTAACGAGAGGGCACCAAATCGTGGCCCCGTGGACCCGGCACCGGCACCTCCCGCTCGAGGTCAACAAGGACCTTCACCGGCGGCTTGCCCAAGGGAGCCCGTGTGTTACAAGTGTAGCGGTTTTGGTCCCGTTCAACGTGATTGTCCAAATACCAAGCGAGTTTTGTTTGCTGACTCAATATATTTCAAGGACGAAGATAATCAACAAGACGGCAATATCATCATTGAGGATGACCAAGATGCCGATCCGCATTTTGGAATGGAACCATGTGACAACGAGCTTGCTTGCGCCCCGACACAACCCGGTACATTCGCTCTTGTTTCTCGTCGTATTTTGGCTATTAAAGAGTTAATCCCTATGGATCAACGCGAGAATCTCTTCCACTCTCGTTGCTTGGTCAATATTACTAGCCTTTCTCTCATTGTTGACGGGAGTTCTTGTTGCAATATTGTCAACGAACGAGTGGTAAAACACTTCAAGTTGCCTACGACCCCCCACCCAACACCTTACGGACTCCAATGGATTTCCGAGAAGGTGTGTGACACCGTTACACAACAAGCTTGGGTGACGTTTTCTATTGGCGCCTATGTTGTTAAGGTCTTTTGTGATGTTATCAAGATGGACGCCACACATGTCATATTAGGACGACCATGGCAATTCGATCGTCGAACGTTTCATGATGGTTATCTTAACCGGTACATGTTCCAATATAACGGAAAACGGGTCACACTTTTGCCCATGAATCCGCACGAAATTTTAGTTGACAATGCGGAACAGAAGAGGCAACAATCTAATGATGAGTCCGCTAAGGCACTAGCAACATCGGACCCTCCTAGGAGTCCCGATGTTGTAGGTGCTAGTACTTCCAAATCCCGGAACACTGCCCCTCTTGTCCATGCTACCGAGTCCAAAGGTAGTAAAGGCCGCTCGTTCCTACGAGTGCAGCTTTGCCATCTTCGGGCCCCGTAATGCAAGGACGGTGTGAGCCGAGGATACTCTTAGCCCGACGGCATGATTTGCAACCGGTCATGGAAGGCAAGTTTCCATGTTTCTTGCTTGTCCCGTTTTGTTTGTCTACTTCTCATGACCCGAGTAATGTGCCACACGAGGTGTCTTTGTTGTTGTCTGTATTTCAGGATATTATGCCCAAAGACGTACCACCTGGCTTGCCACCAATCCGAGGGATTGAACATCAAATTGACTTTGTGCCGGTGTTTCCTTGCCAAACCGTGCCGCATACCGAGCAAGTCCGGAAGAGACGAAGGAGCTACAACGTCAAGTGCAAGATCTCCTAGACTGGGGACATGGGTGTGAATCTTTATCACTATGTGCCGTCCCGGTCATATTAGTGCCAAAGAAAGACGGATCATGGCAGATGTGTGTTCATTGTCGTGCCATCAACCAAATCACCGTCAAATACCGTCACCCGATCCCGCGCCTTGATGACATGTTAGATAAGCTCCACGACGCCACCATCTTCTCCAAAATAGATCTCCGGAGCGGTTACCACCAAATCCGGATGGCCAAAGGTGACGAGTGGAAGACGGCGTTCAAAACGAAGTATGGACTCTATGAATGGCTTGTGATGCCATTTGGCCTCTCCAACGCCCCGTCCACCTTCATGCGCCTCATGGACCATGTCTTGCGCCGATTGTTGGGTACATTTGTCATTGTTTATTTTGATGATATTTTGGTGTTTAGTACGTCTTTGGAGGATCACATCAGGCACCTTCGCCAAGTGCTCGAGTGCCTTAGACAAGAGCAATTGTATGTCAACTTTGAAAAATGCGTGTTTTGCTCGGACACCACTATCTTTCTTGGCTATGTCATGTCTAAGGACGGACTACGAGTAGACGAATCAAAAGTTCGTGCTATTCGAGAGTGGCCTACTCCTACTACGGTCACCATGGTCCAAGCCTTTCTCGGCTTAGAGGGCTTCTACCAACGCTTTGTCAAGGACTT
This sequence comes from Fagopyrum tataricum, assembly GCA_002319775.1. Taxonomy (NCBI): domain Eukaryota; kingdom Viridiplantae; phylum Streptophyta; class Magnoliopsida; order Caryophyllales; family Polygonaceae; genus Fagopyrum; species Fagopyrum tataricum. The sequence goes on from CM008279.1 coordinate 61,139,866, forward strand.
AAGCACGGTAGCGGCACCGTTACATGAGCTTACTACCAATGATACGGGGTTAGTTGTAACACCCCAAATCCGCGGGGACTCGGGATGCTACGGGCGAGACCTCACAATGGGTCCCGACCCTTAGCCTGACAACAATTTCACCGGACCTTCCAACATGGCACAAATAAAGGCGAAAACTCAAATATGTTTTTAATGTATGCGGAAACGAAAAGTACGAAACTATAACTTGGAAACTCAGCCGAGTCCTCAAAACAACGTAAATAGATCCGAATTCTAAACATACGATAATATCCATAAATGACAACATGAAAAATGACTCAAAACATCCCCGTCCTATAATGTACGGAGACCCCGGCTGTCCACTCCTTCGCCTTACCCGGCGACATCCCTAACCTGCAAGTCATCTACACAAACGGTTTTAAACCGTTAGCTCATATTCTAAATATTAGGAAAGCGGTGAAGGCACAAACACATCGATAACACAAACATAAATCACACAAGTCCGCTTTCTTAATCTTTTATTATTAAGTCGTATTCCATTCTAGTTCAACTTCTTTTGTGACACGAGACCCCAATGGTCTCGCCTCGGTCCCCACTTACCGGCAAGGAATGGTGCGAATGCATCCGCCCATCTAACCCGCCGGACTAGTCGCCGAGAACCCCCTAGACCTCACTATGGGCTAGGCAGTATTGTCACCGCCCGTTCTCATACACTTGGCCAATATAAACATATAGGGTCGGTGGTCCTAATTACCGTTTTAAAAGTTATAACATAACATAACATAAACACACACCACCAAACACGCAGCAATACTAATACATAAAATACGAGCCAAGTAAGTTTGTAGACTTACCTCGTCCCAAACGCTATCTCACAAAACGCTCTAGCTTCCCTTGGGAAGGAGTACACAACCTATTCACAACAAGGTATCATAAAAACCCGCTCAACTTGAGAAGTCTAGGACATCTACACAAATGACCTACACAGGATCATTTGACTACCATTCTAGGACCGCATCCTAGAGTCCAACATAATCACCGTCGATAATGACGTAAAAGCCAACTAGGTCTAATCTCGCTCCTCACATTCTCTTAAGGTCCCGAAAGCCACTACTTGGCATTATTCTAAGTCATGCTAGTTCCAACCTATCATGATACTACTAAGTATAAATAGATCGATACGAATTCATGGCTTTTATCGGGCTTCGGATCCTAGCATGATACTAAGCCATTTCGCCCATACGCTAAATTATTGTTCGTAAACTATAGCATATTCGGAACCTAAGATAAACTCGTCTAAATTCCGAGGTTCAAACTCGCTAACATATTTTCTAGACACTTAAGCAATTCCTAACACATATGGGCATAAGCTGTAATTATCATAAACTGAGGGGCTTAAGTGTAAATATACCGAAAGTGAGGGTGGCCGACCGAGATTACTAAGAAGATCCCGGCCGAGATTCTGCAGTGGTATCCCGGCGGCGTCACTGCTTCTCCGGCGGGGCAAGGGCGGCAGCTAGGTTCCTCGGTGGTGCTGCAGGTGGCCGGCAGTGGCCTGGCTCCCGGTGGCGGCCGTTCTCCGGCGAGGGCCAAGGAGTGCAGAAGGTGAAGAACCGTGAGTTGCTGCTCACCCGAGGCCGAAGGAAGCGGCGAGACTTGACGGCGGCTCTTAGGGCAGCGGGGAGGCTCTTCCTCGGCGGTGTTGTTGGCGGCGGCGTGGCGTTCCCCGTATCTCGAGCAGCCTGAACGCAGAGGATATCCCGGCCCAAGAAAAGAGGGTGAGAAGCGCCGGTTGGTGGCTCTCCGACGTGCTCCAAGGGCTCGGGACGTAGAGTGGGAGACGAGACGAAGGTGGCGGACGGGGCGGCTGGGTATGGTGGTGAGAGAGCAGCGGGAGAGGGAGTGGTGAGTGAGGTGTGGAATGAGGGAGAGAAGTGAGAGATGGAGGCTGGAGGGAAGGGGAGGCCGGACCGAGGGGTCGGCCTGTGCAGCACGTCAGGTCCGGACCGAGGGGTCGGCTGCAGGCCCTGCTCTCCTGCAGGCCTAGGCGTAGGCTGGGCGGGCGGCACGTGCAGGCTGGCGTGGGAAGAGGGAAAGCGCCGCGGGTGTTCCCGCGAGGCTGGGCGTCAGTCTCGGCGGAGATAGGTAGGCCGAGATTCTCCAAGAAGAAAGAAAAGAAGAAAAAAAAATAAAAGGGCGGAATTCAACTCGTTAAACTAGTTCCGTAACGGGTGTTACGGGTTGGAATATTTCCAACATTCCCGTAAAATAATTTCCGGTTTACGGTTTCGGAAAAAAAAAAATTGAATCCTTTCCGTAGAATAATTTACGGAAAGTGAAACAACACGATATATTTATTTCCTAAAAATTTCCGGGCGTTACATCTAACCCCCCTAAAAACAAGTTTCGTCCCGAAACTTGCTAAACCCAACACTCTCCAAAATATCCGCCTTGTAACCCCGTACAACTCATAAAAGGTATACTGTCATCTCTAAATAAAGTCTATGTATAGAAATCATATTGCAACCTCGTAAGGTCCACATAACTCAATCAAAACACGTAACATGTAAAGCAAACAAGTAAAATCTCGGGACTAACCCGACGGTCCTATCGATGTCGCTAGGTCTGCATAAAACTCGGGATAGTTCCTCCGGATACTATCCTCCGTCTCCCATGTAGCCTCGTCGGCTCCTCGCCTCAACCACTGGATCCTCAGCATCGGTATCTCCTTCGATCGAAGGCGTCTCGTACTCCGCTCTAAGACCGCTATCGGGTGCTCTGCGAAAGTGTGGTCCGGCTCGACCACTCGGTCCTCATGACTAATGACGTGTCTCGGGTCATGTATGTATTCTCTTAGCTGAGAGACATGAAAGACCGGGTGTATACCCTCCATCCGCGGTGGCAATGCTAACCGGTATGCCACCACACCGACTCTCTCCAAGATCTCAAATGGTCCGACATATCGGGGGCTTAACTTCCCCTTAATGCCGAATCGTCTAACGCCCCGTGTCGGTGATACCCTCAACCAGACCTGAGCTCCTACCCTGAACTCGAGAGGTCTACGCCTCCTATCCGCATACGACCTCTGACGGCTCTGTGCAGCCAACATCCTCTCCCGAATCAAAGCGACTCTCGCCATGTCGTCATGTACCTGATCCGGTGCTACAATGCTAGAGCTCCCGGGCTCATCCCAACATAAGGGAGTACGGCATCTCTGTCCATACAATGCCTCATAAGGTGTCATCCCAATCGAAGCGTGTCAGCTGTTATTATACGAAAACTCGACCAACGGGAGATGATCTGGCCATACCTGACCCCAGTCTAGTACACACGCTCGAAGCATATCCTCTAAAGTCTGAATAGTCCGCTCAGACTGGCCGTCGGTCTGGGGATGGTATGCGGTGGTGAAATGGAGACTCGAACCTAGGACGGCGTGTACCTGCTGCCAGAACCTCGAGGTAAAGCGCCCGTCCCTGTCCGAGATGATGGTCCTCGGGACTCCATGTAGTCTCACAATCTGACGGGTAAACTCCTCGGCTAAACGACTCAACGGTCTTCGTCAGCCGGTCTACTACCACCCATATCGCGTCAAAGCTCCTACTCGGTCTCAGGCCGGTCACGAAGTCCATAGATATGTCCTCCCACTTCCCCTGCGGCACGGGCAGTGGGTGAAGCTCTCCTCCGGGTCTATGGTGGTCGATCTTGACCTGCTGGCAGGTCGCGCATCGGGCCACATATCTAGCTACATCGGGCTTGAGCCCGCCCCACCAATAGGATCTCCTAATGCCCTGGTACATCTTACTCGCGCCTGGATGCACTGAGTAAGGTGTGGAATGGGCCTCGTGCAAGATCCGCTCTCTAAGCTCCTGATCCGACGGTACACAAATGCGTCCCTGACGTCTCAACAGCCCATCTGCCCCCGTGACAAACTGTGGTGCCTCTCCTCGGGACATCCTGTCCCGGATCCTCATCAAAAGGGGACATCCCTCCTGCTTCTGCAGGATCTCGCCGGATAGGTCAGGCAACACCTCTAACTCGGACAAACGACCGTCCGTACCCGGAAACCGGACATCCAACTCTAAGCCCATCAAATCCCTCTGCAACTGAGGCTGAACCGTAAGCCGAGCTATCACCTCCTCCCGAGGTGTCCTCCTGCTCAAAGCGTCGGCGACTATGTTCGCCTTCCCGGAATGGTATAAAATCTCCAAGTCAAAGTCCTTGATGAGCTCCAGCCATCTCCTCTGGCGGTTATTCAACTCCCGCTGAGTGAATATATACTTCAGACTCTTATGGTCTGTGAAGATCTGGCACGTAGCCCCGTACAAGTAGTGTCGCCAGATCTTCAGGGCGTGAATCACTGCCGCTAGCTCAAGATCATGGGTAGGGTAATTCTCCTCGTACGGCTTCAGCTGCCGAGAAGCGTACGCAATAACCCTACCCCTCTGCATCAAGACGTACCCCTAGCCTAGCTTGGAGGCGTCACTATATACAACAAAGTCCTCTATGCCCTCAGGCTGGGCTAACACAGGAGCGGAGGTCAACCTCCTCTTCAGCTCCTCAAAGCTGCGCTGGCAAGGCTCGGACCAGACGAACCTGGTAGACTTCCTCAGCAAGGAAGTGAGTGGTCGTGCAATCACGGAGAAACCCTCAACAAAACGGCGGTAGTATGCCGCTAAGCCCAAGAAACTGCGCACCTCCTTGACCGTCCTAGGAGGCGGCCATGAGGAAACAGACTCTATCTTCGTCGGGTTGACCGTGACACCCTCGGCGGAAACTATATGTCCCAAAAATTCCACCTCGGACATCCAAAACTCACACTTAGAGAGCTTAGCGTAAAGCTCTCTATCCTGGAGGACTCGAAGTACCGTCCTCAGGTGTCCCTCATGCAACTCTCTACTCCGGGAGTAGACTAAGATGTCGTCAATAAATACCACCACGAACTGGTCCAAGAAGTCGATGAAGATGCCGTTCATCAACTCCATGAAGACGGCAGGTGCATTCGTGAGCCCGAATGGCATCACGACAAACTCATAGTGGCCGTATCTCGTCCTAAATGTCGTCTTCGGTATGTCCTCATCTCTCACCCTAAGCTGGTGGTATCCTGACCTCAAATCGATACGTGAAAATACGGAGGCTCCTTGCAACTGGTCCAACAAATCATCAATGCGCGGTAACGGGTACTTGTTCTTGACGGTGACTTTGTTCAACTCCCGGTAGTCGATACATAGCCTCAAAGATCCGTCCTTCTTCTTAACGAAGAGGACCGGTGCACCCCAAGGGGAAACGCTCGGACGTATGAAACCCCTATCGGCTAACTCCTCGAGCTGCTTCTTCAGCTCCAGCAACTCGATCGGCGCCATGCGGTATGGAGCCTTGGAGATCGGCCTAGTGCCGGGCTCCAACTCAATAGTGAAGTCAACGCTCCTCTGCGGTGGTAGCCCAGGTGGCTCCCCGAAAACGTCCTCGAACTCGCATGCCACAGGGATCTCCTCGAGTGATGGGCCCGTCTCCTCCTCCTTCATGGCATAACACCAAAAGGCCTCACATCCCTGCCCGATAAGTCTAGCAGCTCGAACGGCGCTAATGAATGTACCGGCTTTCCCGAGGTCCCAACCTCGGAAAATCACCTCCTGCCCCGTCTCTGTGGAAATCGTCACGGTCCTCCGGCTGATGTCCAAAACGGCATGATGGCGGTCCATCCAATCCATCCCCAGGATGACTTCTTCATGCACTAAGTGCATGACAAAGAATTAGGCTAACCAATTTCGGTTCCCCAAACGAATGGGGCAACCGCGCACCTCTCGGGTACCACTAACCCTACCTCCATCGGGTAACCTATAGTAAAGGGTCTCCCCTCTATCGTAGCTAAGGACAACCTAGCTACACAATCATCGGATATAAACAAGTGCGTAGCACCCGTAGGCGAAGAACCCTGCTGTGATTGAGACTTGCCCTGACGGCAAAAAGAAGCTCGGTGACCCATCTGACCACAAGTGAAACAAGCCACGGGCGGCTTCCTACATATCTTCTTCGTGTGTCCATACCCTCCACAACCGTAGCACTGAAGTCCTCCGTCGGACGCCGGTCTCGACGGCTGAGGACCAGAACGTCCCTGACCTGCCGCTCCGGCCCTTGACCCAGCTAGTGCCGTCATCTGTCTCTTGTCCGGTCTCCCGGACTGTGCTGCTCTCCTAGACCCAAGGCGGTCCCTCTCATAGGCCGAAGCCCTGTCCTGGTACTCCGCCAGTGAGGTACAACGGAATCCCACCAGGTAAGCACGGGTGGATACCCTCAGTCTCCTGGAAAAGAGATAGACATGCTGGTCCGCTAGGGGTGCGGAAGGTCCCAACAAGGCTAACTCTGCCCGAAATCGCCTGATCGCCTCAATGACTGGGACGTCCTCGAATCATGCCTCTAGGAAATCCTGGACCTTGTCACTCCTCAGTGAAGCTGGGCAAAAGGTCTCCCTGACGAGGCTCAACAGTTTATCCATCCTGGTCACACCGCCTCTAACTGTCCTCCACCAGTACTGGGCCTGCTCTCGAAACAATGTCAAAACTATCTCCACCTGCCTCTCCTCTGGGCAACGGATCGCCTCTTAGGCTGACTCTACGTGCCCAATCCAGTGCTCCACCTCTAACCCTACCTTCCCGTCGAAGTAGGGTACATGCTGCTGGTTGAAAGCCTTCAACCATGAATCAGGCCTCGGAGACCTCGGCTCGTCTCTCGTCCTAGCAGCCGCAACAACTGGCTCGGGTGCAGCCACTGCCGGTGCTACTATCTCTGGTGCAGCCCGAACCTGGGTCACCCTCTGTGTGACCTCACTTGATCTCACTGGTGCAGGTGCAGGCACTGGTGGTGCGGGAGGTGGTGCTCCAGTCCGAAATGCCTCAACTCGTCGTACATAGTCTCCAAATACAGTAGCTCCAATGGACGCTCCCTCGGTCCTGGTAGATGAAGAACTCTGCGCTCCAGACCTCACCACAGTCCTATCCCTAGCCTCGGGAATGATGCTCTCTACGACTTCCTCTACTGGGGCCTCTGCTGCTGGTGCACCCACAACGGGTGGGTCCGCAACGGGGATGCGTCCCCGACCTCTACCTCTCGTACCTGGAGGTCTTCCTACACGTCCCCGTCCTCCTGGGGCGGTAGTGGGAAGTGGTGGTCTACCCCGGGCGGGTCCCAGGTAAGCGGTCGCTCTCGTACGTGCCATCTGATTTCGTATTTCGTTTACTTAAGTATAAAAGTGTGGTACTATTTATAAAATCGGTATAATAAATTTCTAGAAGCATAAAGGTAACATGGTCATAATACACATCCAAGGCATGAAAGCCCAATCATCCTAAGGTCACATTTATATAGCTAGGTACATATAATATCCACAATCATCCTAAGGTCATACATATATATGTATAACTATGTACTAAAATAATATAAGTACCTAATTCTAATACAGAGATCTATGTCGCCGAGGTTTGCGGAAGGAGCGGTGGTCTCGTACATTCTAACCCAAACCCGACTCATGCATATGATTTTGAAAACGAAAAGTCAGAACCCGTGTGGGTTCTGTTTTATACCCCATTCGGCCTTTAAAAAGGTTGCGGGTGCCATTGTTGTCAACCTAGGGCTCTGATACAACTTTTGTAACACCCCAAATCCGCGGGACTCGGGGCGCTACGGGTGAGACCTCACAATGGGTCCCGACCCTTAGCCTGACAACAATTTCACCGGACCTTCCAACATGGCACAAATAAAGGCGAAAACTCAAATATGTTTTTAATGTATGCGGAAACGAAAAGTACAAAACTACAACTTGGAAACTCATCTGAGTCCTCAAAACAACGTAAATAGATCCGAATTCTAAACATACGACAATATCCATAAATGACAACATGAAAAATGACTCAAAACATCCCCGTCCTATAATGTACGGAGACCCCGGCTGTCCACTCCTTCACCTCACTCGGCGACATCCCTAACCTGCAAGTCATCTACACAAACGGTTTTAAACCGCTAGCTCATATTCTAGATATTAGGAAAGCGGTGAAGGCACAAACACATCAATAACACCAAACATAAATCACACAAGTCCGATTTCTTAATCTTTTATTATTAAGTCGTATTCCATTCTAGTTCAACTTCTTTTGTGACACGAGATCCCAATGGTCTCGCCTCGGTCCCCACTTACCGGCAAGGAATGGTGCGAATGCATCCGCCCATCTAACCCGCCGGGCTAGTCGCCAAGAATCTCCTAGACCTCACTATGGGCTAGGCAGTATTGTCACCGCCCGTTCTCATACACTTGGGCCAATATAAACATATAGGGTCGGTGGTCCTAATTACCGTTTTAAAAGTTATAACATAACATAACATAAACACACACCACCAAACACGCACCACCAATACTAATACGTAAAATACGAGCCAAGTAAGTCCGTAAACTTACCTCGTCCCAAACACTATTTCACAAAACGCTCTAGCTTCCCTTGGGAAGGAGTACACAACCTGTTCACAACAAGGTATCATAAAAACCCGCTCAACCTGAGAAGTCTAGGACTTCTACACAAATGACCTACGCAGGATCATTTGACTACCATTCTAGGACCGCGTCCTAGAGTCCAACATAATCATCGCCGATAATGACGTAAAAGCCAACTAGGTCTAATCTCGCTCCTCACATTCTCTTAAGGTCCCGAAAGCCACTACGTGGCATTATTCTAAGTCATGCTAGTTCCAACCTATCATGATACTACTAAGTATAAATAGATCGATACGAATTCATGGCTTTTATCGGGCTTCGGATCCTAGGATGATACTACGCCATTTCGCCCATACGCTAAATTGATCGTAAACTATAGCATATCGGAACCTAAGATAAACTCGTCTAAATTCCGAGGTTCAAACTCGCTAACATATTTTCTGGGAACTTAAGCAATTCCTAACACATATGGGCATAAGCTGTAATTATCATAAACTGAGGGGCTTAAGTGTAAATATACCAAAAGTGAGGGTGGCCGACCGAGATTACTAAGAAGATCCCGGCCGAGATTCTGCAGTGGTATCCCGGCGGCGTCACTGCTTCTCCGGCGGGGCAAGGGCGGCAGCTAGCTTCCTCGGTGGTGCTGCAGGTGGCCGGCAGTGGCTTGGCTCCCGGTGGCAGCCGTTCTCCGGCGAGGGCCAAGGAGTGCAGAAGGTGAAGAACCGTGAGTTGCTGCTCACCCGAGGCCGAAGGAAGCGGCGAGACTTGACGGCGGCTCCTAGGGCAGCGGGGAGGCTCTTCCTCGGCGGTGTTGTTGGCGGCGGCATGGCGTTCTCCGGATCTCGAGCAGCCTGAACGCAGAGGATATCCCGGCCCAAGAAAAGAGGGTGAGAAGCGCCGGTTGGTGGCTCTCCGACGTGCTCCAAGGGCTCGGGACGTAGAGGGGGAGACGAGACGAAGGTGGCGGACGGGGCGCCTGGGTACGGTGGTGAGAGAGCAGCGGGAGAGGGAGTGGTGAGTGAGGCGTGTAATGAGGGAGAGAATTGAGTGATGGAGGCTGGAGGGAAGGGCAGGCCGAGAGGGAGAAGGAAAGGGGAGGCCGGACCGAGGGATCGGCCTGTGCAGCACGCCAAGGTCCGGACCGAGGGCTCGGGTGCAGGCCTTGGCGTAGGCTGGGTGGGCGGCACGTGCAGGCTGGCGTGGGAAGAGGGAAAGCGCCGCAGGTGTTCCCGCGAGGCTGGGTGTCGGTCTCGGCCGAGATAGGCAGACCGAGATTCTCCAAGAAGAAAGAAAAGAAGAAAAAAAATAAAAGGGCGGAATCCAACTCGTTAAACTAGTTCCGTAACGGGTGTTACGGGTCGGAATATTTCCGACATTCCCGTAAAATAATTTCCGGTTTACGGTTTCGGAAAAAAAAAAATCGAATCCTTTCCGTAGAATAATTTACGGAAAGTGAAACAACACGATATATTTATTTCCTAAAAATTTCCGGGCATTACATTCAACCGCAAGGGTCTCGAACTCCAATTGTGGATGAATGTTCTTCAATAAGAGGATCTCATTTTGTTGATCCACATGAGGTACTATAACTATTCATATGTAAATATCATGAAATATTATTCTCATTACTACTAGAAGTTGCTATCGTATATATTGTACTCATTTTTTTTTGTAGGAAACTAAAAAACGCAAGTTGGTTTGGCCCGACTTGTCATGTGAAGTGGCAAGAGCGCGTGCTTTTATATCTATAGACGGCTCCACCTCCATACTTCATGGGGAAAAATTGGGTTCTAGTTCTTGCAAGGTTATAATAGACAAAAGTCTAGTAGAATATGCTGAAATTCCGTTCTCAACTGAAGAGGTCCCTTTTATGTTAGAAAATGCATTGGAAAATATCATTGAATGGCATAAAGACAAAGTCATTTTCGAATCAGTAAGCCATTTATTTGTGCATTTTGCAATATAAGACTCATACCTTAGTATTTGTTTGCATAATATCAATAAATATAATTTCATTCTCCAGTTTTGAATATTATTTTTTTAGGTATTAACCCAAAGTTCAAAAGGTGCAAGAAAAGCCCTATTTCAACCCATTCACGAGAACAACGAGCCTCCTCCGCAAGCACATCACGTTGTTGATAACATTCAAAAGTTGATATCATCGGTTGTTGATTTTGCAATAAAAATTGAAATGTCAAAGGCTATTGTGCAACACACACATACATTGTCCGTCAACAAAGAAGACTTGATACCGTGGATAGCACATGGAGATTTAGATCCCATAAATGTCAGCATGTATTTCAAGTAAGAATATAATTTAGTGCGTTAGAAAATAAAAAAGATACGAGAATGGTGACTGAGATTTTGATGTTATCTTCAACGTGACGTATAGGTACTTGTGTAATATGTATAATCAAGCCCTATACAAGTTTATTTGCCCGATGAGGATTGCACACAAATCTCGAAGAAATGATGATCCCAAGTTTGATTATCGAATTAGATATATCGTTGCTTCTATGAGGAACTCGGATGGATGTTTGTGGATTATACCATACTATGAGGGATAAGTGAATTTATTTAATCGTACAACTTCTTTAATAAAGTGATATACTTCAGCTTACATCTTTATATACCTTTAAAAAACTATCAGGTATCATTGGATATTTGGATGCTAGTTGTGATCAATCTTGAATCAAACATGATTTATTGGTTGGATCCAAAGGGAGAAAAAGTTTGAGTAAAGTTCCAACAAATGTGTGAAACGCAAGTTAATTTTAAATTATGTTATATATTTAATTTATAAATAAATCATCTAATTTTTGATAATGTGATTTTAATTGTGTAGTGTTTAATTTAGTCATGTTAAACGCTAAAAAAAGAGAAGAAATCGGGGATAGATAACTCCAAAGTACGTTGGAAATGTATCAAGGTATAACGTAATATTTTTAGATATTTAAACATTTTAACAATTGATATATTATCATAATTCACCATATATGTTATTTTTAATATGCAAGTGCCCACAACAAACCGATGATACTTCTTCCGGGTTCTATATATGCCGATTCATGCGAGAAATAGTGGAAGTTGTTCCTTTAGAAATTCCAACTTTGGTGAGTGAATTAATCTACGCCTCATTTTGTACTGATATTAAGTTTATAATGACATTTTATTATATGTTGTGCAGTTCCACACATCTTCACCACAACCATACAAAGAAGTTTACATCTTTCAAGTAATAGAAGAATGTGTTGAATTCTTTCGTCCCACAATTGAATTCGAGTTAGCATTGGTGCCACCTATTAAGAAGTGAACTAAGTGTGATATGTTCATGAAGATTATGAATTATTTGGTATATTTTGTTGACAAGTTATCATTTTGTATAGGTATAGTTGCCTAAAAGGATGTGCTTTTGTGAATTGCCATTTGGTAATATGTTACTTGAAACAATACTTGATGGGTTAAGTATGCCATTGAAATTGGCAATTATTTTGTATAGTTTTACAACCTTCGTAATCTAATCGGAAAGTTGATTGATATTGTATATATTTGTGTTGATTCACAAGTTATAATTTTGTTGGAAAAATATTGTATTTAACAGGTTTATCATGATTTATAAGTATTTTATTAAAACAAAAAACTAATAAAAACGTAGCATACCGGTTATTCTAACCGATATGCAACATTATTATTTCATTTTTTTAAAAGGTCGCATAACAATTTTTTCAAAAAACCGGTATGGAATTCTTTTTGAATACCTATTTATAAACCGGCATCCGGAGGTTTTTAACTAGTATGCGATAAACAACCGGATACCTGTTATTTTTATTAACCGGTATCCTGCTTTTCTCGCATTTTGGTTTCCAAATGACCGGTATCCAACTGGTTTACTACGATCTACCTTACACCGCTCAAATAACCGGCATCCAATTTGGAAAAAACTGGTATAAATCAACATTTTTGTACTAGTGTATATAATTAACTCTTTTTTTTTAAACTCCTATGGGTTGTAACTCCTAACATTCATGAACAAAATTCCATCAAAAATCATCAGTTTATAGAACTTTCCTGTTCGAATTCGTTGTTTCTTTTTCCTCAGACAACAATTTTTCAACAAACTCTACTTTTCGAGATCGCTAAATTCATCGCAACAACAATTGGAAAAAGATCGAGATGAACACAGTACTTGATGAGAGTGAGATTACAAGTCATGTCACCATTAGGAAGATCATCGTCATCCTTAGGCTTTTTGTTCCACTTCAACGGAGGAAGAGTTCGCTTGTTAGCATCAGTAGAAGCGGAATCGGATTCCGAGGCTTCATCAAGGCTCCGCTTCATCTTGTTATTCTCCGCTACTAAGGATTGAAATCGAAGAACCACAAAATCCAATGGAAGCATACGGTTCATCATCATCCGAGTAAGAAGAAGTTGTATTGAGGTTAAAATCGATCATTTAAATGAAATTGGATTTGTCAGCACTGAGGTTGGAAGAGCAAGAACCAATTGAAGCTCAACTGCCATTGACGATGAAATTAGTTTTGAATTTTGGAAGGAATTTGTGGAAGATGTGACTTTTGAGGTATTTGGGGATTAATAGAGTTTTGCCTAGTTAATGCTCTAATTCAATGTATTATGATCCTATTTTACCATATGTTGTATAATTAACTCTTCTTTTTTTTAACTCTTATGAGTTGTTACTCCTAACATGACTTACTCAATTAATTTTCCCAATTTAATTTCTAAAATTAACTACAATTATGGTTTTGTAACTCCTGACATTGATTATCCAATGAAATCACTCAATTTAACTCATAATCACGATCTTTCAGAAATGATGGTTCAAGTGTTATGTGGGTATCACAATCACGATCTTTCAGAAAGGTTATTAGGTCATGCATTTGAAGGACGGTTGATGCAAGAGCAATATAAACATGTGAGGTGGTTGTCTTCAATTGGTACCGAACCTGAAGCAATATTGACAGACTTGCAAATGAGGGACCCGACACATGTCATCTCAATAAAACAAATCTATAACGCACGAGGAAAGATAAAGAAGGAAGACCGGAACTCAAGGAGCATTACCCTGTATACGCTAGACTTGCTGGCACAAAAGAACTATTCACGAGTATTAGACGGGCGATTGGAAGTGAAACAATGAGCGACACATTTCTTGCTCACCCAGACTCAAGGCACTTGTTGTCTTTATTTCCATACGTTATTTTTCTAGACAACACCTACAAAACCAACAAGTAAGCGTTTATCCATTATTTCATTTTAGATATATGTGTTGTGTTTATTTGGTTTAATGCTTCCTAAAAATTAATAATTTGTGGGATAGTTATGAAATTTTAATAGTGTAAATTAAATAACAGTAATTTTTATTTTATTTATTTTTAACTTTTTAACTTACATATAGGTACAATATGTCACTTTTAGAAATCATTGGTTTTACGTGTACGAATAAGAACTTCAGCGTTGCATTTGTTTTCATGTCCAAGGAGAGTGAAGACGGTTATGTTTGGGCATTAAATCAACTTGCTACTTTGTACGGAGAAGGTGTGAGGCCACAAATGATAATGACGGATAAAGAGTTGGGTCTAATTAACGCACTGAAGCAAGTTTACCCCGATGTAAAGCATATGTTAATAATGTTATGTTGGTGGCACATCGGTTATAACGTAAGAGATGTTGCTTTGGGTAGAACGGGTTCTGAGGAGGCTCGTGACAAGTTCAAGAGTGATTGTCGTAAACTTTTATCATCCAAGACAGAAGAAAAGCACGAGGCTCGACGAAGGGGGTTGTATGTGACATGAGGTAAAATAGAGGGTTTAGTGTCATATCTCGAGGGTACGTGGTTAACTCCATATAAGAAGAGTATAGTTAGAACCTTGACGGACACCGTCTATCACTTTGGCATAAGGACTACTAGCAAGTAAATTCAGTTACATCTATATTTAAAAAATTCCTTAACTCCATGCGGTATCAATTTATTACTATACATATTACTATATTTTTGTAAAATTACAAGGTGGAGTCTGCACACTCTGTTTTGAAAAGATAGTTGAATTCTTTTGTTGGAGGATTTGACACAGTGATCACGTGTATATGTCGTTTCATGATGAACCAGATTAATGTGGTTAGGGGTTCTCTGGAGATTGCAAGAACAACCAAGTCAACCGAAATGACTCATCACTCCATATTTGCAAGGTTAGTTGACAAGATCTCGAAAACAATGTTTTTATAGGTTGTTAGACACGTACAACAAGGTGAAGTCGGGAAAGATACAAAATGAGTACTCTGACAAGTGGTTTCCAACTTGTCTCGGACTCCCCCGCGCACATGATACTTCCTTGTGTATGCAATACAATGTTTCGATCATGTCTGGCCAAATTCACAAGTTTTTGAAACAATATGTTTGGGAAGAAGTTCATAATGATGCAGAAGATGATCATGTCCCTATTTCAGCAGGACATGTCCATTGTCAAGAATTCGTCGAGAGATTTCTTGCCAATGAAGTGAGTCAAGAAGTTGTTAACAAGGTTGGAAACACGTTCAACGATTCAACGAATCCAAACGGTTCGACTCTACAAGAACCGATTGTAAAAGTGCCTAGGGGACATCCGAAGAAAAACCCATGTCAAAGAGAGAAGAGTGCATGGGAGATAAATGAGGCGGAATTGAATAAGTCAAAACGCAAAAAGTCAACATGTGTTAGTAGAGGACGCGAGTGTGGCAGGGGTGGATCTGGACGATGGAAAGATGTGATTTCCCCAAACACTCCTAATGTGTGTAGCGTTAATTACATTAAAGAACCCTTATGCACAAATCTCCATCAAAGACAAGAGGTGGAAGACCTCGTTTATAAGGGTTTCAATTGGGGTCACAACAATATGGATTTATTCATGATGCCATATGTTGATAGGGTTATGGACGTCCGACCAGACAGACATTGTGGGTATCGCGCATTTGTTGAGTTGTTGGGTAGAGGACAAGATGCATACAAAGAAATTCGGGGGAGTTGGAGGAGGAATTGACAAAAAATCAACGTATATACGAGTTGGCTAGTATCCTCATCTCAATATCAGATTTGTTCTTTAACGTCAACTACACGGCCCCGAATGCTCCTCTTCATATTGGATGGATATGTCTATTGCTGGTTTGACATTTGCGACTAAAAATCGGATAGCTCTTGTATACCTTATTTGGATTCAACATTGCACATGTCTCCCGATGATTTCGGACTACCCTCTCAACGAACCGCTCATGGTGTACGCCATATCGCATGTCGGAAACTATACTCGCTTAGTACCGGTGAGTTAACGTATTTAGAAACACATCCCATATCAATTTTCTATCAACTTACTAAAAACTTTTATAAATGCTTTATAGGTGTGGTTGCATCCAACATCTTCATTACCTCCAGTTCCAACAGAGTGGGAATTGTTCCATCACCCTTGTGTTAATGGTTGGGATCAACCTTTTAATGACAGAATGAAACAGTATCGGACATATCGAGAACGAGATGGTCGTCCATTATTGTAACTTTTTTCATATCGAACTATTAAATTGGTTATGTTGCATTTGGATTATTTTTGTATTTGATTTTCTATCGTTTTATCAGTTGTACAATAATTTTGTTTTATCACACTCAAGTTTTATAAATCATTTTTCAATTTTGTAATTATTTTCGTTAAACTATTAACCTTAATAATCTTATCTTAAAAAATGGTTTGTTGACTTGCAAATTGATTTGTTTTCGGGTTTATCAACTAAATGAGGTTATGTGGGTTTATAATGTATTTTTGAGTTCATTTTCCAATGAATTTATATAAATAAATCATATAAGGTTGGTTATGTTAATTTTATATTTTGTGTTTTTGTCTTCTTCAAGAGAAACATATGACCCGAAAAGAGGTATTATAACGTGGTATACCTAGGGATGAACAAAGAATATTAGGATGGAAAAACACAATGAAAAAAGCAACAATGGAAAAAAAACAATGAATATCACATACTTTAATCTCTATAATTAATATATAACCGATGAAAAGCCAATTTTAAAATTTAATCTCTATATTAATAATTAATAATGGAAAATAAAATTTAGCGTATAGTATTAAGCGCCTCAAATGGCGCATATATAAGGGACGTTCAAGAAGCTACAACAATTATGCGCTTTTTAATGCGCCTTACAAGGCGCACGTATAAGTTACGGTTCAAGAGGCACACAAGCTTCGCCAGTCAGCGTGTGATTTCAAATCGGTTACAGCAGCTCGTGCGCTTCCTAAGGCGCACAGTTTCGTCCGTCAGCTTCGCTTCATTTCATCCACCGCTTTGTTGGTAGTTACTTCTTTTCAGTCCACGATGATAGATCGTGTAGTCATAGCGGAAATAGTTTGTGTATAAATGTTCGACACTCCAACCTCATTGTATTTCCAACTTCCCAATCTAATATATAAACATTGACAGTCTGAAGATTAACAACAATGGTTTACAAAGATAGGAAACAACATGTGCGTGTTTACAGCAGCTCGTGCGCTTCCTAAGGCGCACAAGCTTTGTCCGTCATCTTAGCTCCATTTCATCTACCGCTTTGTTGGTAGTTACTTCTTTTCAGTTCACGATGACATATCGTGTAGTCATGACATAAATAGTTTGTGTATAAATGCTCAACACTCCAATCTCATCGTATTTCCAACTTCCCAATATAGTATACGAACATTGACAGTCTAAAGATTAGCAACAATGGTCTGCAAGGATAGGAAATAACATGTGCGTGATTTGGTGCATATCAGAATCTTTATGAGGAAATTGATCGAGTCGATTAGATTGAATGTTGTAGGGCAACATCTTGGGAGGTTTGGCTGGTTTGATACATTGGAAATGATGTGTCTAGAAGAGACCAATTATCAAGAGATGAAGAACAATCCAAATATTCGGGTTGTTGTTGCCAACGGGACTTGCACAATGCCTCTTCCAGTTGCGGCTATGTCCACAGTGAGGGTAGAAGAAGAAGAAGAAGAAGAAGAAGAAGAAGAACCAAGTAGATGCGAATGCCTCCAGTCAAAGAAAGTAGAAATGAAGCGCAAATCGAGGAAGAAGTAGTAGTATTCAAATGGTAGTTTTAGGTTTGTTTCAACTTTAAGTTAGTTTCTCTTATATTTATGATTGTTTTTAGTACAAATTGTCTAGGTTTTAGAAAGTTTCGAGTTCTTTTCTAGCATTTTGATTCATGTTGTTGTTTGTTACTTGTTGCATTTGTTTAATGAATAGATTTTCAGCTTATCACATTTTGTTAGTGATAAGTCTATCCTTCATTCTACTCTCTAGACTCTAGTGTTGTGCACAACCTTTCCTTGTCTAGCATCTCATACTCTATTCTACTCTCGTTATGAATCTAGAATAAGTGGCGTGAACACAAGAGTTGTGTCAAGTGGAAGAAGAATTGCAATTCAAAATTTGAAGCTTGCAATTCAAAATTTGAAGCTTCTGTTACTTTTTCATTGTTGTCTCAATTCATAATTTGAAGTTTCTGTTAACATCAGCTACTTTTTGAACCGTAACTTATATGTGCTTAATTTGCATAAAATGTGACATTTTGTTAGTTGGTTATATGATGTTTCATTGTGCATTTCAAGTTGCAGTTTAATTTGATTTTACTTGTCTATTAGATTTCCAAAAGAAAAGTTGCACATATGCTAAAGTACCCAGATGCAAAACTTATAAGCCTTGGACTTGGTGACACCACCGAGCCTGTCCCCCATGTCATAACATCAGCTATGGCTAAGGTCTTCTTTCCTATTATGTTTATTAGCCTCTCATTTACTTAGTTGCTTTGTTGAATATGAACTTATATATATAGTCATCTTCTCTTCAAAGAGTATACTTGTCTATTTAAGCTGATAAATTTTTTTCCCTCTAATTATGGACCTGAACAAGGTGAAGAAGTACGTCTCTTTCTGACGAATATCCTTTTTATGTTAACATTATGCTTTCGTGCATTTTGGTATGTTATGGTCGAATTTTAAATTTTTTAAGCTCTTGTAAAGGAGTGAGTTTGAAATGGGATTGGTATTAAAGCTTTAGTTTTCTTGTTAGAGTGACAATGATGAATGCATTCTAGAATCGTGTCTTTAGGAAAAAAGTTATTAATATTCAGTGCACCTCCTTACGTTGCTCTACAGGAAATCTAATAAAACATGAGTTACTTCATTTTTAGCTTGCTTACATTCAATTCCTATTAAGGGGCACCAATGCTGCCTTTTATCAAACAATTCACCTTACTAGTTTTTTCAATCATGCCATAATTAAAAGCACACATAAAGCTTTCTGGCAGCATGAGAGATCAAGGCATATGTAGGAGCCTTATGAAAATGAAAATCAGAAACCTAGAAGTATAAGTAACATACAGTAAACATCTCACAATCATCTTAGGAACAAAACCAAACCCGCCTTCATCTATGTATGAGGAACATACTACTCCATTTCAAACTCACTTCAAAGCAATAGAATGTTTAAAATATAAAGTAGAGAAATATATAAATGTTTTTTAAAAAAAAATCATCAGAGTAAATAGTAAATTTATATGCAGGGATGCAAACAAGAGAAGGAAAGGAAAAGAAGAAAAAAAGAGTTGAAACAAACAATTTTCAAAGAAATCTATGTAACATGACTTTTAAAAAGGTATCAAATACAACACACAGAAATATAAGAAGTTATTTAAAATCTGTAAAGAAAAGTTAAAATATTAAATTTAATGTTGAAGAAACCAATAGATGGAGTATTATGGTTTTTAAAAGAGATACATATAATATTTTCATGTGTTTTCTCTCTTTGGCAATCACACAGAAATATAAGAAGTTATTTAAAAGGGTATTTAAAGACCATCAAACTTACTTATTATGTAGCAAGAAGCATTTTTAACAGAAATACTTGAAGTGAAGCATCATATGAAACACTGAAATCTACTATTAACCCAAAATTTACTCACTTTAATAACTATTAACCTAAAATTTACATTGTTTAATTATTTTATTTCTATTGTTCTATACATTCTCGGTTAAGCAGTTTTGGATCTCAAAGGTAACAAATACAACACACACCAATCATCAAACAAACCACTTATAAATGGTTTGTACATATATCCAGGTATATACTTTTTTTTTCCAACAAGTATTAGAAGATTATAGATGAATCTAAGATATGAAAAGTTTTATGTTGTACATGTAACAAGGACTCTTGAAGATGCAGTCAAATATAGAGTCCCTTTACCATTTTATAAACCAATCTTAAGAGCAGAGCCTACAATATCAGTAAGGAGACTAGAGGATGAAGATCATATACCCAATAGGGCTCTTACACGGCAGATTAAAGAAATAGCTCCAGAGCCCAATATTATGTGATGTGATCCAAATTTGGATTATAAGAAAGTTAGATAGCATCTACTCGGGTTTTAGATTGGGACCCATCTAACTGCCCTAGAAATTCATCAGCGCCCCTGCACTAATAGCCTAATAGTATGCACTAGTTCATTTTCTAATAGAAATTTAAAATTACATTTCCTGAAATTTAACAAGATAACTTAAGAACCTGATATCTCCACATCTAATGTCAGGTCAGAAACTGGAGGAAAAGAGGGAAATCCGTTGCTAGTGGACCGTATCTAGGACTGGAAACGTTGAGGAGCAACGCCGGGCCCGGAGGGAACAAAGGGATCGGTGTTCTGGCACCTCTTAGGCGACTGGAAATTATCGGAAGAATGACGATTGGAAAGAGAGGAAGAACGGTCGTCGTCTCTTCGCGGCTGGTTTTCAAAACCTAGTACGCATCACCATTCGCAAACAAATTAAAAAATGGTCCATCGTGTACCATACAAGGCGCATATTTTAATTATTAACTGTTTTTTATTTGTGCGCTTCATGATGCGCACATAATTTGGCGTTTCGATAGTAATATTTTGGCGTGTCTATAGCCCCGCCCTTTAATTGTTAAATGTATTTTATTTGGTGGAACCGATATGAAAATAACCGCGAACTCCAAGGTTGGGTTCCGGCGATAACTTTTGATCAATTGATCTAAGTCATGGCCAAGAAGTATGTGCATGACGACTTCATGAATGACATGCGAATGCAAATTGCCGGACTCCGACAAAACAATGATTCTCCGGTGGCTTACTTGGCCAAGCTTGAAAATATGCATGAGAAGGGTGGAATTTCGGCATCCGCATCCACCCTCCGCACCAAGTTTAGAAGTAGTCTTAATGACACCATTAGGAGACCCCTCGAGATTGTGCCTTACAAAGACTTGGGTGTCTTACGTCATGCGGCAATGAAACTATACAAGCAATAACAAGAAGCGTCTAGGTACTCAAGGTAAAATAATTCTTACAATAATCAATACACTTATAACTCTAACATCCGTGCGGGAGATGTGTTTACCACACAAGAAACAGGTTCCGCTAGAGGAGACCAACGAGTAGCCCAAACAAACCGTCAAGCCGCTCCCGAGATGACATCAACACATGGTAACGTTGCTCCGACACAACCACCTCCCGGACGATCCCAACAAGGACTCCAAGGAGCGGTCCGACCTTGTGAACACGTTTGTTATAAGTGTAGCGGGTCTCAGCACGTTCAACGTGCATTGCCCGAACACTAGGTGTGTTGTTCATCGACACCTTGTATGACGAGAATGAAGCGGAATACAGCGATGTCATCATTGAAGATGAAGAAGCCGACCCCATCTATGGCATGGACCAATGTGAAGATCAATTGGATTGCGCACCGGCACAATCAAATAAGTTTGCTCTTGTGTGAAGACGTATCTTAGCTATTGATGGGGTTCATGTTGCAATATTGTCAATGAAAAAGTGGTAAAACACTTTAATTTAGCAACCCTCCTCACCGACAACCTTACGCACTCCAATGGATCTCCAAAAAGACGTGTACCACCGTCACACGTGGTTGTCTTAACCAATACATGTTTTAATATAATGGGAAATGAGCCATGCTTTTGCTTATGACTCTGCATGAGATTTTGGTAGATTATGCATAACGAAAAATGCAACAAGCTATTGATGGAGTGGAGAAAGTATCAACGAAGTCGGACCCTCCAAGGAGTTCCCCCCGATGTTGGTACTAGTAGTTCTAAAAACCGCTACTCCACCCATCATACCAAGGGCATCACAAAAAGGACTAGTCAAGCATTCCTTGTTCCTACGATCACATCTTTGACATCTCCGGTGCCTATCATTCAAGGATGACGTGAGTCACGAGTCCTTTTAGCATGACGACATAATTTGACACCGGTCTTGGAAGAAAGTCACCTAGTTTCATGCTTGTTCGATATTTCTTAACTTTTCATGACTTGACTAATATGCCACACAAGGTGTTCTTGTTGTTGTCTGATTTTCAGGATGTTATGAGTAATGACCTACCACCCGGCTTGCCTCCCATTCGAGGAATTGAGCATCAAATTAAATTGGTGTCCGGCACATCCTTGCAACTTGTTGAACAAGGTAGAAAGCTTTGCTGTCACATTTAGTTTGGCAATGGTAGCAAAACCGTTTCCCTTAGGTATGAACTCCTTTTTGCTATGATTTCCCCCGGTTCCTTTGTTAGGATTTAGTTGTGATATCCATAGTAGATTGTAGGTGGTTGGACACTTTCTTTTGCCTTTCAACTTGTTAGACAAGGTAGAAAGCTTTGTTGACTGTAGTTGATTTTTCCAGGGACAAAATGTGGCTTCTAATACCTTCAAATTCATCATCAAACACCATGAGAAATTGCATCATTTTGTTGTCATTATCTAGCTGCTGCATTTTCTTGTTCAAATCACAAGTACATTTTCCACAATCATAATTTGGGATGCCTTCTAGATTCAAAATATCATCCCATATCACCTTCAGCTGACTGTAATAATCAAAAACTAACAAGTTTCCGTGAGACAAAGAAGCCAAAATTCTATATTCAAATCCTAGTTTATTCTTTGTCCCAAGTGCGAGTTTAACCGATCTTCCTCAGTTCAAGAAATTCAATCTATCAAAAGGTGTAGCTACGAGTTGCGAACCTTGATTACCGAGTTTGATAGCGACATTGGATCATTCGAGAGAACATGTTGATTCTCCTGCGGTTGATGTCCAAGAGGGGGAAATTCTTGTTGGTAGCCTGAAGAACTGGTCACCGTTTGAAACTTAGGGATGATTTATATCACCTAAAAACTGAACCCGTTTAAGTCATATATTCTACAGGTTAAGAAATGCAATTCTAAGCTTATCCATTTCACAACAACAAACGTGCAAGATATGCGAGTGAGCAAGCATGGACAATATATGTGCGGGATGGAGGGAAACGGCACAAGGCAGGCACATACAGGCCTGGTAAGGAGAGAGGTTATGAGGAGCTTACGGACATGCAATTCCGATCCTTCTTTTTTCACAACAACATTGTCTGAATCTTCCATTTGTTTAATTTTGGCCTATGGGCTTCTGAAAGCTTATGATGTTGTCATTCTTATTCTCATATACAGTCAGCTTCATACGCCTGCAACACCATCTTTTTATCCACTTTACAATCAAGGATTCATGTCTAGTGTATGTCTGTCGGACATCATTCCTCTTGTTAACCTTTAACGCTTGTAGGCCTAAGGTTAAAGGAGCAGTAAACATGAAAGACAACAACCTTGTGCTGACGACCAAAGACAACTACAGGCAATAGAGCACGAAGTTCAACCCATAAACAATAATATCAGCAGATAAGACTTTAAAGAGTATGAAAACCTGATTCCTGATGAATTTTGTGTTTTGATTCTCCAGCCCGAGTACTAAAACTCATACCCATCAAGCAGATGCACCCTGATTCCCTAAATGCAGATATGGACTCAACCAAGAGAAAGGCTTCTTTCACAAAAACAGAAAAATAAACAAGAAGCTTCGTATATAAAAACAAAATATATTTATCATCAGCCATATCAATGAAAATTTTTATTTCTGGTTCATACCTGTTAAGACATTTCGGTTCTCAAACAACTGGAGTCAAAAGTGGCTGCTTTAAGAAATGCGCCTCTAAGTTCTTCACCACAAGACTAGCCATGTCCTTGCAAGTCTCAACAGTATCACTTCCCACGTGAGACTGGAGCACCACATTATCCAGCCCAAACAACTCTTCAGGAACATTAGGCTCGTTCTCGAAAACATCAAGTCCAGCTCCACCCAACCGACCCTCAAGCAGAGCATTGACGAGCTCGGGTTCATCGATGTGGGAACCTCGCCCAATGTTTATGAGTATACCTGTGGATCCCAATGCATCAATAACTTGACGGTTGACAATGTGTCGGGTTTCGTCTGTGAGTGAGCATGAAACCATTAGTATGTCACAGTTTGAAGCTAACTCGGTTGCACTCTTGTAGTACCTATACCCTGTGTGTGGCTTCTGAGTTCGGGAAGTGTAACTGATTGGACAACCAAAAGCTCGAGCTCGTTTTGCTATTGCAGAACCAATCCTGCCTAATCCAAGAATGCCCACAGACTTGCCACTAAGCTGAAAGACAGAAAAAACTGTGTTGATTAGCGTTACTGCATTAAACTGAAAGATGCACGATCATTGATCATAGAATTCAAGCAAAGATACAATCCAGAAATAAAGAGCATTTCTAGATACAAATAGTCAAATACAGTTGTACAGTAATCATTGCCCAGCCTGACTCGATAATACTAGAGTTTGATGGGAAATTTTCAATCCAAAACTCAGCAGTAGTGAATTTGAAAACCATGAATTCCATAAAATGGATTTTAGATATCACAAGGGAGAAGTATTCATCAACACATATCCAACTGCGGTGTTATCAAATTTCAAGTACTTTATCCATACCATTGACCTAATCAGCATATTTAGAACGAAAGTTGAATCAGAGTTCAAGGTATTTACTCGACCTGTTAATGAAAGGAAACGATCACAATCCCACTGATAGGTCTAGCACTGATCATCAATTTCCAATAATGTTTATCCCAGCAAATTAAACAAGCAAGCATCATAACACAAATGAACTGAACAAACTACAAACGGAATCATCAAAATAATAGAAACGGAGAGAAATAAGATGAAGGAGACCTTGGTAGTCAAGCAGTAATCCCCATTCTTCCAATCCCCGCTACTCAAGAAGCGGTGGGAGCCACAAATTTGACGGAGGGTTGCCAAGGACAAGCCGATTGCGAGATCAGCAACATCGTCGGTGAGAACATCGGGTGTATTTGTAACCCTAATCCCTCTCTGTCCACATTTGGCCAGGTCGATCTTGTCAACGCCGACGCTATAGGTTGAAATTATCTCCAGATTGGGAAACGAGTCGATCAGAGCAGCATCGGCGCCGGCGGAAGCGCAGCAGACGACGGCACGGATGGAATGGCGATAGTCGTAGGAATCGGAAGGGGAGTCCCAGAGCTTGAAGAGTTTGAAGCGGGAGGAGAGCTCATGCTCTAGGTATTGCAACATTGGATGCACCATTAACACACCTATGTCTTCCATTGCGATGTTTTAGGTGGACTGAGATTGATGAACTTCCAAGCATCGAGCATCCATTGACGAACTTTTAAACCCTAAACCCCGTCTGTTCTTTTGGCTATTTAGGGTCCAACAAATTCCATATATGATATATGATAAGGACAAATTGCACAAAACCACCGTTACATTTGGCTCTTTTCAAACCATCTTTAAAATTTGAAATTATGCAAGCAAAACTATATAAAAGTTTAATATTTCCTTCAAGGACCACCATATCATTGTTTTCATTATAAAAATAATTAAAAAATGTTATGTATCATTTGCTTTATAAGTTTAGGGAGTTTGAGACTGTACAAACGTATTGAGAGGTCAGGTAGACAAACAAACCGTCAAAAGAAGAGAGCATATCAAAAAACAAACAAAGAGCATCAAGATACGCGAAAATCAAAAAAAAAGAAAAGAATGAACTAAAATGAGAGAAGCAAATGCAAGCAAAACGGGGGGATATTGAGCCGTCATATTTCGATCACCTGCCAACTTCCTCTCCAAACGAACAAACTCGGCCTGCCTTTTTCAAACAATAATTAGAAAAACCAAGACAATTATAAACACAAAGAATCTAGCATAAAAGGTGAAACAATAAAATCTCGAATAATGTTGATATTGACAAAGAATTGAGCGTAGAAAGTGAAACAATAAAATCTCAAATAATTTAAGTTTGACAAATGGTTCAAAGAAAACATTTGGTTTAATCCAACGAAATTCATCGGTAAATTTATTAATTTGATTAGTAAGTTGTAGACTTCGGTAGTAAAAGTGTCTCAAACAAGATCAAAAAAATGAAAACGAGTTATTGGACTATTTTTGTGCATAAAGAATAGGAATTGGAGGGACTAATGTTTAAAAGTAGACCATCTTAAAGCATTCTTATGAACGACACTCTACAATTTCATGGCATTATAACGGAGTGTGCAAGTTATGATAATAGACAGTAGCAATATGATCAATAATTTTATCTTTCCTGAACACATGGACAACATCAAACTTAGCAAGACACTAGGAAATGTCAAAAGTAATAACATCAATTCTCCACGGCGTGACCTACTTCTGATTGATCTCCTTAATTTAAAGCAAATTATCGCCTTCCATTATAGTTTTGTTTATTTAATGATCATCTCTACATTCTCATTTTTAATAACATATCCAAACATACTACAATTATTACCTTTTGAGTCATTAATATTAAGTTCATGTATTTTTTTTTTCTTTTCCATTTTGTACATATAATATTATATATATATTTCTTCTAGTGTTGTTATCATTTGTTTTATTATTGATAAGAATGCCTTCTTAATTCCTTTTGAACTCCTCTCAATCTTTTATTTGTTTGTATATTAATAATTAATATTATTTTAGGTAATCGAGTTATTAAAATTTTAAAATAGATTGGTTTTTGACAAACTAGATGAACCATCAACAAAAATTACCTTTGTAAGTTAGTATCGTTAATTTTGTTTTTCAGAAAATTGAGTTTGTCCCTCATCTTATTGTTCCTTAATGTAAGGAACTTCGGGGTAAGTCAAATATTAAATATTTAGTTTACAAAGACTTATCTAGTCAAAGGACATTTAAATAAGATGTGATCAAGGTTCTCATATGGAAGATCATATAGGCAACATGCTATAGGGATTACACCTCTCATTGGTTCCAGTTTTCTTTACGTCAATAATCCATTCTGAAATATATTTCAAATAAATTATTTATAACTTTGGGTAGAACATCTAAATTCCAAATTCAGTTGAAATCAATCTCCTTAATTTGGTTGAGAATCATCCATTCCTATTTCGCAACCAATACATTCTATCACCTATAAGGTCGATTTTTTTGGTAGAAGAGACGAGGAGAACGAATTCTCACTCGTAATTTATTAGAAAAACAAAAGAACAGCTAAACAGGGATACATCTAGGGGTCGCAACGCCCCGTACATCATTCTTAAGGATTGAAATTAAACTAACGGGGGGTACATGAACCAAATGATACCCAATCGGGACATTAAAAGAAAGAGCGGCAAGATGATCCGCAGCGGCGTTTGCTTCTCTAAAAACATGACGGAATCGGATGATCCAATCCCTACGAAGGAAGCCTTGGCAACGAAAAACCAGACTAAAAAGAGGATGAGTGTTGGAGACCTCTTGATTCACCAGGTTGAAAGCCGTGAGCGAGTCAACCTCCACTTCAATGT
Organism: Fagopyrum tataricum; assembly: GCA_002319775.1. NCBI lineage: Eukaryota > Viridiplantae > Streptophyta > Magnoliopsida > Caryophyllales > Polygonaceae > Fagopyrum > Fagopyrum tataricum. The sequence goes on from CM008279.1 coordinate 61,167,084, forward strand.
GTCGAATACCTTTATTCCATGCAAGATGTAAGCCCATGCATAGACCCCATAATTCGGCAGCCAAAACCGAGCCCGCGCCAATATTAAACATAAACCCAACAACGAATTGACCCGAATCGTCCCTAACCAAACCGCCCGCCGCAACACAACCCGAACTGCGGATGAATGAGCCATCTGAGTTTAATTTACTCCACCCCGATGAGGGAACATTCCAACTAACGTTAGACCAGACTTTCACACGCTCAGTCGAGCTTTTAATGGCATTCTTGATGGACATGGACAACTGCTTCATCTGAGAACTTATGAAAAGAGTTTTTGAACCCGGGAAGACAAGGTGACGGAAGATGAACCCATTTCTCCACTTCCAAATCCACCAAACCGTCATCGCAAACCAGCAGCTCCAAGCAAGATTCTCTCCATGATCTTCGGTTAAGGAAAGATTAAACAAAAGCCAATCCACATCGGAAAGAGCGTAAAAATGACCGGCCATCTCTTCGGTGATAAGATTACCCCAAAGACTAGAGAGCAAAGTACAATCTCTAAACAGATGCATAAGGATTCCGAAGCCAAGCCACAACATGGGCAGAGATCGGAATCAACCAGATGGCGCCTTTTTCTTTCTGCATTAGTCATTAATCTCCCTTTAATCACCAGCCATAAGAACGTCTTAATTCTCTCGGTAACTTTAAGAGTCCAAATGGTGCGATAAAGGTGGGTATATGGTGAATCGATGTTACAAACCGGAAACAAGCTACGGTAGGCCGAAGAGGAAGAAAAACCACCATTATTTTCCAACAACCAAGCCACACAATCTGAGTTTCCAGGGACTTCATTAAGGGAGACGGCAGAAATCTTCAAGAGCGCATGTGCAGGGAGAAGGGACCCGAGTAACTCCCAGCGCCAACCCGACGACTCATTCCAGTAAACCGAGACCAATTCAGAAAGATTGATATCCTCCAACGAATTAAGAGCCACCTCTGACAGCGGCATGTCCAGGCACCAACGATCCAGCCAAAAGCGAGCCTTCATGCCATCGTAAACCACCCATTTAACTCCAACAGACAAAAGGACCTTTTTTGCCCACAATATACCACGTAAAATATAATAGCCTTTCTTCAAAGGAGAGCAAGACAAAAACGCCGACTCAGACGGAAAGTTGTATTTTCCGGCCATGATCAAAGCCCATGGGGAAGATTGATTATGCAACAACCTCCACGCCAACTTGCACAAAGAAACGAGATTATTATCTCTGGTGGATTTGACCCCCAACCCGCCTAAGTCCACAGGTTTACAAACCTCGGACCAAGCCACTAGATGTGAGCCATGCTTCAACTTAGCTCCTTTCCATAAGAAAGAACGGCAAATCCTATCAATCTCTTTACAAATCGATGCCGGCAACTTACAAGTACGCATTACATACGACGGGATAATAGTGAGAACCGATTTAACCAGCGTGAGCCTTCCTGCGAAACTGAGTAACCTCCCTTTCCATGATGCCAATCTAGTCTTAGTTTTCTCGATCAAAAACTCAAAGTCCCTCTTAGAAATCCTAGCATGGGTGATTGGGAACCCCAAATATTTCCCGAAATCACGAACAATAGGAAACTCTGCAGCCATTTGGATAGATTCTTTAAAAGAACCCAAGACATTTGGGGAGACAACCATATGGGACTTGCTTAGATTTACTTTCAATCCAAAATGTTGACAAAACTCCTGAAGGCAATTCTTGATTATCCGAACATTCTTAATTGAAGCTTCAGCAAACAGAACGATATCATCAGCAAAGAAGACATGGGAGATCGCGGGACAGCCGCGTTTGATACACAAAGGGATCCAATCACCACTCTCCACAAGTTTATGAATCGCATGACTTAATCTTTCCAAACAAAGGACAAATAAGTATGGGGACAAAGGATCACCTTGCCTAACACCGCGGTTGGGTGAGAAGGGGTCAGACATCTCACCATTCCACAAGACTCTCATTCTCGGCGAGCGAATGCAGCAACTAATCCAGTTCCTCCAAGTAGGTGGGAGACCCAAAAGCCCGCAAGTCTCGTCCACAAAATCCCACGAAAGCCTATCATATGCTTTTTCTAAATCAATCTTCATTGCCATCCATCGCTTTCCTGATTTCTTACGACCCATCGAATGAATCAGTTCCTGAACCATGACTACATTGTCTTCTATCAGTCTTCCAGGGATGAAGCTACTCTGAAACGGCCCGACGACCAATTTTATAATTGGTTGTAGCCTCACCACAAGCAACTTCGAAATAACTTTGTAAATAACGTTGCAAAGGCCGATAGGCCGAAACTTGGACATGTGATCCGGACTAGCAACCTTCGGAATAAGTGAAAGGAGTGTCTCATTGAGACCCTCAGGGAGAGAAGCAGTTGTCAAGAATCTCCTTACAGTAGAGATTACACTCGGCCCCACCGAATCCCAACAATGCTGGAAAAATGCCGCACAAAAACCATCTAAACCTGGAGCTTTAAGAGGAGCCATAATAGAGACACATTTACTAATGTCTTGATCTGTAAAGGGAGAACAAAGGGCCAACATATCAGATTGCAGGATAACCGGGAAATTGGAAAAGAAAATACATGTGGGGGAAGGGAGGCCCTCCTCGGAAGTAAAGAGCTTCCGATAGTACTCTAGGGCATTTGCCCTCAACAGGTCCGATTCAGAAATCCAAACACCATCCTCATTCTTGATACAATCAACTCTATTATACCTTCTTCTTATAACCGTGCAAGCATGAAAAAACGCAGTATTCTTATCACCTTCCCATAAGAATTTATCTCTCGATTTCTGGCGCCACATAATTTCCTCCTGCAGAAGGACCTCGTTAAAATCACATTGTAGTTGAATAAGAGTGTCAAGCAGGCCCTGAGTGGGGTGACTCTCAATCTCCAGTTGCACGTTGTTCAGTCTCCCCAAGAGAGAAGACTTCTTTGCTTCAATAAATCCAAATTCGGATTTATTCCATTCCAACAACCTATTTCTGAGGGAAGATAGGGCCCTTGTAATATCAATATCTGCAACGTTATGCTTCGACAAAGACTCGGTCACCACTGTCTTGAAAGCAGGATGGCGAAGCCAAACGGCCTCAAACCGGAAAGGTCTGCGAGACGCAGATGATCTCCGTGGTGGATGAAAACTGAGTAGCAACGGATTATGGTCCGAGCTTAAGGCGGGGAGGTGTCGTACAGAGGCGTCAGGCCAAACAACCCTTGCGTTGTTACACATAAAGGCCCTATCTAACCTCCTCGATTGTCTCTGTGCAATATCACCTATAAGGTCGATAAGGATGTTAAATTTTAGAGAGTCTTCTCCATACTACAGTTTTGATTTTGCAACCAATACATTCTATCACCTATAAGGTCGATAAGGATGTTAAATTTTGGAGAGTCTTCTCCATACTACAGTTTTGATGATTCACGAATCTTACCTTGCAAATAACGTGTATTTGAGTTTATTTTCCAAGATAATGAACAAGGGTGTTAAACGAGCGGCTCAAGCCGAGCCCTAACTTGTTCATATTCTGCTTGTTTTTTTTCCCCAACAATTGCGATTTTTCAACAGAGATAGGGACATCTTTCAATCCCCGAATGGGTATGGGACAAGGATGAGCGCATTATGCTAATTGAGGATAGATAGGATACACCGCGCCCCGTTAACACCCATATTTCCATGCATCAAACTTGTGACCACACAGTCGTTAATGCCTTTTAGTGTTTTTTTTTTAAATATGCATGGTTCCCCGTAGTCCACAAGTTCCACCAAACAATCCCGAGATTGCCCACGCTTCTATTTTCACATTTCTCATGGAAGATCAACAAAATGTCATTAATGTTGCGAATGCCTATGTCTAGATCATTCAATAAGTCTTGGATTCTAGGGTTAATCATATTCGTGATGGAGAACATACATTCGAAAGAAAGACGTGGTTCACATCCTCATACAAATGTTGGTATAACACACGTAACATGGGTACAACTACCCGTTGCCTTTCGAGATTCACTTTTGTTAAGAATCTGTCTAAGACATATTTGTAAGGAATTAACTTTTTTAGGCATGATGTATAGGCTTTAGTCTAAAGACGGTTTCACTCTGTTGTACTCATTTTTGTTTATAAATCAACTTCATAGCAATTTTTTGTCAAGAACCACATTTCTGCAGTTAGTACCAGTAGAATTTGTGTTGGATGTTGATTTTGAAAGAGGGTAGTCATGGATCCTTATGAGCACATATAAACTATTGGAATAGCTATGCTTCTGAAATACCATCCAATAGAGCAATAGGCTCCTTCTGATGAGCCTTTGTATGACCTCCTACTTAAGTATATCACCAATTGAGCCAACGTAGCGTCGCGTAGCAGTTACTGGCTCACTGCATTGAACACAGTAGAATAATGGAGCAGCTGAACACCGCGTTTGAAGACAGTAATAACAGTACCTGCTGAAGTCATCAACACAATGGTGCTCATCTACTAACGTGATTATTATTAATTAATACAGTTCATTCACAAACCTGTGTTGACAGGGCAAAGCAACAAATGAGATTGTCGGGTTTGATCCGCATATTGGACAGATGATTCCTTTGCCTGCAGCAGAAGCTTCATTTTGAGCATTGGAAAATAAGCCAAAGAGGTTGCAAATTAGAGGAAGAAGAACCATCTGGATATCCTGCACAAAATATCACAAACTACCTCAAAAACTTCACCTATCCAACAAGATTGCAAAGATAAATTAACTCTTCACCAGGAATAAACCTCTGTAGATTGACTAAAACAGCAAAATTCATCTAAATTTTGGGAATTGATGTTCTCACTGTCGGAACAAAAACTCGTATCTGGACTCCCGTATACAAGCCTTACTCTTAGTACTCTCTCAATCAGATTCCTGTACCTGTAACATAACACATAAATACATCTTATCTTCACTATCTAACAAACAACAAGGATTTTGTTAGATCCATTCTTTTGTGTTCATATAGTCCTTTTTGGTTGCATAATTTTACACTTGAGCATTTGTTAGAACCCACTAGAAGCAAGAATCTCACTCCTAGGACTGCGTAGCAAGAATCTCGCAAAACCCAGTATTTGTGCTAAAGTATCTCTAACACAGGAAATTTGTGGAATCCTCAGTCTTCTCTTCAATTCAATATTCAAGTCTACAAACTCACGTTGTACCTTCTTATAAAGAAAATCTAAATAATTAATTGATCACACTAACTGGCCAAACTAAATAACAAATTAAACAAATAAAACACATCTAATTGACAAATCAGTAGTTGAATATAGGCTACTGCAGAACCGTATCAGTGTGAAGAACTTACTTTCCAGTGTAGAGAAAGATGAGCAAGTTGCCAAATGAGACAGCCTTATATATTCCGACAATACGCTGTAAGCAAAACCACGCATATTGTGGGAATGATCTCTGAAATAGATCAATTTAAGGTGAAAACAACTTGATACAAGAAAATTCTCATCCAAACTGAACCACAAGAGATTACAAGGTAGCACCTGTTCTAAATCACTCCATCTCCGAAAGGCAAAGCAAGAGTGTAAACGTACCCAAACGTACTGACCGAAAGCTGTGGCAATACAGTACCATAGCTTCTGAGTAAATGTAAGTCCAGGGCCATCTGCAGCTGTTGTTAATGCCAGATGACTGAGTTAACTCAGTAAAAACCCTAAGATTGTTATAGAGCAGGTGAGACTCACGTTCGTTTCTGTATCTGAGATTCATGAGAGCATTTCCTGGTGTTGGCTTATCAATCAAGATAGAAAACCACCATATAAGAAACTCAATCAAGGCATCAAGCTCTGGTTCGTATTGAATAAGCATCCCTGGCTAATTTCAATAGTAAGAATAAAGAAACATTTCTGTATCAAGTACCTCACATGGATAGCTACACAAGTACCTTCATCATTGAGAAGATTTCAACTAATTTCGCTTTGAACATGGCCAACATTTCTGCATCGATCCTTGCTGCTTCTATTTGATCTACTCTTGATAACATTATAGGGATTACAAACAACTACAAAGACACAAGTTTAGGTCATAAACAGTAAGCATTCTTAAGCTTAAACAAAGAAACAAGAGAATAACAAAATAAGCAATTGATGCTGAATTACAATCCTCTAGATGATCACGCTTGTTTTTGCAGGTGCCTACAAACATTGAAATTAAACAGCTAATGCGCACAAACCACCACACCCAAATCAGGACTTTATTGGGTAAAATAGGACAAACGCATAATCGAATTTAGACAAAATTAAAATGCAAAAACAAATCATCAAACAATGAGTAATATGCTAATAGCATTATCGAATTCGACGCGTAAGAACAAGAATCATCATGTCAAGAAAAACACAAGAATCCGGGACAATGAAACCAAGTGTGAATTAATAAAGATTAAGAGAGTTACATGATGAAAGACAAAGACGTGAACTGAGGGACATTTGCATAGTCGAAGAAGAAGCCATTGTTAGTGTCGCCATCTAATTCGATCCGAAGATGGGGGAGACACCCAATTGTTTTTCCTGAGGTTTGTTTAAAATAACAATTTGGAATAAATTAAAAAATATAAATAATTAAATTAAATTAAATTAAATTAAATTAAATTAAATTAAATTAAATTAAATTAAATTAAATTAAATTAAATTTAAAAAAAAACGTCAACAGCAGGATTCGAACCTGCGCAGGCAAAGCCCAACAGATTTCGAGTCTGTCTCCTTAACCACTCGGACATATTGACGCTTGAGAAACAAAACATAAATGGTATAAATTATAAAATGCTGATCAAAGTGCAATTTTCCTCGAGCGAGTGATTGAGAAATAATCAGTGGTAAAGCTCGGAAATACAATAATTTCATATAATACGTGAAGAATCAATGCAAGCAGAAACAATAACTGGTAATAATCGGCATATAATTATACCTAAAATACAAATTTAGCACTTCACATTTTCACCTATTAAAATTATGTCAACATATAAAATTTTATTATTTTCAAATTGTACTTTTTATCTCTTTTTTTTTTTACTCACCATTAGTGATTTCTTTGATTTACAAAACACGGGTACCTTTATCACACTAAAACATCCCTACATATTATCAAGAAACATACAACCAGGGTAAACATTATAAGGAAACAGTAGGTGAAAAAAGAGCAAGCATAACCATGAGATGACTATGCTTCATTAAAAACTTCAAAGACTGGCTAGCTTTGTGATATTTGAACATACACCATCTGAGTGTACCCATTAAATACGGAAGTATCCAGTGTGCTTAAACCAAGCCGTTGAAACAGCCTATATCGACCGTCTTCTACAATAGGGCTTGTCGAGCGAGCTGGATCGTATCTCGTCTGGTGTGTCAGCGAGGGACCTGCCACGGGTGGGACCTCCCAGTAAACATCCAAGATCGATTCCAAGTACCTACTGTTCTGGAAATGCTCCGCTTCAGAGATTGCCTTGTTGCTGTGGTTGAAGTCATCCCGCATCTCCCCTCTCACACCCCACCATTCCTCGCCAGGCCCACAGAGTTCATCAATGTCCACGGCTTTCTCCCAGAACTTTTTCCTTTTCGCCCTTATTCTTGCTTCATCACTGTCTTTAAAGCAGCTGTGACCGCCACCTATGACAAGAATGTCAAAGAATAGGATCACAGGCTAGTGAAACCAATACTAATATCTTAAGTTTTAAGTTGTACTGCAAATATCAAGAAAAAATGTACTCTTGATCATATTCATAGTACAGTCCCAACAGAAATATAATAACCACCTCTTTAATCTCAAGCCAACAAAATACCATAATGAGTAGAATGCCTAACATTTTGCATGTAATATAAACTCACCACTTATATAAAATTGGTCACACATCTATCTCAAGGAATAATGATCTCACAGGCTAGTGAAACCAATACTAATTTCTTAAGTTTTAAGTTAGTGCAAGGATCAAGAGAAAATATACTCTGCATCATATTCATAGTATAGTCCCAACAGAAACATAATAACCACCTCTCTAATCTCAAGCCATCAAAATACCATAATGAGTAGAATGCCTAACATTTTTGCATATTATATAAACTCACCACTTATATAAAATTGGTCACACATCTGTCTCAAGGAATAATGATCTCCAGTTCCAGTATCATAGTTATCTTCAAAAACAATGTGCTTGAAACCAGCCTTCAATGCCTGATTTAGTCTACCCGTTCAACCAAAGGCAGCTTCAATTAGTATTTTAGCAGTGCTCAGATTAGTACAATCAGTATACATTTAACAAAAACGATAATACAAAGGTATGTTTATTAGGAAAGAAGGAAGAAAGCAACCTTTTCAATTCATTCTGATGGTCATCAAAGAACACAAGAACTCGACTTAGATCAGTTATCCCATGCTTGTTCATCACACTTTTCCAATCAATACTACCAAAATCCACAAAATCCTTTCCTGCAAAGTATGTACAGTTATCGTCGACGTATGCAGGCCCCTTTTTCAGGTACTTTCCCGGGTGACGAGGAGTAACTGATATAATCCGAGTCTGTGGCATTGCTTGCCGGAGTACCCAAGTGGAGTGCCCCTTGAAAGCACCGCTCTCAATCATGAGGTCTGGCTTTAGCCATCGAGCGATGAACCAAAGTCCAAAGCTGTGGTCAAATCCCATACCATACAAGTTGTTCTTGATTGGTCTTGTTTCATAAATCGGTACAAATTCTTCTAAGTCGTGAAGTAGATCCTTTGATGTCCACTCTACAGTTTTTCCGTGTTTTGATCTGCCTTTTGCCAACAATAATAAAAAAATTATTGTAGAAATTATGGTGTGAAATAAACAACTTTAAGGTTTTAATTTCTCACGCATTTAGAATAAGAATAACTAGTAAAGTGAGCATGTTGACATTGAATCTGCAAGGATGGCATAAATGTATGTGCTCTATGTGATCAAAAGACTCATAGAAAAACAGGAGATGCAAAGTCCGCCTAAAAGACTCATAGAAAAACAGGATATGCAAAGTATAAGAGTAGATATTCAAGGGAAAATACAGTAGTAACCATACAGCAAAAACCTCTTCTGCTAATCTAAAGAGGCAGCAGCCGATATGATTCAACTGATCACTGTCATTTATGAGTTTCTAATTCGACAAAAATGAACTGATTACCGCTTCAAAGGCAGTGTGACAGAGCAGAATTCACAGAACTCTGAGATTTTTCAATTATGTGCAAATAGCAAGAGTGATGAGATAGGAAGAAATGAAACTCTATCCCTATCCTTTAAGATCGTCCATAATAAGTTGCAAGTTGGGCCATTTATAAGTACACTGAAAATTTCATGATTCGACCTAAACAAAATAATCGCAGATCCTATATTCATCGACGGCAATTCGAACCAAATAGATGCGATCCAGATCTAATTTCAACCAGCACAGAACTTGTGAAAAATGAACAATTTCCAAAAATTTAAATCACTTACACCATGGAACGCCAAGAGCCCCAAAATCAGAGTCGAGGCCATCCAATCCAAAGAAGCTGAATCGAGAGCGAGCGTCCTGCGACGAAGAGATGCAGACGAGGCTCCGAGTGTAGAAGACGGCGGTGGAGGAGAAGAGGGCGAGGAGAACGGTGAGGGTGAGACAGGGCCAAATGAAGCCGTTCCGAGTGATGAAGTTCGAGATTCTGGTAGTGAAAAGGATCGTCTTCTTCGTCTTGGATTCGTCGTCATCTTCGCCGTCGTTCAAGTCGGCAGGTGCACGGCGAGTCGTGTGTATTCTCTCCACCCTCTCCATCGGAAAACTCTCGATTTCTCCGGTGACGGCGTAGGTGGCGAGTGAGTAGAGTTTAGTTGACAGTCTTCAGGGTCAAGTCTGTGGGATCTGAATATGAAACTAACATATACTCAACGATTATTAATTAGGACCGCTTATAGTTATAAAGTTAACCGGTAGGCTCGTAACTCGACTTATTTATAAACGAGTTGAGTTCTAGTTGAAACTAAATTTTATACAAGTTTTAAAATGTGTTCATATTCGGCTCGTTTAGAAATTGAACGAGTTCGAGGCGAGCTTTTGACGAGCCGAGTTCGAGCCGAACCCGAGTAGCTCGGCTAAAGTAATGCTCTTATAGTGTTATTTTAGTCAAACAAGCCGAGCTTTACCGAACAAGCCAAACCTGAAATTTCATACGAGCTTTAAAATATGTTTATATGTGGCTCGTTTAGAAAATGAACGGGCTCGAGCCGAGCTTTTGACGAGTCGAACGCGAGCTGAGCCCGAGTAGTTTGTCTCATATTATAGCCATGTTACCCAAAGTAGAATCGTGTGTGGATACCCTTACACCAGATAATTGCTAACAAAGGGCCGTTAAAAGAGATGAATAACTCGGACTAACTCAAGTTCGGCTCAAGCTTGTTCATTTTATAAACGAGTCGGTTTGTTTGGCTAAAGTTTGACTCATTTGGTAAAAATAAACATTATATGAGTGTTATGTATTAGCCGAGCTACTCGGATCGATTCGGCTCGAAAAAAACTCGTCTCGGACTCGTTCAATTTCTAAACGAGTCGGATAAAAAAAAAATTTAAAGCTTGTATAAACGACCAAAACTTGAACATGACAATGTTCGACACGTGAAAAAGTTCCACCTAAATATAGTGCTCCTTGTAACGTAACCAATTGCAACCGTTGGAGCTAGTTGAAGAGGTCGATAGGTGTATGATTGGAAGTATAGTAAGGAATACGTGTTGTCAAGCAATCACAAAAATGCAAAGTTTTATATGCATGAAAAATGATTTTGTAATTATAATTTTTACCATTATATCATAGATACTTATACGGAGTTTTACCCGGAAATATATCCATATAAGTTAATTTAACATATACGACCTTCCACAACAGTGGGGTTCAGGGGCACCTAAGCCCCTCCAATGTCATCAAATTGATGACATGACAGGGAGAAGGGGATACGAGTCCCGGGAGTCGACGTCAATATAGGCGTGGACTCTTAATCGTTTTTCTTTTTTTAAAAAAAAAAACTAACATAACAACATTTTTTTTGACCGTGCTCCAACATGGTGCACATGCCACATGACTGACCGAATTTTGGCAAATGAGAATGTGTCATGTGACAGGGGGTTTTATTAAAATTAAAAACCTTAGTTCTCGTATAATATTAACTAAAAATAATAATAAATTTTAGCATTATTTTGATTTTATCTATCCAATGACACCAACATAGCTTAAAAAGATTGGGTGAATTTGTGGAGTAAGCTCCTATCTCTTAATTTTTTGCGATTAATAAATATCTCTCATATATTTTTTATATTTATAAATTATTCTCATATCACATCGAGTTAGAAGTTAAGCGGACAACAAGTTGTACCGCCAACCCTTTTTGAATAGCAAATCCGATCCTCATAAACACTACATCTAAAGACATATGAATGTCGATCACCATATCGTCTAATGAGACATTAAGAGACAAAGGTATCTTAGATTGCACACTTGGTTAAGGATAAGTGGGAGATTGGAGGAAATGTGTACTTTAACTTAATGTGCAATGACTAATCTTGAAATAGGACAAATGACAGAGATATACAATCTGGTTATTTTAGGAGTCGTAGTGCTATGCAGGAAGCCAACTACGATTAATGACATTAAACAGTTAAACCCATGACTGTTATAAGCTGGTCATATGTTGTCACACACTTAGAGTTGACGGACTATATCAAAGCAAAGATGACTTTTATTAGTAATATATGGATATATGTTGATAATAATATGATTAGTTTTGTTTGTGAAATAAATAATTAAAGAGTTTATTGGTGAGATTAGAGAATTACTCATTAGGGAGTTACTTTTTTAAAGGAGTTTGCAAATCAATTGTTATATATTAATAAAAGGTGAAAAACACACTTCTTTTTTTTTTGAAACAATGATGAAAAACACACTTAGATCTTCTTCTCTCAAAAGAGAAAAACCAATTGTTGGTATTTTAAATTAAATTACAATCATCATCCAAATCAATTTGATTGCTACCCTTTTGATCTTCGTCCTAGCAGTCGAAGAGAAAGGAGATCTAGACACTAGGCTCGTGAGGACTTAGTAGTTGAACAACAAGTGGGGCTCTCGATCTCTTCCATTTTCTCCCCGAATAGTTCCGGTTCACGCATCAAAAACTATTTCCTATGAACAATATATTGTCTCCTATCGATTATGCTTGTAGATCCTTAGATTAGATGTTTAGATTTGATTTGGAATTCTGCTTAACACATCTAATAATCTTTCTCAAATTGTTAACATAACATAATTAAACAAACATAACTACTCCATACATGGTACATATTATTAAAACCAAATTAATACGTACATTGTCGTATGAAATAAAAATTGTTAAGATAACATAACATAATTAAACAAACATAAGAATAAGTTCTTGCTCTTTTCCTTACTAGGTTCCTAGGTTCTTCATTTATTCTTTTAATAATTGTCTGTAATAATATAATATTCATTATCCTCTTCAATTTTATGTTCCTTGTTCCCGAACATGCATAGCATAAATGATTTATTTTTCTTCACCTTCACATTTTGAAGATCTATTTGTAATTGCACCATTTCTTCACCTTCACATTTCTTTGTTGTGTCTTTCAATTGCTCAAGTTAAGAACTTTTTTCAAGTTTTATATACCTAATTTCATTGGCATTAACTTTACATGCTCTCTTTCTTCTTGTACCTTTTGAAGTTAGTATGCGTTAGAGGGGCTCACTTCCATAATCAATGCTTATTGGTGTAGTTGGATTAGACCCAGAACTAGAGGAGTATTGCTCTACTTCATTCACCTTGGCCCCTTTAACAAATTCGCTTGTATCATTAATAGTAGCATTGAGTTGCCTTTTCTGTTGTGTTCCAATTTTAATTTTGGTTCGTCACGTAGTAAGCGTCATGCATACTCCATAGTAAAGCTCTTTCCATTGTTAAGAAATCGATAGATTACATGAGCTCCCAACATGACATTATTTTCATTTGTCCACTTATTTTGTCCTATTCCAAGCATTTTCAAAACAACATACAAACATTGACACCACACTAATAATTTTTGACCACCTTTGTTTACATGACAATTGCCTCTACATATCGTTCCGGATGACACTCATCTACCTTATCATTGTATAACTCACTAACACATTCCCAAATTTTAGAAGATTTTGCATGTTTCCAATCCTAATCTTTACTAATATTTAACCACTGACTAATAAGAGAATCATCCTCCTCAACTCTCCAACGTGTCCTTAATTTGTTAACTGAGGTTGAAGTCATGTTTAGATTTTTTTCAAGTGAATCCAAATCAATTTGAGTGCTACATTGTGGATATTCTGAAGAATTTGTTTTTCTTTAAATCGGTGGTCTAGAAGAGGTTGGTGTAGGAGAGTGTTGTGAAATAGATGTTGAGTTTTCAAAAAAATACTTGGCTAGATTCAGCGGTGGAGCCAGCCATTTTTTTAAGGGGAGTGAAAAAAATAAAAGAAAGAAAAAATGAATGTCACATTTGATGTTTAAAAATTTTAAGAACATTGTACGGGATATCATGCTCAAACTCACGACCACATGCACTGCTCTTACATAGAAAACCAGCTATGCCATCAGCACAATGTAACTCTAATCAATATTATTTGTAAATATAAGGAGGCAATGGGGGACACGTTTTCCCTCCCTTACCCCCTTGTCTCTACCATAGACTATATTATCTATATTTTGTAAAATGAGGAATAATAAAAGAAAATGACCCAAAGGTCTGCCTCAAAATGAAGGTTGATTACCTTGAAATGGAAGTTAGTTGCCTTGAGATGTAGGTTGATCATCTTGAAATGAGATTGCATGGTTACTTTGAATCGGATGTCGATTACCTCGAAATGGAGGATTGTTGATATTCTCATTTACAACTAAAAATTCCGTCCAAGAATTATTACCACAAGGAGGTTGATTGTTTGAAAATGAAAACTTGTTTGGATCCATGGTAGTTGACGATGAAGAGGAGGAGAAGAAATAATGATGAAAGTTGTAGCTTCATCATTTATAGACAAAAAAGAAAAAGAAAAGATTCAACTACTAGATAAAAAGTTAGAACAAACTCAATGATAAATTAAATTAATAGAAATAATGAATACATTATTAGTAACATAATGATAACATTATTAGCTATCAAAATATCAAAACAAATAATTCATGATAAATAAAACTATTATTAATATTTGTTGTATATTTGTATATATAAAACTGAAAAACTTAGTATAAATACATAAATTTGCTTCTTAATATTAGTAAAAATCCAACATAAACCACTAGTATTAAAGTATTTAATATTTTATGCATACATAAACTATATTAACTGGAGCTTTTTCCAAAAGTAAAAAGCTAAGCAAAAAAAACAAGGGTAAAATGGATTATTGGGTTCTTATTGCTTATAAGAGCACCAACTAGACTCCTTTGTTTATTACGTAACGAAATAGTTCTCTTTAAATGTGATAACCGGAAAATTTATATTCCAATACAGGTAGCGTTACCAGATTTTTATCGAAAAGAAACCTTAAAAGAGAGTATATAGAGACTAGTGCACCTTCCTCTTTTATTTAGTTCATTCCCTTGTCGGGCCTAGTCATTGCGGCCTAATAACTTGTCTTTCTAGCCGGCCCAACCCATTTTAATTTTGTTTTCTCTTGTCCTTAGTCCCATCTCCTTGCCTTCACATGCACAGCCCATTTGCCTTATGTTTGGCCGGTCCACTGTGTCACATTGACCAGGGTGTGTAGACAGTTAGGTGCAGAATCGTATTCCCTCCTCTGCATTGCACGATACACCGAATCTCGCTCACGATCGAAACCAACCCCTCCATTATCTCGTTTCCTCGTCTTCGACACACATATTGCCATCAGCTGTGTCGACCGCCGCTTTCTTCTCGACTTCGCTTCCTTCATCGTTGGGCACAGTCGAGCAGGGTATGAAGAATCCTTCTCCTCGATTTATCCTCGGGTTTCTTCTCGACTTCTCCTCGTGTAACCCAAACGAGTGGTTGAACTCGTCAGCGGGCTCATAACCGTTCTCGATCTGTCGGAGTTGGTGAGCATTCTTTCCGGTTCTCTTCCTCGTTTCTTGCTTTTTGTTCGATCTAGTTAATAAATTCCGACCGTCTGTCTAAGCCTCAGTTGAGTCACCATCACTGGAGCTGCAGTGAGTTTGAAATTTCTTGGGTGCTGCAGCGTGGACAAGGGTTGTCGACTACTGGTGAGAGGACTAGTCGAGCCAAGGTGGGACGTCCTTCTAGCTTCCATCAAGGTGCAGGTACAAACTTCCCCTCTTCCCCTCGTAGTTCCCGCTTTGTGTATACATGAAATCACGTTGATAGGTTGTTTAGTTGGGAGGATGCAGTGGATCGAACACTCGATCAAGGGTTACTATGTGTGATAAATCACGTTGCCCATAGGACTCAAACACTGATCTTCAGGTTCTCAAGTGAAAGGCGGAATTTGTGCTTAGCGGGTATCGAGTTGTGGTCTCCACTCTCCAGGTTGCGGAGTTTTGTTTCAGAAAATGTGAGTTCTAGGATTCGAACTCAGGACCTAGTGTTATACTAGTTCAGTTTTGTCCAGAAAAATGTGTTGAATAGCTAACTTTGGAATCAAGTTTCGATAACTTAGAATAATAATCTATTGTTGAAATTTTAATATGTTATATATGGGTATATGTAGTTTATGGTATAAAAATTTAGAAAAGATCCAACCGACAGATTTAGAATTATAAGCCTACAAGTTGATACGAAACCTAGTTTTGGGAAGTAGAGTTGCATTATGGCATCTTTGGAATTTTGTATAAAACCAATAAAATACCGTTTGAGGTTTTCGATTGCTATATTCAAAAGTAGATACGTCATAGTGTCTATAGGATTTTTCTCGGAGTTTTTGGGCATTATTAAGAGGTACTTTCCTTAGGCTAAAGTAGGGCACTCGAGGTAGTTTCGGAAAATAGTTTTCTTAAGGTTTGAACATAAAGTGTAAGTTTGAGCAAACCCTCAAACTTGACATGGAGTTTTGAGGTCTATAAAATGTTGTTGGGCTATAGAGAATGATGATTCTAAGACGTTCCTTCTTTACCAGGTAGTTGATAATGATTGTACGAGCATGCGATAGATTGTCATGGCTAGTCGTCGATCTGTTCAGATAAGTCTTATGGACTTGCTTAGCTGATGATACTTATATGAGTGTATACTATCGTGGTGGTGTTTGTTGGATGCTATAAGTATAACTTGAGTAGGATAACGTTACGGTATAAGTAGACCCAAGTGTATGAGAACGGGTCGTGGCATCACTGCCCAAAACTGCCAAGTGATTGAGAGGCTCTCTGCGACCAATCCATACGGTATACGGTGAGATGTATTGGATTCATTCCGGTTGGTTTACGGGGACATAGGCGAAGGTCGATGGGACCTTCGTGCCACATAATAAGTTGAATTAATAAAAGCGAACCACCTAATGAAAGATAATAATATGATTTAGTGTGAAACATGTTATGTGTTTTAGTTCCGTTGTGTGTGTGTGCTACCTAGTATTTATTTATATAGTGAATTGTTAGCTAACGGTGTAAACCGATGTTGTAGACCTTGCAGGTTAGGCCGCTGTTGAGGGATCCGAAGAGAGGTGGTCAACCGGGTTTCATGTTATTTTGTTTAGGTTTCTTTTCGGGATTATTGTCAGTGACAAACTTGTCTTCCTTTTGTTGGATTTTGTCACTTTTAGACGGCTGACATTATTTCTTTTTCAGTCATTCATTTGCATTATAATTTTATCGGTTTCTTATTTTGTGCCTTGTTGTAAAATTCAAGTTAAGTTGTTGTTAAACTAAGGTCGGGACCCATTGTGAGGTCCTAACTAGTAGCATTCCGGGTTCCCAGAATTCGGAGTGTTACATTAAATTCTCCCAAAAAAAATAAATTAAGTAATATCTACACAAATCATGACTAATAGTAGACATTCCTATCTCTTCACCTACGTTTTTCGTACATTCTAATTTCCCGCAAATTTGGAAACAATAATCGAGTTACGACCCTTGTCTACAGGACCGTGTATTCATCTTTTCAAGATAATCGAAGATCTGTAAAATTTCGATACAAGTATCGTCCATGGCTATCTTGTGTACGTGTAATTGCTTCGGTAATTACTATTTTGAAATTCCTTGTGTAATTGCTTTATGTGATTACTATTTTGAAATTGCTTGTGTAATTGCTTTGGGTAAATGCTAACACATTTCCTATGGAAATCCGTACTATTTCAAAATTGTTTGTGTACTTGATATGTTTTTTTTTTAAAACTGTTTGTGTAATTATTATTTTGAAATTGATTGTGTAATTGATTTGGGTAAATGATAACACGTTCTTCCTGTTAGTTTTTTCAAAACTACTTGTGTGATTCTTTTATATTTTTTCCCAAACTGTTTGTGTAAGATTTGTTTCTTTTTTTTTTTGGTTGTGTACAGAGAATATTTTTTCTGGAGAAGACGCTCAATCAAACATTAGATCCAACTTGATGAATGGTAGTTTTTAGAATATTTTTTAATTGAAGAATATATAATTAAGGAGGAGAGATGATGAGATAATTAAGGAGGAGAAACTTTATTTATCTAAATTTATAAATAGATTAGTGGGTAAGGGGTCTAGTTTTTTTTTTTTTTAAAAACGGAAAGCGGTTAGGTTAGGCTACCTTCTAGAGGTAGTCCAACCTAAAGCATCCTTGCGGATGAGAACACGAAGTTCAAGATCATCAGAAAAATTGGTGTTGGGGGTTGAGATTCCCAAGTGGGTTAATCGGTCAGCAACACAGTTGATTTCTCTGAAAACATGTCTGATCTGGATTTCGTCAAAAAAACAAAGATCCAGTCTGGAGTCGGAAATAATTATCTCGACATCCCATGGACAGCTCCAAAATCCTTGGAGTGCCCTAATAACACACAGGTTGTCACCTTCGATTTCAATCTTTTTGATATGTAGTCTGATTGCCTCTTGTAAACCGGCCTTAAGAGCGAAAGCTTCAGCTTTTATGACTGAATTGAAGTTATTTTTCTTTGCATCAAGGCTAATAACATCTCCATTATGGTTTCGAATAACAAAACAATGGATGTTACACCCGAATCAAGTTTTGATCCGTCAAAATTGAGTTTGTGGAAACCCGGTTTTGGTTTTTCCCATTTAATATTGTGCTTTTTCCTTGTTGTCGCGTTAGTGTCCTTTTGTTGTTTTTTAATATCGTAATCATCTTCGTCTGTTATTTTAGTTTTCCAATTATAAATTTGGTTTTTAATGAATGCAATCACATTTTTATGAGGTCCAATTGGTTCATTATTAAAGATAATTTTGTTCCTAAAAAACCAGATACTCCACCAAATTGTTGCGAGACACTCGAATTTGTTCGTTCCAATTTTGTTTTTTTACTTCCTGTAGTATTTCGTGAGCTTTTTTATTTTGGATTCTTATTTTGTTAAGATCATTCAAAATTGTTCTAACAAATTTGGTAATGATTTGTTTAGTGAAGGGGTCTAGTTTATTTTCAATGAAAAAAACCCTTATTTCACCAATTTTCTCATAACAACATTTATTGCGTTTTTTTTTGGTGAATATGTATGAGACTTGTTAGGTTTAACCTTATTTTTTTAAAAAAATTACACTATTGATTGGTAAAAAACAAATCAAACACAAAATTGATGATTGGGTTGAAATATGTAGAGACCTTTTGGTTCATTAATTCAACCCATGAAAAGTTCTCTATACAAATTTTACATCAAACATTAAAGTTTAATATATTAAAATTAATCATAGAAAACTTGGAATGTCTGCATTGTGGATGTCATCTAGATCTTTCCCTTGTAATTACTTTAGGTGAAATTTTACACTTAAAAAGAAACGAAAAAACTATATATACGAAATTTTGTTTTACTAACGTAAAATTAAACTGCCAGAGCTCAGCGGGCGCTGGCACTCATTTTTTTTCTTCTTAAAATTAATGAAGGAGTGCAGGCGACATATTGAGTTTTTTTTTAATTATTTATTTATTAAACTCTTGTAGCAAACTTAGTTAACCAAAATTTATCTCTATACATTTTTTTTTGTAAATCTCATCTCGAATAATACTCTTCAATCCTATAAATTTCATCTACCGAATGAATCCAAAGTGACTTACATTATTTTGTATAGGAAGAAGAGAAATATGTAAAAATATTTGAATTAGATGATACCAAAGCAGTGCAGGCCTACCACGCTTCACGCCTGAGGCATTTTCGCCAGACGGTCTTTGCCAGTAGTGCCATCCTCCCCGCTGGCTATATGGGCTGTAAATTTCAATGTGGCAGAAAGGGGCATATATCTGCATGGCCTAATCAATAGTTCAAGTCACACACTCCCATAATCCATTTTACTTTAGGAGAATTCCCTTCAGCTAAAATACATCTATAAAGGAGTCCTCTTATTAGGGTCACTCCAATGCCTTAGCCAGAGTCTTCCTTTCAGGACTACGGCTTATCCATCTGATACTTCTTGTTATAAAGCGGCGGGCTAAGGCTAAAATTTCAAATCCGGTTGTTCCCAAAAGTCCCCTCCCCCTCCCTTACTCCTTTTTTGAAAGCAAGAACATTCGCATAGAAGAGTATCTGTATCATGCATGCTCCTCCACTTATGACAAAATGACCTTCTATCCTCTTCTAGAAATTTATAGCCCTATAGGAGAGGGGAAAAAGTGGAATAGTTGAAGCATATTAATGCTTTTGCATTGGGACATCTTCCAATACCTTTTATTGATTATTTGGTCAATGGAGCCCCAGTCGGTGTGTGCAGAGTAGGAAAAGACAAATATTCAGCAACCTTTTCTTCGGGTGCGACGAAAGGGTCGGTAGCACGGTTGCAGTCCAAGGCTAGCTCTCCTGTTTGTGAGTGCGAGGCTCGTTGGTATTCACAGGTTCCATCGTTCCCATCGCTTCTTTATTAATGGTTAGGCCTGAATTTGACAACGGAGCTTTTACTTCATTTTTTTTTGAGTCAACGTTTTTAGTCTTTGTTGACTAGATACTCGTAATTTTTGTGCTACGAAGTCCGGCTGATCTACAACCACCCTCACGGCCCTATGCCTTGAAGCCTGATATCCTAATTGGCCCAATTCTATTTTCAGCTTAAGCCTACATTCATAAGGCAACAATATCCAATAAGCCAAGAGTAAAGCAAGACAGTTCCTTTTTCAAGTAGGGATTTTAGGGATTTCTCACTAAATGAGACTAGTTCTTGTTTGGAAAGAGTCTTCTTCATCGAAGATTCAGGGAATCCCTGAGCAAATTCCTATAAAAGGAACTCCCGAAAAATCACCTAAATGGTGAATAAAAGAACACATCGAGGGGATAGCCCCATGCGCAAAAGCTCCTGTCATGATGAACCCTGCGATGTATTGGTGATGTGTATATAATGCTGCTTGCGTAGCCAGGATAAATTGGTACAAGAAGCCGTAGATACACTTCTGGATAATGGAATACGCGGACAACCATTGAGGGATGGTCATAATAAGGTTTACAAATAATTTTCAGATGTAATTGAGGGTAAAGAGATTCTCTATTACTAAAGATTCAAGAATCAATTTCCTAATCACGAAAAGTGGTACGGTCCCAATGAAAGTCTCTCTCGGACACTGCAGTGGAAGTGTGTTGAATAAAGAACAGATAGTAAACGTCTTTATTATGGACGCTTTATTCTATCTCCACTTATGAAAGGTCAAGCCGACACAATAGGAATTGCGATGCGCAAAGCTCTGGCAGAAAAAGAAAACTTCCATTTAGAGGATAATCAAGACAGGGTTACTTTACCCCTTTTTTTATATTTCATGATAGATTGATTGAACTACAAAAAAACACAAAATAGCATTGAAATCTGTAACACCCCGAATCCGTAGGACTCGAGGTGCTACTGGCTAAGATCTCACAATGGATCTTGACCCTAGCCTGACAACAAGTTCACAAGATCTTACAACAAGGCACATATAGATTTAAACCAAAACATCAAACTGATATATATAATAAATCAAAAGGTTTATACAAGGTACCGCTGAGTACAATCAAAACATAACTGTACATAACAAAAGATCCCACAACCCACGATACCAACCTAGTGTACAGAGCTCTCAGCGGATCACCCACTCTAGATCACTTTGCAACTCTCCTAACCTGCAAAGGATCTACAACATGGTATAAAACCGTTAGCTAACCATACATATATAAGATAAGCATAAGCACATACACACATCATAAAATCATAAACATCTCATCATGGTATCACGCATTTACCCAATTTATTATCTTTATATAAATGGTCCAACACTCAAATCATATATAAATATGTATATGAACATATGTGACACGAGGAATATAAAATCCCCGCCTCTGGGTCCAATAGCCAGCTGAAATGGTGCCTGAAACACCTCCCCGTGTACCCTATGGGAATGGAGAGTGCCCGAACCATTTACCAGGTATGTCCTACCTACAGAGAACCTCCCAGACTCCCGGCGGGATGAAAGGGCAAGTTATCACGGCCCTACAATGGGCAATCAATATACCATTGGTCGGTAATAATCCATAACGCACGCTATCAAGCATATACCACACACCACTCTTGCATACATCCAATATAAGGATGATAGCTAAGTAAGTCCTATGGACTTAGCTCAACCTCGGAGTAATCTCAACCACGATCAACTCTCAACACGATCCACTCCAATCTGGAGTACAACATTGCCTAATAACAAGGCATAATGAGATATCAATCTCATATCACTCAAAGGGGTCACACCTAGATCCAAGGGATCCATAAGAATCGTATCCAACTTATAAACCTCAAAGCCTTAACCGGCATAAGACGATATCATACTCCTCATCACTCTATCCTCATACACATACCTAGCATGCTACTACCGCTCATACTAGGAAAGGAAAGGATCTGCAGTACTCTAGGTAGATCCGGGACAAGACGCACCTGTGTGACAAGAGGGACGCAGGGGCGAAGCAAGGCAAACCGCAGGCGCGGCGGCACAAGGACGCAGGCGCGGTGACAGTGGCCGCAGGCAAGCGCAGGCACGGCGCATGCGCTGGGACCGTGGCCGCGGGGGCGGCAGCTTCTGGACGCGGGTGCGGTGACAAGGTTCCCGCAGAGGCGGCGGCTTCCAGACGCGGGGGCGGCGACAGTGCAGAACGTAGCCTCCCGAGTTCTCTTCCACTCTTCACGTGATCAAATCACGTCTTCATCATTCCATGGCCAAGCACAAACATATACATACAGATTCCAACATCACTATGCATTCAAACATCTACTCCTAAGCTAAGGAAGAGGAATCAAGGAAAAAGAAAGGACGGAGAAGCAAGGAGCTTACCTCTATTGTTGGTCTAGGCAAGGAAAAGATCCACAACCACTACATTAGCTGGCTCCCAAGCTCAGCAACACATCACACATCATCAACCACCAAAAGCCACACACAAACTCTTTCAAACTCAAGGAAAACTCAAGTAAGATCAAGAAGGAGGAAGGGAGAAGCAAGAAGGACGTGAGAAGGCTGAAGAAAGAAGACTGAAGAAGAAACCCTTGCTCCCCAAGGTAAGAAGAGAAGGTAAAGCACGAGTCAACCGGTCAACAAAGCCGGCTGCATCCGCAAGAAACCGTAGGGGCGGTTCCTTGAGCCTTAGGGGCGGAAGACTACACGAGCCGCAGGGGCGGCTCCCTAAACCCGCGGAGGCGGCTAAGGCCAAAATGGCTCCAAAGACTAAGGCTCTTACATCTATCCCCCCCCCCCTAAAAACAAGTTTCGTCCCGAAACTTGTGAAATCCTCAAATCACTCGGACTCAAAAGCCGAGGTATAACTCTCTCTATAACCTCAAACACGAGCATGGAGGAAATCATCATCTCCAGCAACAAGATCACTATACTATCCAAGGCATAGAGGAAAACCATCTCTAGCCATATCATCATTACATCATAAAGGCATAGAGGAAAACCATCTCTAGCCGTATCATACTCATAACAGAAAGGCATGGAGGAAAAACATCTCCAACAAAACTATCTCCGTCAAAATAGCGTGGAGGAATAACCATCTCCAACTGAACCCTAATCGTATCACAATAGCACGGAGGAAAGAGCCATCTCCAGCTATAAACAGTAAATCGAACTAGCACAACAAGATCTAATAAGATCACACATCATCATAGCTAGTACGAAAATAAACACATCATAACATATAAGCACATAAGCATAACACTCACCAAAATAGTACTAAGATCTACTCGTCGATCCTACCGGTACATCTATCTCGGCATAGAACTCTGGATAGTTCCTCTGGATACTATCCTCAGTCTCCCATGTAGCCTCATCAGGTCCTCGTCTCGACCACTGTATCCTCAAGATAGGAATGTCCTTCAAACGCAGGCGTCTCATACCTCGTTCTAGGACTACAATCGGGTGCTCAATAAAGGTGTGGTCCGGCTCGACCACCAAATCATCATAACTCACAATATGTCTCAGATCTGGTATATACTCCCTCAGCTGAGAGACGTGAAACACAAGGTGAACACCCTCTAATCTCGGAGGCAAAGCTAACCTATATGCTACTCTCCCAACCCGATCCAGAATCTCGAACGGTCCGACATATCGGGGGCTCAACTTCCCCTAAATGCCAAAACGTCTAACACCTCGTGTCGGAGACACCCTCAGCCACACATGGGCTCCTACTCTGAACTCTAGAGGTCTACGCCTTCTATCTGCATAAGACTTCTGACGGCTCTATGCAGTCAGCATCCGCTCTCTAAACAGTGCTACACGAGCCACATCATCCTGAATCTGATCAGATGTCAAACCACTAACACTACTCTGCTCATCCCAGCATAACGGAGTACGACATCTCTGTCCATACAATGCCTCATATGGGGCCATCCCAATAGATGCATGTCAGCTATTGTTGTATGAGAACTCAACTAGTGGGAGATGATCCGTCCACACTTGTCCCCAATCCAACACACAAGCTCGCAGCATATCCTTCAGTGTCTGAATGGTCCTCTCTGACTGACCATCTGTCTGAGGATGTAACGCAGTAGTAAAGTGCAAACTCGTCCCCAGGGTAGTCTGAATCTGCTGCCAGAACCTCGAGGTAAATCGTCCATCTCTGTCTGAGACGATCGTCCTCGGTACACCATGGAGTCTCACTATCTGCCTAGTGTACTCCTAAGCCAATCTACTCACTGGCCACGTTTCCCGGATAGGGATAAAACGTGCCGTCTTCATCAGTCTGTCCACGATAACCCATATGGCATCAAAGCTCCTACTCGGTCTCAACCCAGCCACAAAGTCCATGGTGACATCCTCCCACTTCCTTTGTGGAACAGGAAGTGGATGGAGTTCACCTCCAGGTCTGCAATGTTCTATCTTGACCTGCTGACAGGTCGCACACCGTGCCACAAATCTGGCTACATCGGGCTTCAACCCTCCCCACCAATAGGAACGTCTCAAATCCTGGTAAATCTTACTCGTACCTGGGTGCACTGAATAAGGCGTACAGTGAGCCTCCTGTAAAATCTTCTGGCGTAGATCCGCATCAGCGGGTACACAGACGCGACCACAGCGTTTCATCACTCCATCTGCTCCTAGAAGGAACTGTGGTGCCTCATCCCGATACATCCTCTCTCGGATCCTCATCAGTGTCGGGCAGGTCTCCTGCTTCTGTTGGATCTCACCCAACAGATCCGGAAGAACCTCTAAAATACTCAGCTGGACGTCCTTATCAGGAAACTGGACGTCCAACTCCAGCCAAATCAGGTCTCTCTACAACTGATGTTGAACTGTCAATCGCTTGTTCTCGAGGCGTCTTCCTGCTCAGAGTGTCAATGACAACGTTCGCCTTCCCTGGATGATACATAATCTCCAAATCAAAATCCTTGATCAGCTCAAGCCATTTACGTTGGCGGTTATTCAATCCCCGCTGCGTGAAAATGTACTTCAGACTCTTATGGTCTGTGAAGATCTGACATGTAGCACCATACAGGTAATGTCTCCAGATCTTCAGTGCATGAACTACCGCTGCCAACTCTAGATCATGAGTCGGGTAGTTCTCCTCATACGTCTTCAGCTGTCTAGACGCATATGCAATAACCCTGCCTCTCTGCATCAACACACATCCCAAGCCTAGCTTGGATGCATCACTGTAAACCACAAAATTCTCTGTACCCTCTGGTTGTGCCAAAATAGGAGCAGAAGTCAGATGTCTCTTCAGCTCCTCAAAACTCTACATACACTGATCAGACCATACAAACCTGGTAGTCTTCCTCAGCAGATTCGTCAGTGGACGGGCAATCACAGAAAATCCCTCCACAAAGCGTCGGTAATAACTAGGCCAAGAAAGCTACGTACTTCCTTGACGTTCGTCGGTGTCGTCCAAGCTGCTACTGCCTCGATCTTTGCCGGATCCATCTTGATCCCTTCAACTGAAACAACACGACCCAGGAATGCTACCTCTAGCATCCATAACTCGTACTTAGAGAACTTAGCGTAAAATTCTCTATCTCGTAAAACCTGCAACATAGTCCTCAGCTGCCCTGCATGCTCCTCTTTGCTACGAGAGTATACCAGAATGTCATCTATGAAAACCACCACAAACTGATCTAGAAAATCGATGAATATGTTGTTCATCAACTCCATGAAGACGGTTGGGGCATTCGTAAGCCCAAATGGCATCACTACAAACTCGTAGTGTCCATATCTGGTCCGGAATGCTGTCTTGTGCACATCCTGCTCTCTCACCTTCAGCTGATGATACCTGAACGCATGTCAATCTTGGAGAACATTGTCGCTCCCTGAAGCTGATCTAGCAAGTCGTCAATACGGGGCAATGGGTACTTGTTCTTGATTGTCACCTTCTCCAGCTCTCTGTAATCAATACACAGTCTCAACGATCCGTCCTTCTTCCGTACGAAGAGGACAGGTGCTCCCCACGGGGATACGCTAGGGCAGATGAAGCCCTTCTCAGCCAACTCCTCGAGTTGCTTCTTTAGCTCCAACATCTCGACAGGCGCCATAAGATATGGGGCCTTCGAGATCGGTCTCGTACCAGGCTCTAAATCAATGCCGAAGTCCACGCTCCTCTGAGGCGGCAAACTGGACGGCTCAGCAAATACATCTGTAAACTCACAGACCACTGGGATATCCTCTAACGCTGGACTCTCCCCCTCCTTCATGGCTGACGAGGTTAAAAACCTATGGTCGTTGTCTTTTACCTTTAGTCAAAGTAAAATACCTAACATACACTTAACCGATTTGTATAGTGTAAGCAAGGGTCGAACCCAAGGGAGTTTTATCGAGTTTCTATTAGATTTAATTATCGATTTGGTAACAAAAGGGGGGGGGAGGTTTGGATTGTAATAGGCGACAAGACAAACATGTAATTGAAGTAAAGATTAAGGATGATAAAAATAATAAGACAAACACTACACTAGGTTAGATTTCCGCTTGCATATAACTTGGTTGGTTCTTTTTATAAGCATTAAACATTTGTTCTCATCTTGATCATATTTATGCATTAAGCCAACCGGTATTAACACAACTTAACAAGTTGTTAATCCGTAAACCTACAAGACGAAACAACAAGTTAGCATTCTACCAAAGATAAAGAGATACATAAAAGAGAAACAACCCGTTAATATTATTATGTAGTTATATTCCTTTTACACTTAGATAATCGCAACACGTTCATACCTAAGAGTTTGCTACTGGATTAATGACCCGAACCCGGAACCAATTAACCTTAGCCTTTTGCATGCAATTATACAACTTAGGTGATCAAACTAAGTGGAAAATAAACATACAAACTAAGTTAAACACAAGGAATATAACACAAATATATATTGAATAAAACTTCTATTTAAAAGAACTTACAACCACCTTATATGAAGCTTTAATCCACCTAATGTAGCAAAGGAAGACTTAGCACTCCATACAAAAGACAAATGAAATATAGAGGTTTTTGTGGGAAAATGAGATGATTCTAGCCTAAGCCAAGGGCTCTATTTATACTACAAAATGCATTAAAAAGGAGTAAATGGGTTGTGCAAACAACCACCATTAAGAATGGATTAAAGAGGTTGTGCAAACAACCACAATTAAGGCCATAAAGCCGACGAAAACAGCCGGAGTAAAGTCCTCTAACGCTAACCCGCACCCACGGCCAAGGGCGCCGCAGGGGCGGTTTAGGCAAAATCGTTCCATCTTCTTCTTGGCCGCAGGGGCGATTCGTCACTCCCGCGGGGGCGGGTCTTTAAATGCTCCTTGAAACATCTGACTCTTTAACTTCGGGCGTTTCTGGTGAAGATCCGCAGGCGCGGCCCAGAGTCACCGCAGGGGCGGTGACACTAGATCTTCGGCTTCACAGGGCCGCTGGCAAGGGCGCAGGCACGAACGCTGGGGCGCTGTCTTTGCTTCTTCAGGATGGGTCACCGTAGGGGCGGCCAGAGGCGGCCGCGGTAGCGGTGACATGTCTCTTCTTGGGCGCGGGCGAAGGTGCTGGCTGCGGCTTCGGCGTGGGTCTTCAGGGTTGTCACCGCAGGGGGGGCCAGAGGCGGCCGCGGGGGCGGTGACAAACTTCTCTCGGCGCAGGTGATGCCGCTGGCTACGGCACTCGGCAAGGTTGCCACCGCAGGGGCGGTGACACTTCTCCGCGGGGGCGGTGTGGCACCAGAAACTTGTCTTCGACGCTTTACTTCAACTCCTAAGTGTTTCTAATACCTTGTTTTGCTTCATTTAGACTCTTTTATTTGGAAAAAAAGATTAGCAACATAATATGACTAAAAAACATAAAAAGAACTCTAAAAACTACCTAAATTGATAGTGATTCCATCACCTATCAAACTCCCCCATGCTTTGACTCTTTACTCGTCCCGAGTAAACAATGCATCAAACAAATCAACACACAAGCCTAAGGAAATATGGTGTAGTAGAAAGATGAGGAACAAAAGAGAAAAAAATGACCAACGAAAGTGAGAAAATGTGAGAAAAAAGAAAATGTGAGAAAATGTGAAAAATTACCATCCTTATTGCTCCAAGAGTGACCTACCCGGACATCCTCCTTATGACTCCCCTTCTTATGTCGCCAACGCCGGAAGGAGAACCTACACTCAATATCGCTCATTTTGCCAAGGAGCCCTTTCGGGTTTTCACCTTGCCACTCTTCTTCTTTTCATGATGATCTCACCAAAAATCTCACATCCCTCAAGTCCAATTTTTCACCAACCTAGAGTTGGTCGGACTACCTTCTTTTTGCCTAAACCGCCCTCTCGGATTTTCGGTTTATCCAAGGATTTCTTGCCTTTTTCCTCAATTCTTTGGCTTTTTCTCTTTTTTATTTATTTTATTTTTTATATTATATTATTTATTTATTTATTTATATTTATTTTTTTCTTATATGAATTACAATTAGAATTTTAAAAACAAACTCAAATAACTAGAAATCTCAAAACAACTCAAATAAAATGCATGATAAGTACCCTCTCCCATACTTGAAGAACGCGTTGCCCTCAAAGTGTGAAAATGAAAGCAAAGATAATAACCTGGAGAAGGGCAAAAAGGGTGGCTCACTAGTGGGATGGTCCAGCTGGACCATCCGGACCGTGCTCCGGAGGATAGGGGAGGTGGCTGAAAAAGTGCTCCTGATGCTGGTACAAGCCGTCAAGGCGGTCCTGCTGCGCGTCCATCCGAGCTCCGAAAGAGGTCTCAAAACCGGCCTGCCAAGCCAGCTGCTGAGCCTCCATCCTCCTCTGTTGAGCCTCCTGCCAAGCATCCTGACGCCGGTCAAAATGCTCGGTCATCCTCCTCTGCTGAGCCTCCTGCCAAGCATCCTGATGCCGGTCAAAATGCTCGGTCATCCTCCCCTCAAAATCTGCCTGCCACGCCTGCTGCTGCTCGAGCATAGATGTCTGTTAGCCGGTCTGCCACTGCTGATGTTGCGTGGTCAAAGCCGCCATCTGAGCTAGCAGACTGGCGTGTGTGGTGTCGTCCTCCACAGCCGCGGTGGGCATCTCCTCATCATCGGGCATATGGTCCTCATGGGGGACCCTGCTAGAGCTCGCCGCATGCCGCTCAATAATGGCAACCTGTGATTGCCTCAGGACGTAGGGGTCGGCGGCAATGTAGAGGTCGGAGAGCTCATCTCCTAAAGGTAGCGGCCGGGGCAGGTAGGTGACGTGGCTACCATTTGCAAAGGACAACCAGAAGAGGTTCTCACCATCCCTCCTCAGGAGCTTGCAGCGCCGTAGAAGAGCCTCGTCGTAAAATGGGATTGGTAACCCATCCTCCAGCTCGGTGAAGTCCATGACCTACTCTGCAATCAAGGAGATCATCCCACCTCCAACAATGTCACGCGGCTCATTCTTCCTAATCCGCTTCAAAGCGGTAAGGAAGAGGGTGATCCAATCCGACACGTTGTCACATGCCGCAACACAAGTATATATAGCAGTGGGAGGTCCTTGAGGGCCACCTTGTTCTCCTCCTTGTGTCCATAGAAGACACACATAATAATCTTGGATAGGAGCCTCAAGAAGGGGTGAGTGAGTTTGTTGTTGTACTCACCCCCCGATTGAAAGTCGGAGCTGGTAGCCGCTCGCCAAAATTCCACCAAGTCTGGTGTAGGAGCTCCCTCCCATCATTTTTCCGAAGGGTTCTTAGAAACCCCAAAAGCCTCCTGTAGCTTAGAGAAGTTTACCGTATACTTCCTCTTGTTGAATTTGAAGGTAAGGCCGACACAGATGTGGTCCTCTAGCTCCATACTGAATGTGGCCACGAACTGTCTGGTCAACTCGGGGTATGTTCGGGCACTCCTTCCCAGGAATTCCCCGAGCCCATCATTGCTCAGGAAAGATTGCATGCTTTCCAACATGCCCAACCGCTCTAAAGTCGGAATGTGCAAGAACCGAGTTGCAAAGATTTGTCGGTCTTGCACAATCTCATACCGAGCCTTCTCCCTATCAGTCATCTTATATTTTCTCGTAGAGTCCATTCTAATCACAATTGCAATCAAAAGAATTAGAATTTCACAAAGGGAAAATAAGTGGACGACCTTCTGTTGTGCTATCCGCAAGGGCGGTTTGAAGACCCGCGGGGGCGGCAAGGCGCGGGCGCGGTTTGAAGACCCGCGGGGGCGGTGAGGAGCGGTCGCGGCGACAACGAAGGCGCGGGGCGGGCGAAGACAGGGGCCGAACTCGTGACAGTCCGCTGTTGGTTGCTCCTGTGGTGCGTTTCCGGCGTCCGTTGGTCCGTCCGACGGTGTTTGACGGTGGAATAGGAGGGTGGTGAGTGGTGGTAATAGTTTAGGGTTAGGGTTTGTGAGATTTTGGGTTAGGGGAATGAACAGCCGGTTGGAGGAAGGGAGACGACGGAGGTGGCGCAGGGGCGTCGTGATGGGGGCGCAGGGGCGCGGTGGCAGGGTGGCGCAGGGAAGGTGTTTAGGTTGCTAGAGGCGTGGTGAGGGTTTGTGGGTGAGAGTGTTTTTCGGGGTAGATATGTGAGGAAGAGTGATAGAGGTGGGTGGGATAGGGATTTAAAACCCGATCCAATTTTTTTTTTCTTTTTTGTGTTAACCCGCAGGCGCGGGGGATTGTCACTGCGGGGCGGTGACAAGGGAAGCGGAGACGCAGGCCCAGCGCTGGGAACGTTCGTCAAGGGAAAAATCCACGGGTGCGGGGGTCTGTCACCGCGGGGGCGGTGACAGCCTTGTGCTTGCGCTGGCTCAACGACGGGTGCGGGCTGGGAGCGCAGTGTCACCGCGGGGCGGTGACACATGGCCGCAGGTGCGGTTTTCTTGACAGAACGTCAGAACCTCCTCTTCTTATTTTCTCGGGTTGCCTCCCGAGTAGCGCCTTTGTTTTACGTCGTTGGCTCGATGTAAGACACCTGATCATGCATCAATGACCTCTCCCGGATCAATTGCTTGATGTGGAGAGCTCGTTCCTTCGTTTCCGTTCATGATTCGAGCTTTTCTCTTCCTTCTTTCTCCTGGATCTTCCTCGCTCATTTCTGTTGGAGAACTTCGCATTCCGTGCTAAGTAACCTGCAAGATGGGAACAACAAGCTCTTGGCTTGGGTTTAGTAGAATGGGCCCAACGGCCAATTTATCGTTTTTGTTTGTGTTGTTGTGGTCATCTTGCAAATCCACTTTCAAGGCCAACTTTACATGCTTTTCCATACAATAACTAACATTGTCATCATAAGGAGGGTTTTCCATAGGCATATCATTATTAATGGAACACAAAGAAGGAGTATTAATGGGATTCTCAAGAGATTTAAATAAATCGAATTCAACAACCTCATCATTAAACTCCATAGTAAGTTTTCCATCAACATAGTCAATTTTTGTTCTAGCCGTTATTAGAAAAGGCCTACCTAACATGATGGTGTGCATGTTGTTTTCCATATCAATAACAAAGAAATCTGCAGGGAAGATTAGCTTATCAATTTTTATAAGAACATCTTCAATTATGCCCTTAGGGTGGATATTAGATCCGTCAGCTAGTTGTACTATAGTCCGTGTTTCATGCAAAGGTCCTAAGCCTAGAGATTGATAGATGGAAAAAGGCAGGACATTTATAGAAGCACCCAAATCAAGCATAGCTTTGTCAAAGCGAGTATCGCCTATGACACAAGGAACACTTACCATACCCGGATCGCTACGTTTTTCCGGCATTTGGGTTTGGAAAACAGCGGACACGTGCTCCTTCTTACTTCCCTTCTGTGTTCCCTTCATCTTCTGCTTCCTCTTGATGGTACAAAGTTCCTTCAAGAATCGAGCATACTTAGGCACACTTTTCACGAGTTTAAGGAGAGGAATGTTTACCTCACACTTTGAGAAGGTCTCAAAGAGTTCTTTGTCTTCTATCACTTTTCTCTCCTTGAGTGCCTCGGGAAAGGGTGCTGGTGGTTTTTCAGCATAGAGGGGTGGAAAGTTAGTACGGACGTAAGGATCTTCCTCTAAAGCACTTTCTGCATTGCTTGCCGCAGGGGCGGAATGGCTAGGCCGCGGAGGCGGTGTGACTTGAGCCGCAGGGGCGGCATCCTCCTTGCGCAGGGCCGGTTTGCCAACAGAAGGTTGGTTAATCGTCCCTGTTTCTTCATTCTTCTTGAGGAGCCTTCCACTCCTGAGGGAAATGGCACATAAGCTCTCCTTGGGGTTGACGACAGTCTGGGAGGGTAGGTTTCCCGAGGATCGAGCTTCGATCCTCGTAATTGCCTCCGCCATTTGCCCCACTTGCTTTTCGAGATTCTTGATGCTTGACTCCGTGGTTTGGACATGAGTAGCAAAATGCTTAGTTAAAACTTGCAACATATTTTCAGTGGATTGGGACATACCTTGGCGGGGCTGTTGTTGTTGTTGGTTTTGTTGATCCCTCCACCGGTAGTTTTGTTGATCACGCCAACCCGGGATGAAATTTTGAGCATATGGGTTGTCCCGTTGGCGTTGTTGTTGTTGTTGTTGACCATACCCGATAGCATTCACCTCAACAGCTTCATCTTGAACTTGTGGGCACAAGTCCGTGGGGTGGAAAGGATCGGCACATACTCCACAAGCCTTGAGTTGTTGTGGAGTTCCCATCAAGGTGAGCCTCTTCACCATCTCCTTTAGTTCAGCAATCTCTTGCACAAGCTCCGGACGGCTGAGGTTGATGGCATGGACTCCTTTTTTGGTAGAGGATCTACCAAAGTTCCTCGTACCTTCCGCCATTTCTTGCATCTTTTCCATAGCAATCTCGGGAGTGGAGTTTAGAATGTTGCCTCCACAAGCGGCGTCCACGATCCTTCTTTCATTGTCCAAGAGCCCGTTGTACAAGTACAACACAAGGTCTTGGGTGGAGTACCCGTGGAAGGGATAGCTTGATCTCAACTTAGCAAATCTCTCAAAGTACTCATAAAGAGTTTCATCCGCTTCTTGCTCGATGTTGCTTATTGCCTTCTTCAAGCTGTTGGCCTGCTTGGCTGGAAAGTATTTCTCCAAGAAGGCTTTGTGGAGGTTCTCCCAAGTATCGATACTACCGGATGGAAGGTGGTAGTACCAATCATCCGCCGCATCCTTGAGAGTAAAGCCGAAGGCTCTCATCTTGATTTGCTCTTCGGTCACGTTTGCCGGCTTCATGCTCATGGAAACGGTATGAAACTTCCCCAAGTGCTTGATGGGATCTTCTCCGCTCAGCCCATGAAAGGAAGGTAGAAAATGGATCAAGCCCGGGTTGAGCTCGAAGTTGACCCCTTCTCCAATTGCCGGTATGGTTACCGCAAGGGGGTGTTGAGTCAAATCCGGCTGCGTGAGTTGTCGGAGTGTGCGGTTCGCCATTTCTTCTTCTTCGTTCCGACTTTGTCTTCTTTGCCGATGGTATGTCCTCTAGATTTCTGGATCAAAAGGGGCAAATTCTAAGTTAGTAGCATGGGTTTGAACCATGAAAATGGTCCAAACTAATAATCAATAATCAAAAATAATAAAAACAAAAATTAAACTCCCCGGCAACGGCGCCAAAAGCTGATGAGGTTAAAAACCTATGGTTGTTGTCTTTTACCTTTAGTCAAAGTAAAATACCTAACATACACTTAACCGATTTGTATAGTGTAAGCAAGGGTCGAACCCAAGGGAGTTTTATCGAGTTTCTATTAGATTTAATTATCGATTTGGTAACAAAAGGGGGGGGGGGAGGGTTTGGATTGTAATAGGCGACAAGACAAACATGTAATTAAAGTAAAGATTAAGGATGATAAAAATAATAAGATAAACACTACACTAGGTTAGATTTCCGCTTGCATATAACTTGATTGGTTCTTTTTAGAAGCATTAAACATTTGTTCTCATCTTGATCATATTTATGCATTAAGCCAACCGGTATTAACACAACTTAACAAGTTGTTAATCCGTAAACCTACAAGACGAAACAACAAGTTAGCATTCTACCAAAGATACAGAGATACATAAAAGAGAAACAACCCGTTAATCTTATTATGTAGTTATATTCCTTTTACACTTAGATGATCACAACCCGTTCATACCTAAGAGTTTGCTACTGGATTAATGACCCGAACCCGGAACCAAGTAACATTAGCCTTTTGCATGCAATTATACAACTTAGGTGATCAAACTAAGTGGAAAATAAACATACAAACTAAGTTAAACACAAGGAATATAACACAAATATATATTGAATAAAACTTCTATTTAAAAGAACTTACAACCACCTTATATGAAGCTTCAATCCACCCAATGTAGCAAAGGAAGACTTAGCACTCCATACAAAAGACAAATGAAATATAGAGGTTTTTGTGGGAAAATGAGATGATTCTAGCCTAAGCCAAGGGCTCTATTTATACTACAAAATTTATTAAAAAGAAGTAAATAGGTTGTGCAAACAACCACCATTAAGAATGGATTAAAGAGGTTGTGCAAACAGCCACAATTAAGGCCATAAAGCCGACAAAAACAGCCGGAGTAAAGTCCTTTGACGCTAACCCGCACCCGCGGCCAAGGGCGCCGCAGGGGCGGTTTGGGCAAAAACGTTCCATCTTCTTCTTGGCCGCAGGGGCGGCTCGTCACTTCCGCGGGGGCGGGTCTTTAAATGCTCCTTGAAACGTCTGACTCTTTAACTTCGGGCGTTTCTGGTGAAGATCCGCATGCACGGCCCAGTGTCACCGCAGGGGCGGTGACACTGGATCTTCGGCTTCACAGTGCCGCTGGCAAGGGCGCAGGCACGAGCGCTGGGGTGCTGTCTTCGCTTCTTCAGGATGGGCCACCGCAGGGGCGGCCAGAGGCGGCCGCGGGAGCGGTGACATGTCTGTTCTTGGGCGCGGGCGAAGGTGTTGGCTGCGGCTTCGGTGTGGGTCTTTAGGGTTGTCACCGCAGGGGCGGCCAGAGGCGGCCGCGGGGGTGGTGACAAACTTCTCTCGGCGCATGTGATGCCGCTGGCTGCGGCACTCGGCAAGGGTGCCACCGCAGGGGCGGTGACACTTCTCCGCGGGGGCTGTGTGGCACCAGAAACTTGTCTCCAACGCTTTACTTCAATTCCTAAGTGTTGCTAATACCTTGTTTTGCTTCATTTAGACTCTTTTATCTGGATCAAAGCATTAGCAACATAATATGACTCAAAAACATAAAAAGGACTCTAAAAACTACCTAAATTGATAGTGATTCCATCACCTATCAATGGCATAATACCAGAAGGCCTCACAACTCTGTGCACTCAGTCTCGCTGCCCGTATCACACTGATAGCCATACCTGATTTTCCCAGCCTCGGAAACCTCTATCTGTCCTAATTCAGTAGAGAGGGTAACAGTCCTCCTACCTACATCTAACACTACCTGGTGTCTATCTATCCAGCCCATACTTAAAATGACTTCTTCATGCACTAATGGCATGACAAAGAAGTCCACAAGTAAAACACGGGTCCCTACAGAAATGGGTTAATCACGAATCTCACGGGTACCTCTGACCCTACTACCATCGGGTAACCCTATACTGAAGGGTATCCCCTCAGTCGTATCTAGACCCAGACGCTCAACACATGCATCAAATATAAAAGAATACGTAGCTCCAGTATCAAACAAAACTCTAACAGGTAAACCATGAATCAGAATGGTACCTGTAGTAGTCGGTGCAGTTGGCTCCTCTGTTGTCAGTGGTGCTCCCACCACGACCTCTGCCTCTACTCGGCCCAAGAACAGATCCCTGAGTCGTAGGACGATCTGGGACTCTCTACTGTCCCTATGTCTGTTGCTGCTGAGGTGGCCTCTGCCCACCTCCTACTGCACTAACAGGAGAAGAACCTTGTTGTAATAAAGCTCTGCCCCGTTTACAGAAAACATGTTTGTGCCTTGGTCTTCCACAAGTGAAACAAATCACCGTCTGTCTCGTACACTCTAGCCGCATATGTCCATACCCACCACAATTGTAACACTGTCGTCCCTTATCTATAATTGGTGCAGATGAGGATGACTCTGGCGGCTCTGGCCTCGCCCTGAACCAACAACTCCACCAGTACCCTGCTGAGATGAAGCTCCACCCTTTCTACAGAAAACAGCTCAGTGGCCTCGTCCGCCACAAGTAAAGCAAGTCACAAAAGACCTCGGGCACGCTGGTCGCATATGTCCAGGCTCCTCACAGTTATAACATAGTCGACCCATAGCTGCAACCTGTGTAGATGCGGGGTAACTTGGACGTCTCTGGTTTAGTTCAGAACCAACAACTCTACCAGCACCACTGGTCTGCCCAGTCCGCTATCTCTTTCTAGGCCTTCTATGCTCCTCTGAAACTTGAGGAATCTCAGCAACATGTGCCGGTAAAACTGGCACCTGAGTAACTCCATGGGATCTCCTAGATGATCCCTCCTGTACTGGCAGATCCGGGGTAGGTCTACCCTCTCTGGCAGCCTCCTCCACTTGTCTGATGTACGTGCGGAAATCTGGTCTCCTCATATAGACATAACCCGAGTCATCTGACTGGAATCGCTGTGGTGTATGTCTCCCAACTATACCGTTCTCAGTCTCAGGAATGACACTCTCAGCAACAACTTCATGAACCTCCTCCGTTGCCGGTGGATCAACAGCGAAAATCTGACTCTGTCCTACCTCTACTGGAGGAAGAGGGGATCCATCCCTACCTCGTCCATCTGCAGATACAACTCTAGTCTGAGCCATCTGCAGGGTAAATACACCCAACCTATAAGGCTATATATATGCCATATATATATATATATATATATATATATATATATATATATATATATATATATATATATATATCAAGTCAATCACAACATAATATCTATATATATCTATACTATCGAGATCTTCAGAGGGGTGATGGCTTCTCGTACACGTTATCCCAAAACACTTTGTATTCATTTCAAACCAAAAACCTTTTGAAAAGTAAGACCCCTTTCGGGTTCTGTTTATTTATCTATTCGACCTTTATCGCAGATTGCAAGTGCCATTGTTGTCAACCCTAAGGCTCTGATACCAACTTTGTAACACCCCGAAACCGTAGGACTCGAGGCGCTACTGGGCTAGGATCTCACAATGGATCCTGACCCTAGGCTGACAACAAGTTCACTGGATCTTACAAAAAGACACAGATAGATTAAAACCAAAACATCAAACTGATATATATATAAATCAAAAGGTTTATACAAGGTACCGCTGAGTACAATCAAAACATAACTGTACATAACAAAATATCCCACATCCCATGATAACGACCTAGTGTA
Source organism: Fagopyrum tataricum (assembly GCA_002319775.1). Classification (NCBI taxonomy): domain Eukaryota; kingdom Viridiplantae; phylum Streptophyta; class Magnoliopsida; order Caryophyllales; family Polygonaceae; genus Fagopyrum; species Fagopyrum tataricum. Next base: position 61,204,409 of record CM008279.1, read on the forward strand.
CGGAGCCCTCAGCGGATCACCCACTCTGGATCACTCTGCAGCTCTCCTAACCTGCAAAGGATCTACAACACGGTATAAAACCGTTAGCTAACCATACATATATAAGATAAGCATAAGCACATACACACATCATAAAATCATAAATATCTTATCATGGTATCACGCATTTACCCAATTTATTATCTTTATATAAATGGTCCAACACTCAAATCATATATAAATATGTATATGAACATATGTGACACGAGGAATATAAAATCCCCGCCTCTAGGTCCAATAGTCAGCTGGAATATTGCCTGGAACACCTCCCCGTACCCTATGGGAATGGAGAGTGGCCGAACCGTTTACCAGGTCTGGCCTGCCTACAGAGAACCTCCCAGACTCCCGACGGGATGAAAGGGCAAGTTATCACGGCCCTACAATGGGCAATCAATATACCATAGGTCGGTAATAATCCATAACGCATGCTATCAAGCATATACCACACACCACACATGCATACATCCAATATAAGGATGGTAGCTAAGTAAGTCCTATGGACTTACCTCAACCTCGGAGTAATCTCAACCACGATCAACTCTCAACACGATCCACTCCAATCTGGAGGATAACACTACCTAATCACAAGGCATAACGAGATATCAATCTCATATCACTCAAAGGGGTCACACCTAGACCCAAGGGATCCCTAAGGATCATATCCAACTTATAAACCTTAAACCCCTAACCGGCATAAGACGATATCATACTCTTCATCATTCTATCCTCATACACATACCTAGCATGCTTCTACCGCTCATACTAGGAAAGGAGAGGATCTACACTACTCTAGGTAGATCCGGGACAAGACGCACCTGCGTGACAAGAGGGACACAGGGGCGAAGCAAGGCAAACCGCAGGCGCGGCGGCACAAGGACGCATGCACGGTGACAGTGGCCGCAGGCAAGCGCAGGCACGGCACAGGCGCTGGGACCTTGGCCGCGGGGACGGCAGCTTCTGGGCGCGGGTGCGGTGACAAGGTTCCCGCAGGGGTGGCGGCTTCCAGACGCGGGGGCGGCAACAATGCAGAACGTAGCCTCCCGAGTTCTCTTCCACTCTTCACGTAATCAAATCACGTCTTCATCATTCCATGGCCAAGCACAAACATATACATACACATTCCAACATCACTATGCATTCAAAACATCTACTCCTAAGCTAAGGAAGAGGAATCAAGGAAAAAGAAAGGAAGGAGAAGCAAGGAGCTTACCTCTACTGTTGGTCTAGGCAAGGAAAAGATCCACAACCACTACCTCAGCTGGATCCCAAGCTTAGCAACACATCATACATCATCAACCACCAAAATCCACACACAAACTCTTTCAAACTCAAGGAAAACTCAAGTAAGATCAAGAAGGAGGAAGGGAGAAGCAAGAAGGACGTGAGAAGGCTGAAGAAAGAAAACTGAAGAAGAAATCCTTGCTTCCCAAGGTAAGAAGAGAAGGTAAAGCACGAGCCAACCGGTCAACAAAGCCGGCTGCAGCCGCAAGAAACCGCAGGGGCGGTTCCCTGAGCCGCAGGGGTGGAAGACTACACGAGCCGCAGGGGGCGGCTAAGGCCAAAATGGCTCCAAAGATTAAGGCTCTTACAAAATCCATTTTCGAGGACCCTCTTTTCAGCCGTCACGCAGTGAAAGAGCAGACCCTTCTCATGGCGAGTAAACCAACCGTGCTTTGGTTGCCATTCCTTTAATACTTCTGGCTTTCGGGAGTCTCTTTGTAGGATACTTGGCCAAAGTGTGACCCGTTAGCCCATAAGTAAGTATTGTGACGAAGCGGCTGTTGCTCACCCGACACGATCGTACGAGGTCACAATTCACTCAACACGATCATCCGGGGTGAACAAGAATTGGGGATCGGATGTGGGCAAAATTCCCGCCAATGGCTGAGATGTTCAGTCGACTCCCTCCCCTTTTGTGGGGGTCCAAACCCCTACGAGAGAGCAGAAAAAGGAGGAGGAAAGAGGCCCCAGTGAACTGTCATAATTAGTGAACCGAACGATTTCCTGCAATTCTTCCCAATATGGAATGCCGAGTTAGAAGCTCGAGTTCAATGGCTTGTGGTTGTTAGGGATTAACCTAGTGGGGTTAGAGCGGTGTGAATAGACTCGTTTTAAGTTGTATCTCCGGGTCAGCTAGCTCTTATGTTAGGCTTCCTAATGCGCTCTCGTTCCAACTTATCAAAGAGGTGTCGGATTGTGGAGGAATATAGGAGTCTTCCATTTAAAGTGAGTTCTCCCAACAGCTTCCTAAAAAAGAAGCGGTCAACACAAGGGTAGTTGTTTTGTCTAAAAATGCCGTGAAATTCCGTTTTTTTATAGCCTCATAAAGCATAAGAGATTCACTCTTAAAGCGCAATCCCTCAATTGGGAATTGTAAACCTTCTACGTTTTGGACACCTTCTGCCGGGTGGGAAACGGCGCCTCTATTGAGTAATGCCTGAGTTGCAGCATCAAGGTCTATTGAGCAAGGGCGGCCACTTCGCGATATTGTGCCAATTCAAGTTTTGAATTACCACGGACTTGTTTCATAGCTTTCAACTGAGAGGCAGACCCGACGCGACTGAAAGATAAGCCCACATTAATAACAGGTTTAATTCCTCGATAAAAGAGCTCTGTTTCCCTTGACTAGCGCCTTGACAAGACTCTTGCACCCAAGCCGGTGCAGAAGAAAAAGGAGAAAGTAAAGAAAGGTCTTCTTAAGAGCTGAGGAGTTTGACATCTAAGTGAATTGAAAGATGGTTCGAAGGCCACAAGCATAGCAGTAGAAGATGGGTGGTACCTCAGAGAAATGGAAAACTCAACACCATCAGTAACACATCGATAGGCGCCCTAAGAGAACTAACTAGGAATAGGCCTAAAAGACCTTCCAGGATGCTGATCAGGATATGGAAGGGAGGGAATGGGCTATAACCCACCTCTACTCACAAGGTGCACGTATTAGTTCATCTTTACTTTGATTAGTCTTAGTTCATCTATCCACTAAGACAGAGATAGGAATACTGAAAATAAAGCCATTGTGACACCCACCAAAGGAGTAGTTCCCCATCCGGGAGCTACTTTACCATATTCAGAATTCAATGGTTTCAATAAAGCCCCTACCGTAGTTTGTCTTGGACGAGATTTAGAACTACTCTCAACGATTTGTGTAGCCATAAATCTGATTGTATTTATTGAGATCTGTTGACTTTGTATACCATTCCCTTGTAAATAAAGGATCTTATCAAAGATCCATTGCGGTTATTTACATTATTTTATACAGCATGCACCCATTTTTAAAAATATTTTTATTTAAAAAAATTCAGAAAAAAATAAAATAATTGGACCTCGGCACCCGGATGGGAAAAAAGTTTGGCTCCGGCGCCATAATCTATTTCAATTCGATTTAATTTTTATTTATTAAGCTCAATGCTCATCCACAATCATCGTTTTCAACCTCATAAATCACTCTTACGGTCTAAGCCGTACTGTACGGAAAAAGAAAAATTTATAAATTAAGAAAGTCAGTTATGTAATTTTTTTTCGTTGCCAAAACATTTGCTAATAAACTTCGGACGTCATCAACCAACTTCCAGTTTTTTTTCCGGCAAAAAAAAATAACTAGAAGTCGGTTGATGGCACCGGCGTCCAAATCTTAAGAAAAACTTAAAAAGAAAATATAAATGGACGTCGATGCAATTCTTCGGCGCACAAAAAAGGTGCCGGCGCCTAACGATTATTTTTTTTTTACAATAACTAATTTGACACTAGGGTACATAACATGCTCAAAAAAAAAAAAGAGCCATTAGCTCTCTATTGCACGGGTTCATAATAGCTTTTATACGAGTACATGATTTTCTTAAAGTTTGGATTATTTTTTAATATCAATAGGTACTAGTTCATAATTTTATAATTATTTAAAAAATAGGGGGAAAACCATATAAGCCAACCTCACTCGTTTCCTTTTTCTTTTTCGAGAAGGATAGTCGTCACTCTTGACTGCTTGTCGAAAGGATCAAGAAATCTATTTTAATGATGATTCAATATTGTATAACTCAGTCCTCAGCCTTTCAATCCTCACATGCTCCGGATCCATCTTCTCTCACTCTCTCCCAACAAATTCACCTTACTGCTCTCCGACAGCTAAGTTTCAGTGGACCTCGCCGCCGACTAGTCTTGCCATTATCGGCGGCGGTGGAAGACTCTTCGTCAAGTTGATCGCGATTTCACTGTGTTGTATATTCTTCTCGGATATCCGATCCGAATAGTGGAGGGGACTTTGAAAGCAAAGAGCTCCGCTGCTCCGGTTGTAAATGAACCGTCAAAGTATGCTTCGTCTGCTTGACATGTGTACTCTCACCGCCTTCCTTCGGACACCTACTCTGCTGCTTTTGTATATAGTCGTTTCCGCTTCTTCCATTTCAACTGCTCGCTTCGATTCTTCCATTTCGATTTCACCTGCAACTCGCATCGACATGGTATCTCTCTCATCTCTCAACAAACTCTTATTACTCCCCTGTATATTCATAGTCTTACTTTAGGTTATTGTCTACTACATTGATCATTTGATTCATTTGAATCATTGATTTAGACTTGAGTATCGAGTTCATTTTCATCGTCATCATCTTTTCAGGCGATACCATCAAACTATTAGTTTATGCCTTTCAGTTTTGACCTTAGAAGGAAGAAATTTACATAAACGTTATTCATTAAACGATTATTCACATTTTCCATTTCTAGGAGTATATATGTAACTCTGATGCCAACCGCAAACGATTCGAACGCAGTCCAGGGGATTGTTCCCTCAAAGATGCATTCAAACTCTTTGATGCTGATTTTTTCAGTGAACCTAAGGTAACTTCACTTGATATTACAGTAATCACGACTTCATCATCTTTTCCCATAATCTATATACTGTCTTTAGATGTTGGAGATAGTCAAAGCTGTACCAGAATTCAATCTTCCTACTATAAGAGCTGATCGTAACCTAATTGCTGTCCATGATGGAGGGCTGAGCTACCCATCTGTTTTGACATTCCACCCTGAATGGTTACCACATAAATCAGCATCTGTGAAAAAGAGTATTGTTAAATATCCTTTGGTTCCTGATATTCAGAGGCCTGAAAATGATGAGGATATTGCTTTTATGAGTGTAACCCTCTTCATCTTTCTTCTGCTTATATTTAGTAACTTTGCTTTTCTCTGATCTCATACGCAGACTGGCTTACTGTTATTAGGTTCATGAACTGGGGCAACTTATAAAGTCTAGAAAGATATCATCCATGGAACTTACAAAGATCTTTCTCGAAAGATTGAAACGGTATCTATCAACAAGCCTGGTTGTAATCGAGCCCTTTATTAATCTGCCATGTTATGTTGCCTTTGATGCATATATTTTTCACAGGTATGACCATTTACTTGAAGCTGTAGTTACCATTACTGAGGAGCTGGCCTATGATCAAGCAAAAGAGGCGGACCGACTTATCTCTAATGGAAGTTACTTAGGTCTGTCGTCTTTGTTTTTGGAGTTAGGCATTACTTGATACTAGGGATGGGCACGAATCCTACCAATCCCGGTCCCATCCCGATCCCGGCGGGATTTCTTTCAAAAATATAAATCCCGAACCCGTCCCGTCAAAAACTATTCGGGACGGGATATGGGCCTTAACTTCTCCATCCCGCGAGGCCCGTCCTGTATATAATAAAGTTTTTAATTTAAAATTATAAATATAAGTAGAATCACTGAGCATTAGCGAAATAATTATATACTTATTACATTTTTACGTTCTTATATTTTCAAAAATAAACCATGTCGGTCAAACCGTTAAAATTAACAAATGTACCAACTTCATTTAGATGTGTTTTATTATATATATTTGAAAACTTTAGTTTAACTCTAATATGTTATCATGAATAATTAAAAACTTTAATGTTTTTGCATTTTAAGTACGATATATACGAATATTTTGTGGATAAAGCATAAGTTTTGAAAAGATTTAATAAAGTAATAAACTAATGTGTAAACGGGATTGACCCCGTCCCGTCCCGTCCCGGTCCCAGCCGGGATAGGACCCGGTGGGATTCAATCTAAAATACCCAAGGCCCGTCCCGATCCCGTCCCATATAAAATAGCAGGGACGGGACTGAATGACCTCAATCCCGTCCCATGCCCACCCCTGCTTGATACCATCTTTCTTGAATTGTATTGAGATTCTGTTTCTCTAATGGGATTGTCTGTGAGCAGACTGCTATTCGTCTGAGTAGTGAGTATCCATTCACTACCCAACTTTTGGTTTTACAATGGCTGCCACCAGTTGTGGATTTTCTTCCCAAAAAGTAGAAATTAATCATGAAATACTCAGATGTTTTCCGTATTTTTCAAACTTTTCGTCTGTTGAGTGTGATGGTTATAATGCCCTCAATTTTCTTTCTTAATAGGTCCTTTGCATGGCATACCTTATGGGTTGAAAGATATAATAGCAGTACCAAAATACCCCACCACCTGGGGATCACGGAGTTTTAAAAATCAAGTTCTTGATGTTGAAGCTTGGATCTACAAGAGGTAATGCATGGCCATCTTGATATTAATGATAAATTTGGGAAAATATCATTGTTATCTAGTATATGATCTTTTGCTCACTTTATTGGGACTTCTAACTGCAGATTAAAGTCTACAGGGGCTGTTCTTGTGGCAAAACTTGTTTCTGGATCTCTTGCATACGATGACATCTGGTTTGGAGGCAGGACACGGAACCCATGGAACATCCACGAATTTTCTACCGGTTCATCTGCTGGACCTGCTGCCTGCACCTCAGCAGGTTACTGTTAGAATGAAATGAGTTTGGAAAGTAGATTTTGTTTGCAGATTATATTAGAAAAACATATGAAAGAAAAACAATATTGACTCTAAATCAAGGAACACGCTCTAGTGTGAAAAGAGTGATTTTCTTGATGAAAATTGGCCTTGAATTCGTGCTTCTTTTCATTTCCACCTTTTACTTTGTGAATTTTTTTTTCTATATGTTTAATAATAGAACTGAAAGATAGACATATGCAAAAGGAAAAGTGAAGAGGCACGTTGACATCTGGTCATGTTTCACTCATTGAATTATAAAGTGTCAAATATTATTAATCTTGTCTGAATAGTATTTTGATAATTATGGATGGAAGTGTGACATCTGGTATTGTTTTGCTACTGGGTCGATCTTCTACCTCTGATACTTCTTGTTGGATTTATATCATCTGACTTTCTCCAATGATGCATATAGTTTCTGATATCGTACAGGTATGGTTCCATTTGCCATTGGCTCCGAGACTGCAGGGTCTATTACCTATCCTGCTTCTCGCTGTGGTGTGACAGCTTTGCGTCCAACCTTTGGCTCTGTTGGTCGAACTGGTGTGATGAGCATATCGGAAAGTTTGGTGAGGCACCGAGGGTTTAGTTTACTAAAAAAATTACACAAGCATATCATCTCATTCTTATCATTCTTGTTTCATCTTTCCATAGAGCAGAATAATATAAACTCTGGGTGTTTGTGTTTTGCAGGATAAGCTTGGCCCATTTTGTAGGAGTGCAACAGATTGTGCTATCATTATCGACGCAGTTCGAGGGAAAGATCCAGATGATATATCTTCTAGGGAATTGAACTTCAAAGATCCTTTCTCTGTTGATCTAACAAAGCTTACTGTAGGTTACCTGGATGATGCTGAGATGGAGGTAAATGGTCATTTTAATGGCTATATATTACTTGTTTATATTTAAAACTCAATTCTAAAAGTTTGCAGGTAGTGAATGTTCTTGCTTCAAAGGGTGTCAAAGTTGTTCCATTTACACTCAACTACACAGTTAGTTCTGTTCAAGGAATCCTGAATTTCACAATGGATGTGGATATGCTGTCTCATTTTGATGAATGGCAACGCTCTAATAAAGACGATTTATATGAAGCTCAGGATCAGTGGCCACTTGAACTGCGTCGTGCACGAGTAATCCCAGCTGTAGATTATGTACAGGTATGCTATGTATTCTTCTCCCTTATTTTATTTTTTATATTTTTCTAGGCAAAAACCCATACAATGCACAAAGTGTTTTTTTTTTTTTTTTCATATATATATATATATATATATATATATATATATATATAATATTATGTACATCGAGCTAGAAGGTAACCGAACAACAAGTTGTGCCGCTAATCCTGTTTGAATAGCAAACCCGATTCTCCTAAACATTCATGCTCAAGCTCGGCTCATTTATAAACGAGCCGAGCCCAAGCCTGAGCCGAACCCGAATAAATCGCCTAAAATAATGCTCATATATTGTTATTTTAGCCGAACGAGCCGAACTTTACCCGAACGAGCTAACATTGACATGCTCAAGCTCGACTCTTTATAAATGAGCCGAACCCGAGCCAAGCTTGTATCATGTAACAGCCATAATGATAACTGAGGAATCAAATGAACTTATATGTTGTGAATCTCAGGCACAAAGAGCACGGGGAAAACTGATAAACGAAGTGAGAAAAAGCTTTACTGTGGACGCGTTCATTGGCAATGCAACTGACTGGGAGAAAGTTTGTATGGGGAATCTTGTGGGCATGCCTGTTATGATAGTTCCAGTTGGATTTAGCAAACTACCCAACGAGAAATCAAGGTGGAGGAAAACGATAACAACAGGCATTTACGCTCCTCCTGATCGAGATCACATTGTAAGTCTCCCGGGCTTAGATATCCTTGATTAGGTAGCTTAGATTATAAGATTAGAGAATAATGCAATTGTTGTTGAACTTGCAGGCTCTAGCATTAGCCATTGCATACCAATCAGAAACTGATCATCATAAGCAGCGGCCACCTATTGAAAATCTCGCGGCTGATGATGCCAAGTCGGAAAACAATGACATGGGTGAGAGTACAAGATAGATTTGGAAGCTCCATGTTTGAACTTAGAAGCAAAAAACTGTAACATTTCTCAACTCATTTTGTCTCACATGTTTCCATACTTGTGCCTGTCTAGTTAAACACACTTATTTCACTTCAAGGGCCTTTTGTCTGCTAACTAAACACACCTATTTTATTATATCAATATAACCCCCCGTTTGGTTGCAACTCCGGAAACGGAATGGAAACGAATTTAGTCCATATATGCACCTTATTCATGGAATCATTCCGGTTGGTTTTATGCAAAATGCACTTGCTTCCCCCTACTTTGTTACCCTATAGGGTATTAAAACTAATCAAATTTTACTACAATTAGTTCAAACCACAGGGAATGATTCCCAACAACTTCATGAACAAGGGTGTACGTATGGACTAGATTCGTTTCCATTCCGTTTCCGTTTCCGGAGTTTAAACCAAACGGGCCCTAAATATACTAAATTGCATGATTCGAGTCATTAGACTTCGATTGTAATTGTGTTTTTCACATTTTTGGATTTATTCATTATTGTGTGTTGATTTTTATTGATAGTGCACTGTAAGGGTATAATTGGATTGAAATTTGTGTTAAATGCATTATATTACTTATTTTACACTTACATGTCATCCGGGCATCCGGGCCGGTCAGCAACCCGCCCACACTTTACATGGTGGACATGGACAACGTTTGTGGCCCGGACAAGATGGCCCGGCCCGACCCGCACATAAAGGGTAGAGTTTTCAAATATAGTCCGGCCCGAACCCACTTTTGTACAGGTCTAAGGATAACATAAGCTATGTTTTTGTTGCGTCGTCTTCTTCTTCTTTGTGAATTGGAACTTCTTCTTTGTGAATTGGAACAACAGAGATGGGAAAAAAGTAATGCAGCTTCCACCAATTTTTTAAAAATTGAATGTCTACCTTCATCCCACATCGGAATTTGAAGCTTTAAGCAATTACTTCTTATGCTATATTATGACAATAGAAATGTAATAATAACCTAAAAGGTTTGCGGAAAAACTAGCTGATATTCACAATATCAAGAGGAAGTGACTTGTCATTCACAATTTGTCGTTATTATGTTAAATCACCCTAAATTTTCCACATTTTAAATCAATTACATGTCATCCGGATTATACCCCTCATTTTTACATATTTGAAAAATAATAATTTATTGAGATGATAATAAACTTATTTACCTTGTACAAAATCAAATTAAACTTATAATATTTTGTACAAATTATAACTAATTAAACTTATAATATTTTGTACAAATTATAACTAATATAATTTTACTGTTTAACAATATTTTTTGGAACTACAATGTTTACCACATGTCATCCTACTATTATAGGATTTAATCTCTTGATTAATTTTGAAAAAAAGAATATTTTATTATATTATTTTGAACTTTGATTTTTTATTTATAAAAATTTTATGGTAATTGTTTGCAATTTATAATCACACGGATCTTGTTACATGTCATCTCTGGATTGTACCCCTCATTTTTACATATTTGAAAAATAATAATTTATTGAGATGATAATAAACTTATTTACCTTGTACAAAATCAAATTAAACTTATAATATTTTGTACAAATTATAACTAATTAAACTTATAATATTTTGTACAAATTATAACTAATATGATTTTACTGGTTTAACAATATTTTTTGGAACTACAATGTTTATCACATGTCATCCTACTATTATAGGATTTACTCTCTTGATTAATTTTGAAAAAAAGAATATTTTATTATATTATTTTGAACTTTGATTTTTTATTTATAAAAATTTTATGGTGATTGTTTGCAATTTATATTTTTACTTATATTATATTGATTTTTTTAAAATTATATTTGTACCTAAATACGGAAGCAACTAAAATTATATTGATTTTTTTACTTATATGATATGGTGATTGTTTTCAATTTATAATTTTTAAATGACAAGTTAAATTTAATAGAAAACTTTCATATAATATTTTTACTAAAAATGTATATTATATGATATTTTTAATGAAAATTAGTCATTTAATAAAAATATTCTTGGATAGATTTATAAGTCTTTCATATAATATTTTTTTATCATAATTCAAGAAAGGAAATAATTCGTAGGTAAAAACAGTAACCACCCTCTTATAAATTTTTTTTTTTAGTGTGACTAAAAATAAACTATTTTAGCTAAAATTACACACATTACAAATGAATAAACGCGAATGTAAGTAATGTGATTTATCAAATTTTTCAACATATTTAACTTCAATATGTTGTTTTAGTAACAAAATAATGTGATTTATCAAAATTACAGTTGTATATTATTGTGATATTATTTCATTACGAGCTCTCAATTTTAAATAATTTATTTACGTTATGATTAATATATAAACAACCGTGTGATATCAATTTAAGAGTACTAAGCTAGTTAACAAGTAAATCCAACGGATGACTTGCAACATATTGCGATCCAAGATTGAGGTGCTATCAAATTTATTGTTTCTGTTCTTTTTACAATTTTAACTACATCAACTTAAATTTTGCGAAAGGAATTAAATCACCCAAATTTCTTATTTTTCACCAGTTATATAATTTTTTTTAAATGTACTATTTAATTTGTCTTATATTGTATAGTTATTTATTTTTATTAATATTATTGTTTTATATATTACTTTTTAGAAATATATAATAACTTTTTTTTTTATCAGAAATGAGTGAAATGAGTAAATTTAGTACCATTATTATATAAATGACCTAACATAAACAAAACAATTCTCGTACATTTTTAATTACAGTTTATTAATTAAATGTTTAATATATTAATGATGTAACGTAACAAAATACTTCGATGAAAATTTTGGTGGAGAAACAATTCAAATAGCTAATTATTGAAAAAGGAATCACTCGGGCTCAAGATATTCAATGTAAGATCGCTTACCCGCAATGTAGAACAAGAGTCGGATAATCAAGGGGATGAAACTTTTCATGTTTTGATTTCTAACCACTTAATCAAAAAAATATTATGAAATATATTTCATTTTCATTTTTTTTATATTGTCAACAAGCATTCAAAAAGTCATATTATGGTCTAGAGACTTTCAACAAGTTTTCTTGACAGTCTAGAGACTATCAATGTAATAACCGGAAAAATTCAAAACTTTATATATTTATTTTAATTAAAATTTTATTAAATTATTCCAAGATCCGAGTCGAGTTTCAAGATTATACATTGTTTTCTTTAAACCGAACCAACCGGTTCGTTAAACCGTGAAGCCAAACCAGACCGGTCTTTCTTTGCCTTCGCCTAATGGCCTTATTCGACCTAGTTATCGCCTATCGGCTCATCCCTTCTCTCTCACTCATCCCGACCCACCTTTCTTTTCTTTCTCTCATCTTGGCCCACCTTTCTTCTCCCTTCACTATCTCGGCCCACTCCCTACCAGACTAACTTCCACGGGCCCAAGAGACCCCATCTCTCCCAAATGTTCGCCTAAGGTTCTTCAACGGCTTCTTCATCCGTCGTCTTCATTGCAGTCAACCGGGAGTTAAGGCATTAATTGTGGCGGGCGTTGTAACATCCAAATCCGTAGGACTCGAGGTGCTACTGGGCTAGGATCTCACAATGGATCCTGACCCTAGCCTGACAACAATTTCACTAATCTTACAACAAGACACAAATAGATTAAAACAAAACATGACATTGATATATATAAATATCAAAAGGTTTATACAAGTACTACTGAGTACAACAAAACATAACCATAAACCTCAAAAGATCTCATCCCATGAGGACGAACCAGTGTACGGAGCCCTCAGTAGATCACCCCTCTGGATCACTCTGCAGTTCTCCTAACCTGCAAAGGATCTCAACCTCGTAGTCGTCTCAACTCGATCAACCCTCAAACACAGTCCACTCCACTCTGGAGGATAACACTACGTAACACAAGAGACGCAGGGGCGGAGCAGGCAACCCGCAGGCGCGGCAGAACTCAGCCGTGGGCGCGGTTACAAAGGCGGCAGGCAACGCAAGCACGACGCGGGCGTTGCGGCACGGATTCCGCAGGGGCGGCGGCTTCCAGGCAGCGTCTGTGCAGATGGTGAACCCGCGATTCCTCTTCGGCTGTTCTCGTGATCCACTCACGTCACTCTTATGGTCCTAGGCTGCAGGGAGAGATCACACACCTCAGTAGCTGGCCTCCAAGCTCAGCATACACACATCCATCATCAACATCAACATCAAGCCACACAACTCTTCCAAACTCAAGGAGAAACAACACAAGCTCAAGGTGGAGGAAGGAGAAGCAAGGAGGACGTGCAAGGGCTGGAGTGAAAAGTGAAAAAGGAAACCCTTGCTCAGCAAGGAAAAGAAAGAAGTAAGGCAAAGGGTAAAGCACGGGTCAAATGAGTCAACAAAACCGGCTACAGCCGTCGGAAACCGCATGGGCGGTTCCCTAAGCCGCGGGGGCGGGTCTCTATACTAGCCGCAGGGGCGGCTCCACTCACACGCAGGGGTGGCTAAGGCCAAAAGTGGCTCCAAAGGCTAAGGCTCTTAGACCTCACCCCCCTAAAAACAAGTTTCGTCCCGAAACTTGTGACATCCTCAAACCTCTCGGACTCACAAGCCGAGGTACAACTCTCTCTATAACCTCATACACAGTTTAGTCCACGGTCCATTGGATGGTCGGTGCAAGGCCAGAAATTGGAACACATTGATTCCGCTCGTTCCCGTCCTTCGCTTCAGGGCATGTCCCTCGGTCCGACGTTTCTAGCAGAGCAAAGCAGCGTTCCACTCTTTTCGGCGGCATCCTTCCTCATTGGTGGCGAGTGGAGTGCCACAAGGTGGACTGCCAAGAAGAAACTCCTTCCCCTGAAACTAGAGCAACTTACACTCGATCTCAAACTGCCGGGAAAGCATTAGCAATCGAAGCACTTTCAAGAAAGCATGGAGGAAAACATCAACTCCAGCAAAAACACTATCCAGGGCATAGAGGAAAACCATCTCTAGCCAACCAGCATCACAAAAGTAGGGAGGAACGAACCATCTCCAGCTATAAACGATCGCACTAGCACAACAAGATCTAATAAGACCATACATCATATCAAGCTAGTACGAAAATAAACACAACATGGCATATAAGCACACAAGCAAACACTCACCAAGATAGTACTAAGATCTACTCGTAGATCCTACAGGTATATCTATCTCGGCATAGAACTTTGGATAGTTCCTCTGGATACTATCCTCAGTCTCCCATGTAGCCTCATCAGGTCCTCGTCTCGACCACTGTATCCTCAACATAGGTATGTCCTTCGAACGCAGGCGTCTCATACCTCGTTCTAGGACTGCAATCGGATGCTCAACAAAAGTGTGGTCCGGCTCAACCACCAAATCATCATAACTCACGATGTGTCTCGGATCTGGTATATACTCCCTCAGCTGAGACACGTGAAACACAGGGTGAACACCCTCTAATCTCGGAGGCAAGGATAATCTGTAAGTTGCACTCCCAACCCGATCCAAAATCTCGAACGGTCCGACATATCAGGGGCTCAACTTCCCCTTAATGCCAAAACGCCTAACACCTCGTGTCGGGGACACTCTCACCCACACATGGGCTCCAACTCTGAACTCTAGAGGTCTACGCCTCCTATCTGCATAAGACTTTTGACGGCTCTGCGTAGTCAGCATCCGCTCTCGAATCAGTGCTACTCGAGCCATATCATCCTGAATCTGATCAGGTGCCAAACCACTAACATTGCTCTGCTCATCCCAACATAATGGGGTACGACATCTTTGTCCATATAATGCCTCATATGGACCATCCCAATAGATGCATGCTAGCTGTTGTTGTATGAGAACTCAACTAGTTGGAGATGATCCGTCCACACTTGTCCCCAATCCAACACACAAGCTCGCAGCATATCCTCCAGGGTCTGAATGGTCCTCTCTGACTGACCATCTGTCTGAGGATGGAACGCAGTCGTAAAGTGCAAACTCGTCCCCAGGGCAGTCTGAATCTGCTGCCAGAACCTCAAGGTAAATCGTCCATCTCTGTCAGAGACGATCGTCCTCGGTACACCATGGAGTCTCACTATCTGCCTAGTGTACTCCTCAGCTAATCTGCTCACCGGCCACGTCTCTCTAATGGGAATGAAACGTGCCGTCTTCGTCAATCTGTCCACTATGACCCAAATGACATCAAAACTCCGGCTCAGCCTCAGTCCAGTAACAAAATCCATGGTGACGTCCTCCCACTTCCTCTGTGGGACAGGAAGTGGATGGAGCTCACCCCCAGGTCTGCTATGCTCTATCTTGACCTGCTGGCAGGTCGCACACTGTGCCACAAATCTGGCCACATCGGGTTTCAACCCTCCCCACCAGTATATACGTCTCAAGTCCTGATACATCTTACTCGTACCTGGGTGTACAAAGTAAGGTGTACAGTGAGCATCCTGTAAAATCCTCTGTCTCAGCTTTGTATCAACAAGTACACAGACGCGACCGCGGCACCTCAAAACTCCATCTGCTCCTAGCAGGAACTGTGGTGCCTCATCCCGAGACATCCTATCTCGTATCCTCAACAGTGTCGGGCAGGCTCCTTCTTCTGTTGGACCTCACCCAACAGATCAGGAAGAACCTCTAATGTACGCAGCTGGGCATCCTCATCAGGAAACTGGATGTCCAACTCTAACCAGATCTGGTCTCTCTACAACTGATGCTGAACTGTCAGCCTCGCAATCGCCTGCTCTCGAGGCGTCTTCCTGCTCAGGGCGTCGGCGACAACGTTCGCCTTCCCTGGATGGTACAGAATCTCCAAATCAAAATCCTTAATCAGCTCGAGCCACCTACGCTGGCGGTTATTCAATTCCCGCTGCGTGAAAATGTACTTCAGACTCTGATGGTCTATGAAGATCTGACATGTAACACCATATAGGTAATGTCTCCAGATCTTCAAGGCATGAACTACCGCTCTGCCAACTCCAGATCATGAGTCGGGTAGTTGATCTCCTCATACGTCTTCAACTGTCGAGACACATAAGCGATCACTCTGCCTCGCTACATCAACACACATCCCAAGCCTAGCTTGGATGCATCACTGTATATCACAAAATCCTCGGTACCCTCTGACTGTGCCAAAACAGGAGCAGAAGTCAGACGTCTCTTCAGCTCCTCAAAACTCTACATACACTGATCAGACCACACAAATCTGGTAGTCTTCTTCAGCAAACTCGTCAGTGGACGGGCAATCACAGAGAATCCCTCCACGAAGCGTCTGTAATAACCGGCTAGGCCAAGGAAGCTACGTACTTCCTTGCCGTTCGTCGGTGGAGTCCATGCTGATACTGCCTCTATCTTTGTTGGATCCACCTTGATCCCTTCAGCTGAAACCACATGACCCAGGAATGCTACATTTGGCATCCAGAACTCGCACTTAGAGAACTTAGCATAAAGTTCTCTATCCTGTAAAACCTGCAATACAGTCCTCATCTGTCCTGCATGCTCGTCTTTGCTACGAGAGTATACTAGAATATCGTCTATGAAGACCACCACAAACTGATCCAGGAAGTCGATGAATATACTGTTCATCAACTCCATAAAAACTGTTGGGGAATTCGTAAGTCCAAATGGCATCACTACAAACTCGTAGTGTCCATATCTGGTCCTGAATGTTGTCCTGTGCACATCCTGCTCTCTCACCCTCAAATGGTGATACCCGGAACGCAGATCAATCCTGGAGAACACAGTCGCTCCCTGAAGCTGATCCAACAAGTCATCAATACGCGGCAAAGGATACTTGTTCTTGATGGTCACCTTGTTCAGCTCTTTGTAATCAATGCATAACCTCAGTGATCCGTCATTCTTCCGTACGAAGAGGACAGGTGCTCTCCATGGAGATACACTAGGGCAAGTGAAGCCCTTCTCAGCCAACTCCTCGAGTTGCTTCTTCAGCTCCAGCATCTCAACAGGCGCCATCCGGTATGGGGCCTTCGAGATCGGTCTCATACCAGGCTCTAACTCGATACCAAAGTCCACACTCCTCTGAGGCGGCAAACTGGACGGCTCAGCAAACACATCTGCAAAATCACAGACCACTGGGATGTTCTCTAATGCTGGACTCTCCCCCTCCTTCATGGCATAACACCAGAAGACCTCACATCCCTGTGCAATCAGTCTAGCTGCTCGTATCGCATTGATAACCATACCAGATTTCTCAAGGTCCCAACCTCGGAAAACCTCTATCTGTCCTAACTCGGTAGAGAGGATAACAGTCCTCCTACCTACATCTAATACGGCAGAATGTCTATCCATCCAGTCCATACCTAGTATGACTTCTTCATGCTCTAATGGCATGCCAAAGAAGTCAACTAGTAACACACGGGTCCCTACAGAAATGGGACAGTCACGAATCTCATGGGTACCTCTGACCCTACTACCATCGGGTAACCCTATACTAAAGGGTATCCCCTCAACCGTATCTAAACCCAGACGCTCTACACATGCATCAGATATAAAAGAGTGCGTAGCACCAATATCAAATAAAACTCTGACAGGTAAACCATGAATCAGAATGGTACTTGTAGCAGTCGGTGCAGCTGGCTCCTCTGCACTCCTCAGCTCAAAAACACGACCCTGTGGGCCTCTGGTATCAGTGGTGCTCCCACCACGACCTCTGCCTCTACTCGGCCCACCACGACCTCTGCCTCTACTAGTAACACACGAGTCCCTACAGAAATGGGACAACCGTGAATCTCACGGGTACCTCTGACCCTACCACCATCGGGTAACCCTATAATAAAGGGTATCCCCTCAACTGTATCTAAACCCAGACACTCTACACAGGCATCAGAAATAAAAGAATGCGTAGCACCAGTATCAAATAAAACTCTAACAGGTAGACCATGAATCAGAATGGTACTTGTAGCAGTAGGTGCAGTTGGCTCCTCTGCACTCCTCAGCTCAAAAACACGGCCCTGTGGCCCTCTAATATCAGTGATGCCCCCACCACGACCTCTGCCTCTACTCGGCCCAAGAGCAGATCCCTGAGTCGTAGGGCGATCTAGGACTCTCTGCTATCTCTGCATCTGCTGCTGCTGAGGTGGCCTCTGCCCACCCCCTGCTGCACTAGCAGGAGAAGAATCCTGTTGTGATGAAGCTCTCCCCCGTCTACAGAAGGTAGCTCTGTGACTAGGTCTGCCACAAGTGAAGCAAGTCACCTGCTGCCTCGTACACTCTGATCTCATATGCCCATACTCACTGTAGTTGAAGCATTGTACTCCCTTATCTGCACCTGGTGCAGATGAAGGATGACCCTGGCGACTCTGGCCTCGCCCTGAACCAGCAGCTCCACCAGTCCCACTGGTCTGCCCAGTCCGCTGTCTCTTCTCAAACCCTCCGGTCTAAGAAGCTCTCCTTTGGCTGGCCCTCTCTCTCTCATAATCAAAAGCCCGGTCCTGATAATCCATCAGAGACTCACAGTGGAAACCCGCCATATAAGTAGGGGTAGTATCCCTCAATCGTCGGGAAAACAAATACACATGTTGATCTGTAGAAAGTGCAGCTGGACCCAACAATGCCATCTCCTCCTGAAATCTCCTGATGGCCTCTAAGACCGGTACATCCTCGAACCCAGCCTCAACAAAGTCTCACAGTTTCTCCCTCCTCAGCGAGGCAGGGAAGAAACGCTCTCAGATCATGGTCCTCATCTGCTCATAACTGGTAACCTGTACTCGTTCAGACCTCCACCAGTGTTGTGTCAAATCTATGAACAGAGTCTGCACTAACTCAATCTGCCTGTCAGCTGGACATCTAATAGACTCTAGAGCTGAGTCTAAATGTCCTATCCAGAGCTCAACCTCCAACCCCACCTTCCCAGAGAAAGAGGGTACTCCCATCTGATGAAAAGCCTTCAACCAAGTGTCTGGTCGAGGCCCTCTATGCTCCTCTGTATCTCGAGCAATCTCAGCGGCAGGTGCCGGTGCAGCTGGCACCTGTGTAACTGCATGGGATCTCTCAGATGATCCCTTCTATGCTGGCAGATCAGGGGCACGCCTACCTGCTCTGGCAGCCTCCTCAACACGTCTAATGTACTCGCGGAAGGCTGGTCCTTCCATGGAGACACGATCCGAGTCGTCTGATTGGACTCGCTGTGGACCCTGTCTCCCAGCTATGCCGTTCCCAGTCTCAAGAACGACAATCTCAGCAACATCCTCAAGGATCTCCTCTGTTGCACGTGGATCAACAGCAGGAATCCTACCCCGTCCTCTACCTAGAGGAGGTCTACCTCTACCCCGTCCAGCTGCAGGTAAGGCCTTAGTCTGGACCATCTGCAGAGGACGTAAACCTAACTCAGAAGGCTATATATATATGCCGTATGTATAGATATATATATCAAATCAATCACAACAGAATATCTATATATATATCTATATTGTCGAGATCTTCAGAGGGGCGATGGCTCACGTACACGATATCCCAAAACATTTTGTACTCATTTCAAAACCAAAACCTTTTGAAAAGTCAGACCCCTTTCGGGTTCTCTTTATTTATCTATTCGAACTTTATTGCAGATTACCACTGCCACTGTTGTCAACCTGGGCTCTGATACCAACTTTGTAACACCCCAAATCCGTAGGACTCGAGGTGCTACTGGGCTAGGATCTCACAATGGATCCTGACCCTAGTCTGACAACAATTTCACTGATCTTACAACAAGGCACAAATAGATTAAAACAAAACATGACACTGATATATATAAATATCAAAAGGTTTATACAAGTAGTGCTGAGTACAACAAAACATAACCATAAACGTCAAAAGATCCCATCCCACGAGGACGACCTAGTGTACGGTGCCCTCATCAGATCACCCCTCTCGATCACTCTGCAGTTCTCCTAACCTGCAAAGGATCTCAACCTCGTAGTCGTCTCAACTCGATCAACCCTCAAACATAGTCCACTCCACTCTAGAGGATAACACTGCGTGACACAAGAGACGCAGGGGCGGAGCAGGCAACCCCCAGGCGCGGCGGAACTCAGCCGCGGGCGCGGTGACAAAGGCTGCAGGCAACGCAGGCACGGCGCGGGCGCTGCGGCACAGATTCCGCAGGGGCGGCGGCTTCCAGACGCGGGGGCGGCGTCTGTGCAAAACGTGAACCCGCGATTCCTCTTCGGCTATTCTCGTGATCCACTCATGTCCCTCTTGTGGTCCTAAGCTGCAGGGAGAGATCACACACCTCAGTAGCTGGCCTCCAACCCTAGCATACACACATCCATCATCAACATCAACATCAAGCCACACAACTCTTCCAAACTCAAGGAGAAACAACACAAGCTCAAGGTGGAGGAAGGAGAAGCAAGGAGGACGTGCAAGGGATGGAGTGAAAAGTGAAAAAGGAAACCCTTGCTCAGCAAGGAAAAGAAAGAAGTAAGGCAAAGGGTAAAACACGGGTCAAAGGAGTCAACAAAACCGGCTGCAGCCGTCGGAAACCGCAGGGGCGGTTCCCTGAGCCGCAGGGGCGGGTCTCTATATTAGCCGCAGGGGCGGCTCCACTCACACGCAGGGGCGGCTAAGGCCAAAAGTGGCTCCAAAGGCTAAGGCTCTTACAGGCGTTACACCACCACCAAGTGAAGCCGGCATAGTCAACGAGCCATTCACTCCTCCCCGGCCTCACACTCACCTCGCCCTCGATCACCTCTCTCGCATCTGCACCTTACTTCTATCTCTGACCACGGTTAACCAAAATCCGCCACCACCCGCCATCTCTCACGATATCGACCTCTACACTTATGCCCTCCCAACTCTCCGTCTTCTCGTTCTAGTTGCCGACTTTGTTCGCCGCCCCCGACGGGAAACTCGTGGAGAAGACTACTCTAGACCACCGGTAAGTTTACTCCGGCCTTTCCTTCTCGGTCTTCTTCCTAACCTTGCAAATCACTGAGTACTTCCCTCCTCTCCATTCTAGTCCCAGAGCTCCGCCGACCTCCGGTGATTCGACGAGGAAATTGATGCCACCTGGAACTCTGCCTCCGCCGGTTCACGCCGGTGAGTCAACCCTCCCTTCCTTGTTCAGAGTTCGTGTATACATATGCTGTCAGGGAGACTCGAAGTAAGGACTGATGTTTCTGTGTGTATAGAGGATCGAACGCAGGTCTCCACGGTTCCCACGTCTTTTCCTTTCCTCAGCTCCCAACGTGAATCGAAACGGTGACCATCTGCTTCCCTTTTTCTGTGAACATTGCATGTTTGTTGTTGTCTATGACGCTCGAACCTGGGACGTGTAGCTTCCTTCCCACTAGGCGTTTAAATCTGTGATGTGTGTGTTTCCCAAGGATCGAACCCGAGACGTCGTTCTCCTAACATAGTTGCCGGCCGTTGGACGTTGTTGCCAAGACCCGAACCCGTGACCAGTAGACTCGCCAACCGACACCACTTAGTGCCATTTAACCTTGCTACTAATCTGATTCCGGTTAGACCCGAATCCGTTTTCAATTCCGTCAACTTAAATTCCGATAATTATTAGTTATAAATATTTTATTTATTTAATTGTGATAATTTAGTGAATTAATTTAGTGGATGATATTAAGCTTAAGTAGCGAAATGTTGAGACGAATTATATTTGCGGAAAAATATAGAACGACAGGAATGTTGGAATTGGAACAAGCTGGGAGAAATGTTATGTTAGTGGATCGGAATGAGAACTATGAGTAGTTAAGTGAATAAATAACGATAGACGAAGTACAGACTTCCGAGATAGCGGAACTTTAGTGAAACGACTGTGATGATACGAGAACCTGAAATGGACGTCTAGGTCCACAAACCTAAGTCTTAGAGAGTGTCAGGGTATCGATGCTAGATATCATACCCTGATTAATTAGAATGATAAATCGAGAAGTATTAAGGGTTGATATAGTTCTAAGGGTTGAAATGTCTTGATCAGGATTGAGATCACTGACTGGCAGATCGCGAGTAACGTTGAGACCAATACGGATAAGGTGAGTTCATAGGACTTTTTTAGCTACCTTTATAATATTGAGTTTGTACTAGGGTAGTGTGTGTTATGCGTGTGAAATAAAATGAACGAACTAGATCATTGTCTTTATATTTCTAAAGAGAGGCACAAGTGTATTATAACGTGTCATAGCTTTCTGTCCGGGCCGAGGGTGCCGGAAGATTTTCCCGCATGGTCGAGAGTTGGGAGAATCTTGTGCTACCATGAAAAGTTTAGTAGTAGAATGACAAATTTCACCAAAAGAAAAGAAAAGATAAGAACCGGGACATTGTTTGTTGCATGCTGAATGGTTTACAATATTCCTTGATTGTGTTTGTGCCCTAATATCCTTAGTATTAGAATTGTAGCAAACGGTTTAACCGTGTTGTAGACTTTGCAGATTAGATCTCCACCGAGAAATCAGGAGTAGAGTGGCTAGCCGGGTTTTCCGTACTAGGAGTTGTGGGTGACTTATTTAGTTTTTTTGCTATTGCTTAGACTTTATTTCATTTCAGTTGTTGGTTGTCGCATGCGTCTAGATTATTTCTTAGGGAACATTTTCTGCTTTTATAAGATTTTTGGCTTTTCATATTTGTGCCTTGTTGCAAGGTTCATAATTATGGTTGTCAAACTAAGGTCGTGACCCATAGTGAGGTCCTAGCCAGTAACGCTCCGAGTTTCCAGAATTCGGGTGTTACGTTCAACAAGCATTCTTTACAATCCATAAATTGTCTACAAGGCTTCTAAGTTAGTGTATTCACACTTTTTGTGTTCGGTATCTTTGGATCTTATCGTGATTGAATGTTTGGTCCAACAAACCTAAGACGTGATAACTTTTAGTACACATATTTTCGGTCATCGGTAATACTTGCACTCAAACTAATTAGTGTTAATCTCCTTAGTAATTGATCATATAGAACCATTTTTCATAGATGTGAGGTTAAGTAGTTGTGTCTAACATAGATGTGAAAAACTTAGAGTCGTTCTATCTTATGATCCTCCTTTAAAAGTGGTTTGGTGATATTTGAGTAACATCATAGGAGGCCTTCCTTTAGACATGCGTAAAAAGTGGCATAATTATTTTTCTAGTTATGAGATTGATGATGGTAGAAGTATCACGATCAAGTTCAACTAGCTTCCGGCCGCCAGTTATTATTTTTCTATGAGACTAATGAGGGTTGAAGTATCAAACTCACATCTCACAAAAACTTACAAGACCCACTATAGTAGAGGGGTCAATATCGAACACATGAAAAACGATGGCTTGCTTTAACAAATTAGTTACGAAACAAGCAAACTATAAATAAGAGTAAGGAGGGAGAAGAAAGGTTGGATCTTGAAAACATTTGAAACCTAGTTTAGAATGGGATAAAATCCAAGCAACAAATAATAATAGAGGATAAGCATTTCAGAACCCAGATCACCACAACATGCATATAATAGATCTCAATTGATAACTCCACAATATCTCAAGTACACTAGAGTTATATAAAGACAACTTTGTTGATTGTCACCTGTGGTTAGGTCATTGCTTGCCGTACATCAATGTTATCACTATGATTGTCATGTCATACCCTAAGTGGTTGTCAATTCAGCACTTTGAACGGAGCATTGATGTGTGAGAACTCCATTGTCACTTTGAATCAATGTCATCTTTTACGAAACATAGAGTATAAGCAATACTACCATGACTCGTAGACATACAAGAAGTACAGATAATTAACCCAATATCATTGATCAATGCAAGTTGGGCTCACCAAACTCGATCTAGAACGAAGCGGGATTAGACACACATACATCAAAACTTGAAAGCAAAGTATTTTTATTGACTAAAGGATGAAGCCGTTGTCCGACGGGGTAGGGGTCGTACGACCTACAAAGGGAGAATCGAGCGAACGCTTTGTAAAATGCTGAAAAAGTAGATATTTAACTTAATAGATGAGAATCCTTATTTATAGGGTCCGAAAAGGATTGGGAAACCCTAGATCTCCTATGATCCTATCTTCTATTAAGATAGGATCGAATCTAGATCTTATCTTCTATTAAAAAATATATCAAACTAAAGAAAAGATAGAAACAAGGAAAACGAGATAAAGTTCATGTAGGTTGATCGAACACACGGTCGTCGTCTGACCTTCTTGGTCAAAAGTTTGGGTCTAATCCAGAATTTCTCCAAGATCTTCTTATAGCAACACGGGTGATCATTTCGGGCTCGAATGTAGAAGTGAGGAGGAGGTCGTCGTTCGGACCAAGTCCCAATCGAGGACTCTTGGATATTATCTGGTTGTTCTTCTCTTCACTCGGACTTCAGTCAATTCTGTCATGATCTTGACTTCAATGACAACAAATCCTTAGTGTGTATCAAGACATTCAACAATAGATGTATTATTTATGCTCTGCAAATGCCTAGAATGTGTGTAATTACATAAAGCAAGTAGTAGATCTCCGATATAGGAATATATGGAAAATAGACCAAAATGATATGTTCGTTAAGCTCAAACGATATATATTAAGATAGTATGATTATGGTAAAAGACATTAATTTGAGTGTCATCAAATACCCCATATTTGAATGATGCGCCCTTGACAACCATGACCGTGGATGAGGAGGACGATGCTTTGCGGGTTCGCTCCGATGGACCGCTCACTCGCTCCCGAGCTAAAGCCATCGCCCAAGCTTCCGGCTCAATCATCCGACGCACCACTGCATCACTTGGACCCGTTAGTGGCATGCCATGTCACCACTCCACCATGGCATAGACTTCCGGCGCCACGTCATCAAGCTAGCAAATATTATTATTATTTTCATGTATTTTTCATTTTAATAATAAACTTTAATTTTCGGAACCGTAACTCCGGAATTTAATTCCGGGAGTTACTTTCCGACATTGATAGTCTAGGCCTTTCGATTCGGGAGTTAGCTCCGGCTTTATTTTCCGTTTTTTATTTCCCGTCTTTATTTCCGTCTTTAATTTCCGGCTAATGGTTTGGCCTTCATCTATAAAGGATGCTTGGCCACACTTGTAAAGCATGTCTAATATTAATCAAGTTATTTGAAGGAAAATCCTCTCTCTTGATTTGGGCATCACTTCCTCTTCAATCCCCTCAAAGTTCTTCCTTGGATAAGTCTTAGATCCAAGAACTCACCTTCGAGGATTCTTCTAAAGAATCAAACTCTCAAATCCACTACAACGTTCGCTCGATTTCTCTAGATCGAATCAAACTTTCGCTTCCGCATCCATTTTCAAATCGCTTCCGCCTTTTCAAACTTCTATCAAAGTTCTCATTTGCACATCAACACGAGTAGTTGAAGCTCTAGCTTGGTCTAGATCCGGCGTCCGTTCTTCAACGCTTCCAAGGACGCATCAAATTGGCATCAGAGCAAAGGGATCGAAGCTAAGTTCTCTTTACTCTTGTTTTTGTGCGTTATTTTATTATCCTTTTTTTGCCTTTGTTGTTCTTTCCCTCTTGAAGATCTTCATCTTGTTCTTCGTGTTCATTGAAGTTTTCTTGAAAAAAAAAATTTTCTCACCAAACAAATTTAGGAGATATTTGGTTTGTCATCAAACCATCTATCAAATACAATTTGTTCTTAAACCGACCCAATCAGACAAGTTTGTTAATCGATTTTACCAAATTTCTTGGGATTTATTTGTTAACAAATTCGGATATCTTGCATTTTGATATTCAAAAAAAAAAAAACAACCAAAAACTCTTCAACAAAGCGGATTTGTTTCCAAAGTGTTTCATCTCTTGCATCAAAAGTTGCAAAGTTTATAAAAAAAAAAAAGTGAAAAGACATCCGGCAAACCGGTCATCCGAAAAATCGGATTAGTAAAAAAGGTCAAAGACCAAAAGCAAGTAAAACTTGCCGATAAACAATCCGTCCATTTCTTATCTCTCCATCTTCTTACACGCGTTGCAAATTTATCACTTGTTATTTGTGTGAATTGGTTCAAATTTTGTTGGATTAGCCTATCTTGCCTAACCGCCAAACGGCCTTCCCAAAAGTAGAACCTTAACGCACTTGAACTTGGGTAACGTTGACTTAATTCGTCACCTTGCTCATTTGATTGCTTGCATTTGTGTGTATTCATTTGGAATCATGACTAACGTGGATATAGAAAACTCTCAGGATGCTCGTGAACGAGATAATGCCTCCTTATCCGAGGAAGTTGTTAATCTTAAGCAACAATTGGAGGAGATGAGGGCACAACTTTGGCCCTTACGACCGCTCAACGTCCCGCTTCAAATCCAAATGACACCATGGTCGAGACTTCCACATCCGATGCCCGTCGAAAAGGCAAAGGTCTTTTGGGATCCGATCCATCTCAAGGTCTTAGGCTTGCCTCAGTCATCGAAAGTCAAAATCAACAAGACGGCAGGGACCACCTCAATGAGACCAACAACAATGATGGCCCGACTCCGGATGATTTACTTTATGTAGATACGATGGATAGGAACAAGCGCTTCGAGCGCAAACGTAGACGGTACGGATCGCCCCCACCTCTACTAAATGCACAACATACTAGCCGTCCCGTCAATGACGAATCTCGGCACACAAATCAACAAGATCATCATCCTCGACGTTCTAGTAATGATCGGTATGGACAACGCCGCCAACAACCTAGACGGCGATCATCATACCGCGGCTATGATGAGTATGACGAGAGGGATGATTTTGATGAGTTCTCCGACGATGAGCCCAATTTGGAACGGGTGGCTCATGTCCGTCCATGGCACCCACCCGTCCGAGACCCATATGAGAACCAGGGCCGAGGAGAAGAATGGTTGCCTCCTCCTAACCCACCAAGGTATGCACATCAACGAGCTCATCATGATGATATGCCACCACCCCGCCCGGATCCCTACAAAGCTCGTAGGGAAGGTAAAGTTAAATTTTCAATATTTTATGGGGAATATGATCCTTGTGTATTTCTTGATTGGGCACAGGACATGAGAAGGGCTTTGAAGCATTGCCACTGTGAGGAATATGAGAAGATCGAAGCGGCAATCTTGTATTTTGAAGGCGATGCAAAATCTTGGTGGAACCGGTATGAACACGTCCGTGAGAGCCGAGGATGGGAACCGGTTGCGACGTTTGATCAATTGATCTACGTCATGACAAAAAAGTATGTCCCCGACGACTTCAAAAACGATATGCGGATGCAAATTGCCGAGCTCCAACAAGGCAAACTCACTCCGGTGGCCTACTTGGCCAAGCTCGAGGACATGCATATGAAGGCCGGCATCTCGGCCTCTCCCTCCGCCCTACGCACCAAGTTCATGAGTGGCCTTAATCCGTCAATCCGACGTCCTCTTGAGATCGTTCCTTACAAGGACTTGGGAGCTTTGTGTCATGCGGCCATGAAGCTTCACAAGCAACAACAAGAGAATCCAAGATACTCAAAGTATAACTCATCTCAAAGTCAATACGCTTATTCTACTAACACCCGTGCTCGAGATATATCTAGTTCTCAAGATTCCGGCGCCACCAAAGGAGCCCAACAGATGGTTCAATCCACCCGACAAGCGGATACCGAGAGGGCACCACAACGTGGTCCCAATGCCCCGGCACAAGCGCCTCCCGCCCGCACCCCTCAAGGACCTCCACCGGCGGCACGGTCAAGAGAGCCCGTGTGTTACAAATGTAGAGGATTCGGTCACGTCCAACGTGATTGCCCGAACACAAAGCGTGTGTTGTTTGTCAACCCCTCATATGAAGATGAGGAAGATGAAGAAGACGGTGATATCATCATTGAGGATGACCAAGACGCCGACCCCTACTACCGCATGGAACCATGCGACGAACAAATGGCTTGCGGCCCGGCACAACCCGGTAAGTTCGCCCTTGTATCTCGTCGAATTTTGGCCGTTAAAGAATTTGTTCCTATTGACCAACGTGAAAATCTTTTCCATTCTCGTTGTTTGGTCAATAACACTAGTCTCTCGTTAATAGTTGATGGGGGTTCATGTTGTAACATAATCAACGAAAAAGTGGTAAAACACTTTAAGTTGCCTACAACCCCCCACCCAACACCTTATGGAATCCAATGGATTTCCGATAAGGCGTGTGACACCGTCACACGACAAGCTTGGGTGACGTTTTTCATAGGCGCCTATGTTGATAAGATCCTTTGTGATGTTATCAAGATGGACGTTACACATGTTTTATTAGGATGACCATGGCAATTCGATCGTCGAACTTTCCATGATGGTTATCTTAATAGATATATGTTTCAATATAATGGAAAAAGAGTCACATTGTTGCCTATGACTCCACATGAAATATTAACTGATTATGCGGAACGGAAGAGGCAACAAGCCATTGATGAGACCACTACGCCGGCAACATCGGACCCTCCTAGGAGTTCTCCCGATGTTGTGGGTGCTAGTACTTCCGGATCCCGGTACACCGCCCCTAGTAACCATGCTATTGAGACTAGAGGTAGTAAAGGAAGCATCGTTCCCACGAATGCAACTTTACCATCTCCGGACCCAATAATCAAAGGCCGGTGTGAGCCGAGGGTACTTTTGCCCGGAAACATGATTTGACACCGGTCAAGGAAGGCAAGTTACCATGCTTCTTGCTAGTTCCTTTTTGTTTATCTACTTCCCATGACCTTAGTAATATGCCGCACGAGGTATCTACTTTATTGTTCGAATGTCAGGACGTCTTGACCGATGACCTACCACCCGGCTTGCAACCAATCCGTGGAATTGAGCACCAAATCGATTTGGTCCCGGCGCGTCTTTACCCAACCGTGCCGCTTACCATGCAAGTCCGGAAGAGACTAAGGAGCTACAACGTCAAGTCCAAGAGCTCCTAGACCGGGGATATGTTCGTGAGTCGCTTTCACCATGTATCATGCCGGTCATTTTGGTGCCCAAGAAGGACGGGTCTTGGAGGATGTAAGTCGATTGCCGAGCCATCAACCAAATAACCGTCAAGTACCGGCATCCGATCCCGCGCCTCGACGACATGCTAGATGAACTCCACGGCGCCACCGTTTTCTCAAAGATTGATCTCCGGAGCAGTTATCACCAAATCCGGATGGCTGAGGGTGACGAGTGGAAAACGGCATTCAAGACAAAGTACGGGTTATATGAGTGGCTTGTCATGCCGTTCGGACTTTCCAATGCCCCATCAACGTTCATGCGTCTCATGAACCATGTCCTCCGCCGGTTTTTGGGTAATTTTGTCGTAGTTTATTTTGACGATATTCTCATATTTAGTAAGTCTTTGGATGAACACCTCGGGCACCTTCGCCAAGTGCTCGAGTGCCTTAGACAAGAATAATTATATATCAATTATGAAAAATATGTCTTTTGCTCCGACACAACAATATTTCTTGGCTATGTCGTGTCTAAGGACGGACTCCGAGTAGACGAATCCAAAGTTCGCGCTGTTCGGGAGTGACCTACACCTAGTACGGTCACCATGGTCCGAGCCTTTCTCGGCTTAGCGGGCTTCTACCGACGCTTTGTCAAAGACTTTAGCTCGGTAGCAGCGCCGCTTCATGAGCTCACTACTAAGGGTGTCACGTTTGAGTGGCGTGATACCCATGCTCGAGCGTTTGATGCGCTCAAAGACCGACTTTGCAATGCACCGTTACTCCATCTCCCAAATTTCTCGAAAACCTTCGAGGTGGAGTGTGATGCATCTAATGTTGGCATTGGGGGGGTTCTCCTACAAGAGAATCGGCCCATTGCTTACTTTAGTGAAAAGCTTTCCGGTCCGCCACTCAACTATCCAACTTATGACAAGGAACTATATGCTTTAGTTCGTTGTCTAAAGACATGGCAACACTACTTGTGGCCGAAGGAGTTCGTGATTCATTCGGATCATGCGGCTCTTTCGTATCTCAAGAGCCAAACTAATCTTAGTTGGCCCCATGCAAGGTAGGTAGAATTTCTAGAAACCTTTCCTTATGTCATTTGGCATAAGAAGGGAAAAGAGAATGTGGTAGCCGATGCCCTTTCTCGGCGATATATCTTTTTGGTGCATATGGACGCCAAGATTCATGGCTTTGCTCTTATCAAAGAGTTATATGCCACGGATCTTGACTTCAAGGATATATTTGCCAAATGCCTTGACCTCCGAGAGCATGAGACCTTCTTTATAAATGATGGCTACTTGTTCCGCGCGGAAAAACTTTCTATTCCGCGTTCGTCCATACGCCACTTGTTGATAAAGGAGGCCCATGAGGGTCGTGGTCACTTTGGTGCTACCAAGACTCTCGCCGCTCTCCAAGTGCACTTCTTTTGGCCCAAAATGCGCAAGAATGTGACACGGTTTTGCACAAGTTGCATCACATGTCATCATGCAAAATCACGTCAAGGTCCGGACGGATTGTATTCTCCTTTACCTATACCAATAGGACCTTGGGAGGATCTTTCCATGGACTTTGTAGTTGGCCTACCAATGTCCAAGCGAGGCAACGACTCCATTTTTGTGGTAGTCGACCGTTTTTCAAAAATGGCTCATTTTATCGCGTGTAAGAGCACCCACAATGCTAGCAATGTTGCCACGTTATTCTTTAACAATGTGGTGCGCTTACACGGGATACCACGTTCCATCCTTAGTGATCGGGACGTGAAGTTTGTGAGTCACTTTTGGAGGACGTTATGGGGAAAACTTGGAACCAACTTTTTGTTTTCAAGTAGTTATCACCCCAAACCGATGGTCAAACGGAGGTGACCAATCGGACTCTCGGTGCTCTACTTAGAGCAACGCTGAGGAACAACCCACGAAAGTGGGAGGACTTACTTTCGGTTGTGGAGTTTTCATATAACAGGTCTAGGCACTCGGCAACTAAACTCTCACCATTTGAAGTTGTCTACGGCCTCAATCCACACACGTCTTTGGACTTCACACCACGCCCACTCAAGGACGGTGAACACATCACCGCCGCAACTCGAGCCGCCTCAATCATTGAACTTCATGAGCGGACAAGAGCACAACTCCAACGTCGTGCCGCCCAACTTGCCGAACAACACAACAAGGGCCGTCGCGACATATCTTTCGAGCCCGGCGATCTTGTTTGGCTCCACTTAAGGAAGGAGCGTTTTCCATTTCGACACAAGGGCAAGCTATAGGATCGAGGTGATGGCCCTTTCCGGATCCTATTCCGCCATGGTCCGAATGTTTACAAGTTGGAGCTTCCGGATTCCTACGGCGTGCACCCAACGTTCAATGTCAAGGATCTAGCCCCTTATGTTGAGCCCCTATTTGACGACGGTGAAACGGGGACGTTTCACATCCAAGATGGGGGGACTGATGCGCCCTTGACAACCATGACCGTGGATGAGGAGGACGATGCTTTGCGGGTTCGCTCCGATGGACCGCTCACTCGCTCCCGAGCTAAAGCCATCGCCCAAGCTTCCGGCTCAATCATCCGACGCACCACTGCATCACTTGGATCCGTTAGTGGCATGCCATGTCACCACTCCACCATGGCATAGACTTCCGGCACCACGTCATCAAGCTAGCAAATATTATTATTATTTTAATGTATTTTTCATTTTAATAATAGACTTTAATTTTCGGAACCGTAACTCCGGAACTTAATTCCGGGAGTTACTTTCCGACATTGATAGTCTAGGCCTTTCAATTCGGGAGTTAGCTCCGGCTTTATTTGCCGCTTTTATTTCCCGCCTTTATTTCCGTCTTTAATTTCCGGCTAATGGTTTGGCCTTCATCCACTATATAAAGGATGCTTGGCC
Organism: Fagopyrum tataricum; assembly: GCA_002319775.1. Lineage (NCBI taxonomy): Eukaryota > Viridiplantae > Streptophyta > Magnoliopsida > Caryophyllales > Polygonaceae > Fagopyrum > Fagopyrum tataricum. Next base: position 61,236,045 of record CM008279.1, read on the forward strand.
ACACTTGTAAAGCATGTCTAATATTAATCAAGTTATTTGAAGGAAAATCCTCTCTCTTGATTTGGGCATCACTTCCTCTTAAATCCCCTCAAAGTTCTTCCTTGGATCAAGTTTTAGATCCAAGAACTCACCTTCGAGGATTCTTCTAAAGAATCAAACTCTCAAATCAACTACAACGTTTGCTCGATCTCTCTAGATCGAATCAAACCTTCGCTTCCGCATCCATTTTCAAATCGCTTCCGCCTTATCAAACTTCTATCAAAGTTCTCATTTGCACATCAACACGAGTAGTTGAAGCTCTAGCTTGGTCTAGATCCGGCGTCCGTTCTTCAACGCTTCCAAGGACGCATCATTGAACCTTATTTGTCCTCAAATAAGATCCTTTGACATCCCGCACTCAACTTTCAATATGTGTCTTAGATGTAGCAAAATTAAGAACTCCAAGCCTCATCATCATCATACAAATCATTGTATAAGATACAACTCAAAGCTTATAAGTTTCATGACCACTCAGAAAAATGTGTATAACTCTTTCACATGTGTTTAAGGGATATGAAATGTTAACACTCAAACTCAACTAATAAGCAATGATCATTAACCATACACTTACCAAGGGGTTCTCAGTCTCCACCGCGTAATTGTTCCTACAAGTACAACTATGAATCAAGAGGACATTTATAGGTTGTGGTAGGTGATGAACAAAGGGTGATAAGTATTTTTTGGCTATGTGGTGCAATACAATCCGGGAACTAAGATGTCTTGAAGCTTACGGTTGATTTGATTACCGCATCCAATAGATCAAACCATCTTTGATGTAGGAGCATATCCAGGATCACCTATGGACATATGAACACATCAAGGATCACCTCCAGGAGCAAAGGATCACCTCCAGGAGCAGGATCGATCATGTCCGGAACCTACTATCAAGAGGAGGAAGATAGAAGTAAGGAAAGGAAAGGAGATGAATGTAATACCCGAGTTTCATAATTTTCATGGTCGAATTAAATTGGATTAATTCGGATTCTTAAATTATCGAGAAATTAAAGATAGAGATTTGGAGGTGTGAGGATGTGGAGTTAATTTGATGTTAATTGCGGAATTAGGAAAATTCCGTCAACACTATTCATCATCTTCCTGAAACCCTAGCCTCCTCTACCTCTCTTGATTCCCGCATTCACTGTTCACCACCGGAAACACCACACCGAGCCACAACGAGTTTCCGGCTCCCACCAAACCCGAACCCTAACCGGAGTCGTTGAGGGTCAAGCATCACCCTCACTCTTTTTGTTTGTTGTCGAGGAAGAAAGATCGCGTCACCGCCGTCTTCGTCTTCACCAGATCTGCCAGCCTAGCTGCCGCCATCAAAACCCTTCCGGCGCCCAGATCTCGCCACCCAGAACTCCGCCGCCTCACCTGCCGCCCGGACCTGTCCTCGCGAAACCAGAGCCAAACCGCCATTACCGGATCTCATCCACCGCGAACCTCCACTTTCGGTACCAGAGAAAGAAATTGCCCAGATCCTTCGTCGCTGCCCACCGGATTCGAGATTAGAATCATTGTCGACCCTCGGTGTGTCGCCGCCGAGTCGCCATTCTTGCCACTGCCGCCTGCACTGCCGCTCGTCACCTCCCTCGCCGCCTTGCCTCGTCTTGCCGCGGTAGAGGAAGTCGCACTAGTGTCGCCGTCTTGCCGCCCCGTCGCCTGTTGTCGCTGCCCTGCCGCCGTCGAACGAACCTTGTCGGGAAGGAGAAGCCGCCACCCTTTTCCGGAGACGAACCCAGCATGTAGCCGCCGCCGCCAATCACCCTCCAAGGCTCCAACAAACCCTAGATCTGGGTCAAAGGGGGTTTGACCGATTTTGGGTAAAATTACAGAAATTAACCCATACTTTCTATTTTCGTTTATGACCCGAACTTCTGGAATTTGAAAATGTACCCCAAACCGGATAATTACAGGAAACAACCCAAAGTTTGTAATTACAAGAACGACCCAAACTTTTGGAAATTCATAAAAGTGCCCTGTTTTGAATTATTACAGAATATGACCTAAATTTATGATTATAGAAAATGTTCCAAACATTTATAATTATAAATTATGGGTCAAGTTTATACAAATGGAGTTAAACTTGTAAAAATGACTTGTTTAGGTTCTTGGAGGTACGCTTGGATGAGAAGTTAGTCCGTTTTGACTTCGACACACGAGACCCTACGTTGGTTGACTTGAGACGTGCTCGATTGCTTGGTTTTGTTTTGGTGATTATTGCGTTCATCTTTTTTGAGGTAAGTCATACTGACTTACTTAGCTGTCGTTCTGTTTCAGGTTAAGTTTGTTGTTCATTGTGAGTAGGACTTATTTTTATTTCTATAATCTATCTAGTTATATTGTAAATGTTTATTATAATTTGTGTGTTGAATTATTACCTTTAGGGATTTATATAGTACTTGTTGTTAGTGTGAGTAGTCGAGAATTGTGTTTGTGTTGCGTTGACAAGAGTAAGGTTGTGATAGATAGAATTATGGTTGAGACTGCAATGGGAGCTGAGATTATGGCGGGTAAAGTGTGGATTGAGATTTTTTGACAAATCAAGTTATGATTGAGATTGTGACAGACCGAGTAGTGACTACTATTGTGAGATGTGTTGAGTATAGGGTAATTGGTTATGTTAAGCACTGACAGTTACGCACTGACATTTACACCTCATGATGCCGGTTTGAGACAGATGGTTTATGATATATTGGATTAGGCTAATTGGTTATGTTACGCACTGAAAATTACGCCTCAAGAAACCGAAGGTTGATTGATTGATTGATAGTGGTGAGATATGTTGTATTGTTATGGGAAAAAGTAGGACACTAATGAGTGTAGAGAAATGTTGGGTGTTGTCTATGAGCAGATGTAAGTAAGTGAGGGGTGATGAGAGTTGTTGATGGATAGGGATAAGGATAGGGTTATGCTAAGAAATAGTATACCTTGTTTTCTTTTCATTTGATATAGTTTGGAGTTTTTATATGTTTTAATATTATTAAGTTTACGTTCATGCCTAGTTGTCTTTTCTTTCGTTGGGTGTTTGACACTTTGGTTTATAGTTCCGAATTATATACTTATATTTTACGTTATTTTGGATAGCTTGATTTTTGTGTCCTTTACATGATACACACAAGTTTAATCTGATTCCGGAGCTTAGACTTCATTCTTGGAACGTTAGCTAATGGTTTTACTATTGTTGTTTGGGGACTTATTCAGGTATTGTACTTGCCTTGGATACTACCATTATGGGAGATGATGTACAACCGGACTCATGTGTTCCTTAGGTTTTGGGAAGGTTGTTGGGTCATGGTTTTGGTTATGTTGATGGTTTATGTCATTGAAGGTTGTTCAAGCGTTGTCTTATAGTTTTGCATGGGTTCAAATTTGTTTTACTTAAATAATTTTGTAAATTAAAAGTCGGATGCATTTTTATATTTTGTCGTGCTCTTGTTGGAAGGTCCTATAGTGAGATTGTTGTCAGACTAAATCTGGTGGACCCACTGTGTGGCACACATCCTAGTGACACCTCGGGTTCCAAATTCGGGGTGTTACAATGCAACTATGGACTCCAAAGCTTAGGAGATGAAGGAAGAACAACATCAAGAGGAAAAGCAGGTAAAATCCCCTCACCCTCAAAGGTCAAGAATGCATGAGAATATGATCAGTATGTTCTAAGGATTCAAGAAAAGAGAAGACTCATGGGACCCACAACTGTCTATCTTCCAACACAACCATGCTTTGATGTAAGGAGACTCGGGTCCACTCATGCCATTTCGAATCACCCTTGGTTCCCTGAAGCCCGAGTACACATGTAAGCACTCTCTCCACCTCCGGAAATCCATCCACACGTGAAGGGAAGTCATGCAACGATTCTTTGATATATACGAGCCATGCATACATGAAGAAGAGTAACACGAGCCATGCAAGCCATGCACGTACAAGGAATAGCCATGCAACGCATGCAACATCGGTATGGGATCGGATCACATATGCGACTCCAATTCATGTCGTCCCTGCAAATTATTAGAGACATACTCCTTCCGAGCCCACCCATCGGAACTCGTGATCTATCTTTCCGATGACTGGACCAAGTATACGAGTCTTCCGGATCATTTATGTCATTATGAACCACGGTTCCCAAGGGCCAATTCGAACCCATCCTTTGCGTGTGAGAGACGCACCATTAGTGGTTAATCGGGCCTTTTGTTTTATTTATTATTTCATAAAGACATGTTTTAATTATGGGTTCATTTTGCGAGCTTTAAAATGTTGTTTTCAACTCATGCTATTTTAATTATTTGTTTTGCAAATAATTTATGTCTTCTAATTGGGAAGTTTGAAGATACACTTGAATCATATCTTCTAAAGATAAAGATACTTGACGTCCAAGTCTTAGAAGATCTATCTTATTAGAAGATTGATCTAATTTTATTATTTCTTTCAGGCCGGACTACAAGAAGCCTATACTCGAGCCTCTTGTACTCTCAACCTGAAATTGACTAAACAATATAATTACTTTTGCGGTATTTGCGAGTTACAATCTGTCGTTAGGGACCTTCCGCTTGGGAAGTTGAGAGAAAGAGAGGTCTTGTTCGCGTTTTCGCTTGGACTTGTTTGAGTGTGTTCTGCTTGTGCGTGTTAGAGTAGGGTGCTTCTTCTCGTCACAACAATCCTCTAGGTGCTCTAGGGTTCTACAAAACGCCTATTATGTGTGGTTTTATCGGAAGGGTTCTACATGAGGGCCTTCGATTGTGTGTTAGGGTCCATCGCGTCCTAGGATGCCTCTATTTCTTCTTCCGTTGCTTGGTATCACCTCCTAATTCTCGGGTGGGTCAAATGAGGCTAAAATGACTAGGGATGTTTTATTGAGTGACAAAGAAAGGTCAACACATGCCATGAGGGGCTAATAAGTGTTAAAATTATGCGCAATGTAGTCAAGGAGATATAAGCTTAACAAAGACATGCCTCAATCATTTTCATAAGATGTAAGAGAAGGAACAAACATGCATTCTTAAAAAAGAGTCAATCATAATTTCTAGATAATCAAGACATATAGGAGAATACCCATGAAAAAAATACACACAATAAATATGTGAATAAGGATAAAAGAAATCTCACAAGGCTATGACATGACACGGGATTAAATGTTATGAGGGGGTTTATTAGAGATTATTTGATTTAAAATAATTCGCGTTAGGGCGTTTAGTAGGAGGATTTTTTTCTAATGAGTTAATTTAAAAACATATTTACAAACTACCCTTGATTTAACCTCATTTTTTGCAGGTTCGCTTGTCAATTTGTTCGTGAGTCCCTTTTTGTACCTACTCGCGGCGTTGATGTGTGAATTGCTCCAATATCTTCCGCAACGGTGTGTAAATTGTTCCTGCTCCCTCTCATCTTCTCGGCATTTCTTCTATTGGTGTTTTATGGACAAACAAAAATTGTCACCGGAGTTGTAAGATAAGTTGGTTTACATGGACGAAACAATTGATTTGTGAATTGATAGGCAACTTCCACGCTAAAATAGGAGCAGGGATATTTATAACTTGTCCAAAAGAAACACAATTTGAGTTCAGTCATTTAAAACTAGAAAATGGGACCGGAATTTCCTAAAATTCTGAACCTGGACCGGATTTGATCCGGACCGATCTGGATCAATTTTGTATTTAATGTCTTTTACAATCTCCATCTATAATCTTCATTTTCAACCAAACACGTATACATATATAATTCCTTATTTTAATCTAAAATAACAAACATTAATCCCCTAGTTTACGTTTACTGGCAGCAAAGTATTACTGGCCGCAAAGTACTGAAAGGATGTGATTATACTAAACAAGTCACTAAAAATACCGACATATAATTCAACTATTGTAAAGTATAATGGAAAAAAGCTTAATAATAATTTTTAAGTGACAATTTAATGGTATAAAATGTAAAACAATGCATCGGGATCACACAGTAAATGGGTAGCATCAATCCCGGAAATTGATTTAGATTCGTCAAGAATGTATAGAGGTCTGGCCAGATAGAACGATCTCAACCTGCAAACCAAAGAAGCACGACGACACCAGCTCGATCATGGCCTACAACATATTCTGTGCAGCTGAACCTTTTCCTGCAATTAAGCAAGCACGAGTGTGACAACCCAGGCAGGAAAGCGGAAAATACGAACAAACAAAACGGTCATACCTCAACATCGTCATCATCATCATCAAAGCGAACCACAAAGATGCATCTGCAACCTTTTATGTCATGCAGTCTTCTTTGGATTTCCAACACATGGGCATCGACATAGACGGCGTAGTCTGATCTTTCCTAAAAGAAAGAAGCCAAAGTGGAAGATGAATCAACCACTGAATAGATCAACAACAACAGGGCATCTTCATAGCTCAAAAGCTCACCTTGAAGCACAACACAAGGTCGCCAACCTTGACTCTGTTGCACTCGGAAGCTTCTAGAGGAATCGAACGATCACGAATTCCAGTCTTTATGTTAATCCACTCATCATGACTAACACCAAAGCCAGCATATCTTACCCGAGCTTCCTGCATTATATCAGAACAAAATTCTTATGCATGTGAATGGCCAAACATAAAGGCATCCTCCCCAATAAGTTGAAAATGGTTGTGTTTGGTAGGTGAGAAAATTACGGGGATGAAGATTATAGGAATGAAGATGGATGGAACAGTTCCCTTACGGGCCTTACTCTCGTTTGGTACGGAATGAAGGAGATTATGGAGATTAAGAGAATTAGATCATGGAAATTGTGTAATCATATTGAACTTCGATAATAAGGTTTACATTACAAGTATTATTGGGACCTCCCTCATTTTATTTTCATCTCTTTCGTCTATGAAAAATTTAACACATACTTTTTCGTAATTTTACCCACAATCATATTCATTTTACCAAACACTCATTTCACTTATTTTCATATTTCTCTTCATCATCAGCTTCATTCACGTGTAATCTTATGTTACCAAATGGATCTAGATACTTAGACATATAAGCTCTAATGTAGAGAGTGAAAGGAAGAAAAGCAAGTAGGACTTTATCAATGCATAAACTAGCTGAATAATGTTACAGACTTACAAGTTCTCCCGTCGAAGTCACTCTGTAGTTAAGAAATGAACCAACATCGTACCTGGAATATCAAAGAAAAAATCACCATCATTTTTTATTGACAAAGGACAGAGACAAGCTCTTTCTGATTTGTATTGATTTCAGAGATACAATAATGTTGAAGTATCATGATAAGTTCAAAGAAGCTACACTTACCACGCTTTATCCCTCAAAGACTTAGCCTCGTAAACCAAGCCTGAAAGATCTGAAGCTTTTGCACCTTTACCTGAATAATAATGTGAAAAACTATCATGATGGTTCAGTATATTCTGTAACAATAAAAAGACATTGATGTTTCAATTTATAAATAATCAAAATGTTCATTCAACACACAAGCCCACCTTTGGGCACTACTGATGTTTCTGGAGTTTTGTTTGAAACGGATGCCTTTGAGGGACGGATAGTGCTTCTCGACCCAAGAGGTGTAGAGCCAATTTTGGGAGTTGACTCGTTTTTCTTATCTTGGAACCAACTTTGCACCTGATAAATCACAGATAGGGGATGCTTGAGGAACTTGATGTACACGAAGAGTTTATAACCCAATGAAGAAAGTATACCTGTTTCCAGGATACAATTGGTCTTTTGGTAGCAGTCGTGGAGGAGCTGCAGAGAGAACTTTAAAAATTAAGAAGAAAGCTTACTTAAACTTTTAAAAAAACTAATAGTACTTCAAAATTTAGAAGAAAAAAAAAAGGAAAGGAAATTTCTTTCAAAATAACAAATATCCTGGGGGAGTCTCCTAAGCTTGGGTAAATGTAAATTAGCATGAAGCCTACTAACAGCAAAATCTGAAAATCTCAGTTTTCACATATGCCTATGATGTGTCTTCCTTGCGAGTCCCAGTCACCTGTTAATGAAGATTGGGCCATGTTGGTACAACTTTTTGTTAGATTATTGGAGAGTTTTGAAAATTTTGAAAACTAATTGGAGTTTGGTACGATGAGATTTTTGTCTGGTAAATTTTTTAAACATTTTTGTAAGCTATAAGAAAAATGGTTTTGTAAAATTTTCATTAACTTTCAATTATTTTAGTCAAATACACCATTCTAACCTATTTCCATTTCTTTTTATTTATTTATTTAATTTTATCCTGTCCTTTTTGGTAAATTCACCATGAAAATTCACCCACGAACCTACTCCAACCAAAAAATAATTATAGTTTTCATAATTTACAAAACCTCCTTAATAATCAAGCAAAAATCCACCGAAAAAGCTATCCAAAAACTTTAACTATGCCAAACAACTTGTTTTAACGAAATCGCCCTTACTACTGACTACCCAACTTTATGTGCAACCCGACACAACCTTGTGCCACAGATGAAAATCCATAGTTCTCAGTGTTCCTCCTCTTTGCTTCTACGGCGATAAACTTGTAGCTATTGCAATCTCAATCTACTATATAATACTAAAACAGAAGTAAATATCGCCACATGTCATCGCCACATTAAATTCGTCATATGTCATTTTTACATTAAGCCACCTCACATTTTTTCAACATGTCGTCTTGAGGTTATGCCACCTCATTATTTTAATTTCTCAAAAAATATTATGCATATTAATGAAGATATTACTATATCCTAATTTGAGATTTGGAATATTATATATTTAGAAAGACTATATTATAAAAAATATTAGACAAAAAAGGTTTTTACACAAGATGGAAATTACGGAGAATCATATATATTGATGCCATAATTATACCATATTTACCAATTATGCTATTTATAAAATAAAAAAACTATTTTTATCATCTTATATTTAGCCAAATGTTTCCATTTTTATTTTATTTAGTTTCTTAGTTAAGAGAATGACATGAGATTTGATATATAAAAAAAAGATTATGATATAAACAAAAATAAATTTATATATTTGACAAATATTATACTATTTGTTTTAGAAGAATAAATTATATATATATTTTTTAATTCAAGTTATTTTTAAACCATATATATAATTGGTCATTTACTTTTTATATTTTAAATAATTGGATGTTTTGAATATAGATAAAATAATTTGATATTTTTTAAATAGCATTTTATTTATTTATTTTTAATAATCAATTTATTATTTTTATTAAAATATATTTTATTATAAAATTGACAAGCCAATTATTACATAAAATAGAAATGTTGCTGAACAAATCTTTATAACCAATAAAGATATTATATTATTATTCATATATCTTATTTAGGACAATTTTATAATAGGATAATCCTATATAATTATCTTTTAGAAAGAATTTAAATTTTAACAATAATTTTTTAATTAGTTTAATAATAAGTTTTTGTTTAAAATATAAGAAAATAGTTTAGTCGAATATTCTAATAGACTATCTCTCATATATATATAAGTAAAAAGTTTTTCTTTATTATCAAAAGAAATATATGTGATATATTATTGTATATATACGAATATTCTTATAATATGTTTTGTGTCATCCCGTGCAAGGCACGGGTACTAAGCTAGTTGCTCCTATGACAATAGATGCTGATTTTACATAAATTACCCACCTCATCATCATCTCAAAATAAGGTCGTAGCACTCTAGATCTTTTTTTGGCCTTTTTCTATACATATAAATTTCCTTTTACCCTCCTAAAAATGCCTTTTCTACTTCACCAACATACATCTATGGAAACTTTGGCTGCTGGTGACGTACATGAAAGTTTTCAAACCTTCATTACAACTTGTGCTTCATATTTATAACAAGTTTGTATCATCAGGTGCGCAATCCATGAATTTTGTATTGTTTGACGCGATTTTCATCAGTAAAAAAAGTAGACAGCTATCTTAGTTATGGAGCAATGAAGTGAGATGAAAATTTGGGATGACTTGAGCCATTCTCATGCATAGTTTAAGAAACTTTACCAAGTCTGAAACTCCTATTTGAGAAAGGTTAACTTAAAAGGCTTGGGAATCAGGTGTCACTGTTTACCTAAAACTTGCAGCAAGATCTTCACAAAACTCCCGAGTTAGTGATTCTTCTCCCACCTCTCGGAATAAGTTTTCCATTTCTGCAATCTACAAACGGAAACCACAATCAATTTCATTCAAACTTCTTTAGAAGCACGGAGTAAGGCCAAAAACGGAAAACGACAAGGATATTACCAAAAAGACAGAACTGATAAATGATTGAGTAAATTTTGCGATGCAGGACAAATAAAGTTAATGTCTAGCTACTAAATACGAGTACAACTCGTTCGCATTTACTTTTTTTCAAAACCGATAATTCGCATTTACACTATATTATGAAACCTAATAGATTGATAGCCTATAACAGAGGGATTATTATCTAGGGTCTGGCAAATTGATGAACTGATATAAAAACATCAGATCCTTCACAAAGCTTATTTGTCTTGCTGAGCAAGATTAAAAGCAATTACAAATTTGTGCAACGTTACATTGCAGAGTATGATGTAACAACAGTTCCATTGTGGGATATAAGTGACTAAAATCAGGCATAACACAAAATCAGGCTTAATCCATCATGCTTTTTCTTTTTTTTACCAAAAATGTTTCATGATCAAGTCCCTCTTCTACACGTTTTCAGGGTTTTTTTTCATTTAACACAAAAAAAGGAAGGCCAAACAACAACTGTGCCCCAGCTACGCCCATCTTCACAGATTTCAGAACTGTTTTACATTGATGAAAATTTCAAATGAATGGCAGTAGGGTACAAAATCTATACAAGGCTGAGCTAGTTCTAGACATCCAAATTTTGCACAAGGTATGTAAATTAACAACCGATATTGAAAATTCAGCTCGTTTAAGATGATACAAATGTTAAATTTCACAAGAAAATGATCCGATTTTGATAACTAGACATGTATGAGAATTAAGGAGCACGAAAATGGCAGAAGAGAAACAAAAAGCAGAATTAACAAGAGAATTGTAATGAAATCACCTCAGATTGTCTGAAAATGGGACGAGTGGACTGTGATTCCTTCGAGGTTGGCGCCTCCATCTCTCGTCACCTGAAAGAGAGCGCTTGGAAATTCGAAGGGTTTATGGGTTCTCTGCTGTTTGCCAAAGGGAGGTTTAATAAGAGTGACTGTGTGTTACTGTCAGCGGTGGGCCTCGTGTTAGAGTTGAGGAGATTTCATAATATAATTTATAAATAAATATATAGCTTAAAAGAGTATTATTGACAGGAACAACAATCGAAAAAAAGATAAATATAATACTTATAGAGACAAGTGTTTAAGAGTTGGTTATTATATATGTTATAATTGTCGAGTAACTAAAACACTTTTATATTAATCAGAAAAAAGATTAAAAAAATAAAATTTTGGAGAATGTCAATGGCTTGATCAGTAAAAGTTATAGCACTATTCGGGACAAAGAGTTAAAAATAACCATAAAAAATTAATCGGTACAAACTCAAAACGTTGTCATAAAATCCAACTTAAAAAGTAACTCCAAATACATTAAGAATATAATCAATTCTAATAGAGACATTGTTATTGATGAACAATAAATTAGAAAAGTTATAAGCGATGATTATTTTAAACAATTTATCAAAATGTATCAATAGGAACCAACTACTTAAATACACTTCTTTAACCACGAGAGGTCAATAACGATGTGATAATAAATCTTATAAGATCACCTTTTAATAAAGATATAACATATGGTTTCTATATTATTGGTAATAATAAATCGTTGGGCTAAATGGTTGTAGGTGTTTGAATTGATGTTCAAATCTATGCAAACGAAATTACAAGATCAAATTGTAGAATAGAGTCAAGTTTGAACGCAAGAGTGAGGAGAATAACTAAAATGTGTAAACCAAGCTATTTAACCTCAAAGAGGTTTGGAATATAGATGGTTAATTTGAAAAGGGGTGGTTTTGGTTTTGATAACTAAACTAGAAACCATAAAATATATTCAATTTCAAAAGAGGAAAAAAACGTTTTTAATGAATCCTTAATACTAAATGCCGGCGGAGGTCCAAACCCCTAATCTCGAGGGTTAAACCTCCGAACAACCACCCTTTTATCCCGCCGTAGGACATTTTTGGTATTGCTAACTTTGAAATAGTTTTTTCAGAAACAACTGCCCCTAAACCACCAAATCCACTATACCTCTTGGTAAGTTTTCTTGAAAAAAGGTCGTTGTATGAGGTGGACATGTAGGCCAAATAAGGACAAAACTTGATAAGGGTTCAAAATAACCATATTAGATTATCCACCTCTTGGTAAGATTTATATATCATCCGTTAATGGAGAGGATGGAGACCCGGTGGTTACCCTTCATAAAGATGTCTCTTAGTGTTAAAGATATGATTAAATTATGAACCATATAAGAAAAAACAAAGAAACTATTCTAGTATAGAAAAAATATTAGGTAAAGAGTTCAAAATAACCATATTAGATGATCTATACAAACTCAAAATGTTATCATAGAATCCAACTTAAAAAGTAACTCCAAATAAATTAAGAGTATAAACAATTCTAAGGGAGACATTATTATTGATGAACAATAAATTAGAAAAATTATAATCGACGAATATTAAAAGCAATTTGATAAAATAAATATATCAATGACCAACTACTTGAATACATTTTTCTAATAACAAGAGGTTAATGACGATGTAATAATGAATCTCTTAAGATAACCTTTTAAAAAAGATATAAAATATGCTTTCTTTATTATTGGTCGTTGGGATGATTGATAGGTGGTTTAAATTATTTAAGATAAACTTTTAGAAAAGACATAAAATATGTCTTCTTTATTATTGGTCGTTGGGCTGGTTGATGGGTGTTTGAATTGATGCTCAAATCTATACAAAAGAAATTACAAGATTTAATTGTAGAATAGAGTCAAGTTCGAACACAAGAAGTAAGGAGAATAACTAAAATGTGCAAACCAAGCTATTTAGCCATAAAGAGGTTTAGAATATTGATAGTTAGAGAAAAGGGTTGTTTTGGTTTTGATAACTAAACTAGAATTCATAAAAGATATTCAATTCCAAAATTAAAAAACGCTCTCAATGAACCCTTAATACCAAACGCCGCCACCGTCCGAAACCCCCAATCTCGATGATCAAACATGTAAACAACCACCCTTTCTCCCGTCGTAGGGCATCTATATTATTGTTAACTTTGGAATAGTTCTCCAAGAAACAACTATTCCTAAACCACCAAAACCACCTCTTGGTAATTTATCTTGGAAGAGGTCGTTGTAGAAGGTGGGCATGTAAGCCAACTAAGGACAAACTTGTTAAATGTTTCATTAACGGTAAGGTTTCAATAACGATAAAGATGTCGCCTTAGTGTTATCCCGGATTTGAAGAAACTCCTTAATACTTAAGGTCGTCAGGTTTCAAATTGTTTCTCGTTGATGGAGGGTATGTTTGGCCCGTTTTGATAATGAAAGCGAGTTGATAACATTGTTAACAAGAGGACCCTAGTCAGTCTTCAAAAGGTGCATAATAATGAAACGATGGACTCCTAACTCCGGGCTTTCTTGCGAGGTGTCCCCACCCTTGTCTAGATTTGCTTAACGGATGTGCCGATGTAGTTCTATGAAAAAACAATGTTGTGGAACATGGCTAGTGGTGTAGGTCATCCCATTGTTATTGATCCAAAAACATTATTTTACCAAAAGAGGAAAATTCGCAAAAGTATGCGTGGAAGTGGAGTTGGGTAAACCAGTGAAGAAGGCAATGACAATTGATCAAATAAAATGCCCTATTGAATACGAAGGATTATATATGATATGTTTCTGTTGGGGTCGATTCGGACATTTGGCTCCTACCTATCCATTTATGAAACCTATGTAGAACACTCCTCATGCAAAAAGAATGAGATTGTCGTTGGGACCGAAGGGGTGACTACTCCTAATGGCTCTAACTCCAGGAAACCAGTACTAGGGAAGATTTGGCCGGCACCGGCGAGAGTTATGGTCATGGATGATGGCAAACTTTAGGAAATCAAATTTTCTACGAAGATAAAGATAAGATTTCTTCCTCTTTTGGATACTCACATAATCATATCAAAATAAAATTAGAAGGGGGCATGAAGTGAAGATCTCTCATAAAGGGAAGGATAAAATTTGTCAAATCCAACCTAAAGAGAACACACAAGAAAACAACATTTGTCTTAGCGGGAATGAAAAAAGGAAGGTTAACAAACAACTACATCAGGAGGGGATACTCACCTAACTAGCTAAGATGGTGGTGATATAAGAAAAGGACTATTTGGAAGACTTGGTTGTGAATATGGCCTTTACGTCGAGCAATGATAAAACACCCACTAGGAAAGAGGTTGCCCATAATCAAGCAAAATTCAGTGATGAAGCAAGCAACAAGAAACTACGAGTGGTGAGGAAGTTGAATAAGAATAAAGTGTTGGCTCGGACAGCGGAGGAGACCTTTAAGAAGACAATTTATCCACCTTTATCAATCACTAACATCTCCTTGAGTGACACACATAAAAGAGGCTCCGTTAAGACGTGGATAACCTAACTTATGCGGATACGATCCATGAAAGGAATAAAAATTTAAACCCTAACAATCTGGACCATATTCATGTGGACATTGTCTCTGTAAGTCAGGAAACCAGATTGCAAAGTACGGATACATGAGACAAGAGGTGTGCCTATATTAACAAATATAGTAATTATATAGGTGGACTTGTTTGGACAAGAGACAATATGTAAAGCGATATAGAGATGTTAGTAAATAACCAACAACGGCATGTGATGTCCATGCAGGAAGCCCCCATGCCTAAACAAAAAAAAAAGGTTCACTTCTTTATTCACTGTTATTATCTCCTTAAGTTTGATCTTGAATTGTTTCTTTTGAAATGTCCGCAAAGCCTACAATGGGGTTTGAAGATCCATAAACTATATTTGTGTACAAAGCTCAAATTCTCATGTTGTGTACGCATGGAGGATAAAGGCTTTGAAGGTGGTATATGGTTGTTGTGGGATGATGACAATGTCAATCTCAGTATAATGAGCATGAAAATACTTTCATCCATGCATACATTAGTAACAACATGCAAGGGTTTCACCTCATTGTGTTTTATGCTCTGATAACACTCAAGTTAGCATCTTAATTACTCCATTGTCATTCTACTTCATTCTCTACCTCTTTGGGGAGTTATAACATATCATAATGGTCTATTTCCTCGTGTTTTAAAGATATACCGACTGGTTTATGTGATTACAAGCATCCTCTCCTATCTCCTCATAGTTTACAATTCTACACTTACATAGATTGCAATAGCTATTGATTGAATATTCGTCTCGTTGTGTTGGAACTAAACAATTGTGAGTTTTAATTCAGTTTTCCCTTTTAATAATGATTTAATTAATCAATTGTGTATATGAATTGTTGAATTGAGATCATACGAATTTGTTTCTTCTTAATGTGCTTCATTCATATCTTTTATTTACCTTTGAAAGAAGTGGAGTTTATGAAAAGCTTTAGATAAAGTTGGTTTTATGCGAGAGCGTGCAATGTTTTTATTGAAAATAATTGAGAAGACCTTGGTTTAAATGATGATACCTACTTTTTACCTCGAGGATTCCTAATTGTCGTAGAAGTTCCAGTCTTTGTACATTTTCTAGCTTTTTTGTGATATCGTGTCTTTTCTTGTTTTTTTTTGTTTTCTAAATGCTTGATGGGGTTTTCGATTTTATGTTTGTTGCAACTGCGAGAGCTTCTTCAAGATAGGTTAAACACGGTATTTGTTTGTTTGTAGCAAAGGCTATATTTGATAGTTATCAACATTACTCTTTGATCAATGTTCATGATATTCATACATGAGTTTACTTTAGTTCATTATATTGGTGATTCGTGTTTCCTTAGTTCGCTTCCCTTTTATACTTCTGCAACACGGTTATTGCTTTCTTTTGTCCTTTTAATATATACAAAACAATTCCAAAAACATATTTGTTTCTCTCTTTCTCTTCTCTCTTCTCTTAAAATAATAATTGTTAGCAATTTTCAATTTCAAACGCGGTTCTTGTAAATTCGACACTCGGTATACTACACGAAACCCGTCATACTTGCGGGGTGGATCTTAGGCTATCATTTGGTGAGCCCGACTGTATTGATATGTGATATTGGATTGATTATATGTGTTGAATGTTTGTCTATGAGTTATGGTAGATTTGGATTCTTCCTTTCTATATGTTTTTAAGGTGATGTTGGTTTTAGGTGAAAGTCTATCCCTCATACCTCCATGTTTATTTCGATGTGAAGAGTAGGCTTCGTCTTTGGTACGTGACCAATTCCGTCCATTGGCTTGTGCAAACAACCCAATGGCACATGACACCAATTCTACAAAGGGCCCATTATTTCTAACTACTTGTTATTATTTTACAATTCTAATGCAAATTCTCTTAATTGCCCATAATTAAGGCTCATAATCCGGCCACTTCCATTAGTTCCATAGCTTTTTAATCAACCATTAATTACTACAATTACTAGTACTTAATTTTCTCTTTATAAATACCTTCAACCCAAAAAAAACGTGGTTTCTAAACGTACCGGTGAAAATTGCTATATGACACCATAACTACGCACTTCGAGTGCGTAGTTGAGAACTCACCAAACTACGCACGCCAAGCGTTAGTTCAAAAAAAAAAAATTTCACGGACTCCAACTACGCACCCCATTTGCATAGTTGGAAACCACTCAACTATGCACGCGAAATGCGTAGTTACGGTGACAAATAGTAATTTTCGCCGTACGTCTAATAATCCCCCAAAAAAATTTCTCTTTATCTTGTTCTAATTATTTTTCTCTTTCTTCGTTCATTCCCACGATCCATTAAATTGTTCAATAGTTGTTACTTCTTATTTTAAGTTAGAGGAAACTATACAAAAACCACCCTTAATAATCACTCTTTAGCAATAAACTACCCTTTATAATTTTTTAGCATAAAACAACCCTTAATATTTATCTAATTGAAATAAACCAGCTCTTATAAATATTTTGGCAGAAACCACCCATAATTTTTAAACTTTTGCAATTAACCACCCCATACTAATAAATATTACATCAAATAATTTAAAACTGAAGCATAAATAAGATAATTTCTAATATCAATATTATATCATAATTATTTTCAATAGTTTAGTTAAGTGTTAGAATTTATAAAAGGAAAATTAATCCAAAATTAATATAAAATATTTTCCATAAACAAAAATTAATCCAAAATTTAGAAACTACTAACTCGTGCACAAACTATCGCCTAATAAACTAACAACATAAAACTAAGAAAAATACCTAAACCTACATAAAATTTTCTTTTATCCGGATTGTTATGTTGTAATTATTTTCAAAAACTTATACTTTTATTGCAATTTTTCCATAATATTTTGGGAATTTTTTAACCTATAAAATTTTCCATATCTTTTTTTATTTTATTTTTTTAGGATTTTTCAAAATAAAAACGGTTATAATGACGTGATTATTGCTCAATGAAATCAACTGAAAAGTTTTTAATTTAAAATTAAATTCCAGAAACCATATCATCAGTTTAGCCGAAGTCGATAATCGAGACTGTATTAGAATTGGTTTTATAGGCTATAATTTGTGACTATATAGTAATTTTTACATTTTAAATTTAATTTTGGTATATGGATAATAGTTTATATTGTATTTTTAATTACTTTTCTATTATAAATTGTAATACTTAATCAAATAACTGGAACTAATTATGATATTAATATTGATAATAGAAATTTAACCTTGTCGATGCTTCAATTTTAAATTAGTTGATGTAGTTTTAACTTGTATAGGGTGGTTAATTGCAAATATTTATAAATTAAGGGTGATTTTATGCTAAAAATTTAAGGGGTGGCTTATTGCAAATAGATGAGTATTAAATGTGGTTTGTAACACCCCGAATTCTGGGAACTCGGAGTGTTACTTGCTAGGACCTCACAGTGGGTCCCGGCATTAGGTTGATGTCAATAACGTCGGATCTTGCAACAAGGCACAAATATTTTAAATACCAATCTTCTCGAAATTACACATGAACTCAACAAACTCTGGACTAGTACTTCATCCAAATGGGAACTAACTTAACTCTACTGTAATAATAAATAAATAAGCATCAAAATATAAACCCAATACCTAAACTCCTAGTACGGAAACCCAGATGGCCACTACACTCGCGATTTCTCGATAGAGATCTATCCTACAAAAACCTAACAACACGGTAAAACCGTTAGCTACAATTCTAATATTAAGGTCACTAAAGCACATCCACATATAAAGAAGTAATGTAAATCAATCAGCATGCACACCCAATGTCCCGATTTATTATCTTTCATTAAGTGGATTTAGTCATCCTATTTTCCAACTTTTGCTTGTAACACAAGAGTCTCCTGACTCTTGCCCCCGTCTCCGTTAACCAGTAGAACTGGTGTATGTACCTCTTCTCGTATACACTACTGGACTGGTCACAGGGCAATCCTCCGGCAACATCGGCCCGGACCGACGGTTATATCACGTTATCATACACTTGTGCCTCTCTTAAGAAATGTAAAAGCGGTGATCTAGTTCGTTCATTTTATTTCACAATCATATCACAAACTACCCTAGTGCACACTCATTATTAAAAGAGTAGCTAAGTGAGTCCGATGAACTCACCTTATCCGTATTGGTCTCAACGTCTCGCGATCTTGCCAGTAGGAGATCCGATTATCCCATTCCACATTTATCCACTCTTAGAACTATTTCAGCCCTTAAATTTGCGCGACTTATCATTCTAATAAGTCGGGATATGATATCTAGCATTGATACCCTTGTAATACCCCGAATTCTGGGAATCCATAGTGTTACTGGCTAGGACCTCAAAGTGGGTCCCGACCTTAGTTTGACAACAATCACAACGGACCTTGCAACAAGGCACAAATATTAAAACCATAAATCTTTAAATAAAGTACTCAAAGTATAAAGACACGACTAAACATAACAGCAGTCAATCTCTAGGACGAGTAATTCTAACGACAAAAGTAAATTGCGAAATTAAGTAACTGAATTAAATAACCACAACACCCGATCCTAGTACGGAAACTCGGCTGACCACTTCACTCTCGATCTCTCGGTAGAGATCTAACCTGCAATATCTAACAACACGGTATAAACCGTTAGCTACAATTCTAATACTAAAGTGTCACTAGAGCACAAACACATGTAAAGGAATATACAGTAAATCACTCAGCATGCGCACACAGATTCCGTCTTATTATCTTTCATTACGTGAATTTATCCATTCTACTTTCCATATTTTCTTGTAACACAAGAGTCTCCCGACTCTTGCCCCCGTCCCCGTAAACCAGTAGGGTTGGTGTATGTACCTCTTCCCGTATACCTATTGGACTGGTCGCGGGGCAATCCTCCGGCACCATCGGCCCGGACCGACGGTTACGGCACGTTATCATACACTTGTGCCTTACTTAACAATCAAAGTACAGTGGTCTAGTTCGTTCGTTTATTTCACATGAATATAACACACACCACCCTAATGCACACTCAGTATAAAACGGTAGTTAAGTGAGTCCTACGAACTCTCCTTATCGATGTTGGTCTCAAAGTCTCGTGATCTTGTCAGCTAAAGATCCGATTATCATGATCAATAAATTATCCACTCTTAGAGCCATTACAATCTTAAATATTACTCGACTTATCATTCTAACAGTCATGCATGACATCCGGCATCCGTACCCCGGTGTCCTTTACTCTTCGGTTCGGGGAGCTACATGTCCATTTCATGTTCTTTTAACCATAACATAATTCTCCCTTAAACATATACCTAGTTCGAGAGGCATCATTAACCTACTAATATCCACCGTTCGCCTAATCTTTATTATCATTCCCGTCTCAACATCACATTTCCTTCAAATTAATCGTTAAAACTAAAGTTCCGGTTTAGTTAAAGTACTTCTCCCTTCTGCTAAATTTATAGTTTCGGTCTCCTTCTTAGTTCCGCGCAATCTAACAAGTTCCATTACCATCTACCAATCGACTTAAATTATCCAATGCAGTAAAAGTTTAATATTTTATAGTAATTAATTATATAAAATTTGTTGGAGTTCTAAGAAAGATATTTAATCGCAAGTCTCGAATTTGGATCTAACCTAAAACAAAACGGATCGCAAGCTGTCGGTTTCCACTGGTGTCGGATGGTCTGAAATTCGTTTCCCTTGAGCAGCACACACCACCCGTTAACTCCTCACTCGGTTGTGCTTGGTCCGATCCTGCTAACAACAGATGGCCACAATGTCAATCCAAAGACCAAGACATGTCTCGGCTAAATTCTAGGTGGCAACGCATCAACAACCGTGAATAAACCCAGTAGCAATGGTGTAGGGGTCGAACTCACTGTGATTCGAAGGCGGTACTTGTTTGGTGTTCTCCCTGCGCGGCGAGTCGTACTCAGTAGGTGGAGTGATGGTCTGCACTCCTTCGGCAACCTCGAGTCACGATGGGGAAGGAAACGCCGGTAATGTTGGGGTTGCTTTCGGTGGTTTACGGTTCGGCACTCTCGATCTTCCTTCCCGAAATCCTCGTCTGCAGAGATGATTGACGCCCGCAAATGTCACGGGAAAATGGAAACTCGAGAGATACTGTGGTGCAGTGGTTGGGACTGTTTGACAGAGGCGGAAGAGAGGTTGTAGAGGAGAGCGAGGGAGGGTGGTTAATTCCGTTAACGAAGGTCGAGGTCTGAAGTTCAGAGGGCAAAGAAGGGAGTTACAGAGGGGGATGACGGAGGTTGCAGGTCGGGGTCGAGGCGCGAGACTAAGCAGTCGGGAGGCAGGCGAGGCTAAAGGTCGAGAGCTCAGCGTCTTCAATGGCCGAAGTTATTGCGGTAATAACTCGTTGAACGACGTTACAGAGGTGAGGACGAAACGTGCAGGAAGGTGAACGACGCCGTTTCCTTCCATCTCGCAGGTGAAGCGGACCGACCTTCTCACGGTCTTGAACCGAGAAGTTGGAAAGGTAACTTGGCTGGGCCAGGTGAAGAAGGCCGGCATTCTAACGGTCCTGGCCCGAGAAACTAGGAAGGTAAATGGGCTGGCCAAGTGAAGAAGGCCATGGTTCACACTATTGATCACAAATGTTAGTTTAAAACTGTAAAAACGAGCGGTTCCGTTACGGTCTCGGTTTAGCTCAATTATTGTTTTGGATACACAATTCGGTCTTGAATTAATTTACCAAAAATTCTAAATAAAACTTAAATTAAATTTTCGGACCTAGATGTCCCTTTCCAGTTCTCACACGACTTCTATCATTATTCAGCATCCAAGCCGTATCTCATTTTATTCCGGTTTTCTAAACAAACATAATATTATCTGAACTTATCATCAAATTCTGTTACTCCTCGCTTCTATAACAATTCCTCCACGTCATTCTACTACTTCAGTTTACTAAAAAAATAACCAAAGTATTTATAATTAATTATTACTTAAATATTTACTTATCATCGAAATTTAATTTAGCGGAATTAAATTAACGAGGTTGAAGCACTTCGGTTCCAATGGCATACGTCTTAAATTTGTTAAATTCCACATTCAAGTACTTCCGACTAGTTCCGCAATTATCATTCATTCTGTAGTTTATACTTAACTAAATATTAACCATTAATTTAATAATTAAATTATCGCGAATAGATAATTAGATATTTATTATTCTAGATTAAATATTATCGGAAAACTTAAGTTAACGGAATTTTAATTTAACGGAAATTAAATTAACGCAAAGGGTTCGAGTTCGGGTCTAACCGGGTCGGATTGGTAGCACGCAACGGGTCAAGGCGGGGTCGCAAGGTTGGGGTTTCGAATCCCGTGGGTAGCAAGAGCATACTTCAGCCTACACGAGCTTCCCTTCATGTCGGGAGTTCAAGTCCTACATTACACAAAATACACTTCAGTTATTAGGTTCCAGCAAGGTCGGAGGGAAGGCGATGGAGATCGGGGAAGAAGGTGAGATGGAACAGGGTCGATTTGCAGGTGGCCGGGGTGAATCGGCGTGCTTGGTGTTCTGTAATGAGACAAGTCGGGGTGTAGGGATTTCGGGCGGCAATGGGACTTCGTTGGCCATCGCAGGAGGTAGGGTGAGAGCAGGGTGAGGTGACGTTGCTTTGCCGGGGTTTGTGCAGAGGGAAGGAGAAGCGTAAGGTGGCTTTTCCCGCCGGCAGGGAAGGCGAGGGAGGGAGGTGGTAGAGGTAGGGAAAATAGACGGGAGGTTTGCTCGGCATGTGTAGGTTGCCGGTGAACTCAAGTGGTGGCAACGAAGGTTTCAGGTGGTTGAGGATCGGGAGGTTTCAGAGCAGATAAAGAGAGCGTAGCAGGGAAAGTGACGGGTCGCCTCGAGGCTTGACTGGGTGTTACATTTGGCCGTGATCCCGTAATGACCGGTTTCAATGCCGCTTAATTACTAGTTCCAACAGCCGTTGGCGAAGGGAGGAAGACGACGAGAAGGGGATCTGAATTGGCGTGCTCACGTGGCGGAGGCTTGGGCCGCATGAAGAGAAGATACGGATGGCTTAGAGGCACATTGGGCCGTGCGCATTCCAAGGAGTAGGGGAAGATAGCCTGTGTAAATGAAAGAGGGGTAACCAACAGGACAGATGATAAAGCATTTGGGCCAAGTGAGGGAGCCGGTCCGGTTCGGTTCAAAACAATTTATTTTGGTTCGGTTTAACTCATTCAATCGGTCTGGATCCGTTTGATTTATTTTATTGTATTCTTATTCGACCCAGGTTCGCGATTTAAATAAATTAAATTAAATTTTAAAATAACAAGGAAAATTATTAAAATTTTCCGGTTATTACATGATTTTATGCTAAATTTTTTTAAAAGGGTAGTTTCTTGCAAAAAATGGAATATTAAAGGTGGTTTTGTGTAGTTTTCTCTTTAAATTATAATGAAAATTCAGTCTAAAACTTTAAAGGTTAATTATTTTCTCCTCTATTTAAATACTTGAAATTGTTAATTGTAATTTGATTTTATCAATTTAAACTATTATTTTTTTATATTCAATTATAAAGTATTAAAACTATTTTTATCATAGATGAGAAAACCGAACAAGGCCACCAAAATGCATTGGACAACCCTGTACGTGACAATCGATAGGTGACAACATTGATGTATACCAAGCAAATAACTGAACACATGACAATTGAACATCCCTTTACGTGGGAATCTAGGGGTTGAGAACTTAGATACTGGTTAGAAACATTCAAAAATCTAGCGACGAAAATCGAAATCTAATTGGCTTTTCAATCTCGAGAAATGGAACTATTATCCCCTTTTCAGTGTTTGTTGATGACATAATAATTTTCACCAAGGCAACAACAATAAGTAACAAAATACTATACATTTTATATGACTATTGTTTGGTGTCTGACCAAGTGATAAACTACCATAAATTGGTTTTCCAAGCAATTAAAAATGTTAACGCCGCAACCAAAAGAAGAATACAAACTCATATGGGCATTGCAACTTTGTATAACCTAGAAAATATCTAGGATTCCTCAATAATAAATGAGAGTAAACAAAGACATCTTCAACATCGTTATTTAAAAATCTAGACAACTAACAAAATAGAAAGCATAATATCTATCACAAGAAGGTCGAATAACCTTAATAAAAGTTAATCTAAATACTAAAACAAGTTACCTGATGCAAGCCTTTATGCTTCCAACAAGTATCCATAAAGAGCTCAACCAAATCAATAAAACTTTCTTTTGGAACAAGGGGCCGAACTTCCACCCCTCATTTATGGGGATAAAATCTGTAAACCACGAACATAAGGGGACTAGAATCAAGAAAGCGGAAAAATATAAACAAAGCGCTACAAATAAAACTTTTATGGAAACTAATGGACGAAGTAGATAATATTTGGGCCAAAGTCATTGAAGAAGAAAAATCTCAACGATCGTGCATTTGAAAATACAATTTGGGGGAAATAAGTCATGGAAATGAAGAGAAAAAACAAACTAATGAAACTTAGAGAGGATTTTTGAGAAAGGTTTAAAATGACGTGTTGGCGATGGAAATACCATAAGATTTTGGAAAGACTTATGGCTCACCGAAAAACCACTTGAAAATCCGGTAAATAACAAAGCCTTGATTAATACAATTGAACTAGTATGTATATTTATTACAAATAAACAATAGAATCATAAGCAAATAAATCATTTAGATATATTATTACCAAACAACACTACCGTGAAACTAAAAAGATATAACCTATGCCTCGAAATGAAATACAAGAAATATTGTATTGGCATCAAGCGAAAACGGATGGTTCTCTACTAAGTCAACTATGAAACTCATCCATAAACATAAGGTTGGAGTTACTCCTGATAAAACATGGATTTGGGAAATTAATATGATGCCTAAAGTTAGAAAGTTTATGTGGAAACTAACACTAAATGACATCCCAACAAAAGAGAACTTAGACAGACAAAAACGGTTGATCCAAATGCACTACGAATTTTGCCAACACCCAATAGAGAGTGTTAAGTACCCCTTCTTCGAATCCCTATACACAATATATATATAAAAAAAAACTCCAATATAATATCGCACCTATAAAATTGTGATTCAACATGTCATAGAGTAATGGACATCATCATGGCGATAAAAAAGAAAGTTAATCCAATAGAACTAAGACAAATAGTGGTCATGTGGTGGAACATCTGACTTACTAGAAATCAAATAATCTTTAACAACCAAAAAGCACCACGAGATTTGAATCATGTAATCAAAAACAAATCACTAATTGGGATGCAGCTAATGCAAAATCATTAACATCAATAGGCAACCATCAACACAGAAAAAGAAAACAAAGAATATCAAATGACAGAGACCTTCGCATGGATATGTTAAAATTAACTTTGACACATCTAGAAACTCAACCGACCAATATGGTTTTGGCTATATCATACGTAACTATAATGTCGTCCTTCTTGCTGCAAATAAGGGAAGATGTGATGTTGAATATAGCTTTAAAGCAAAAGCTTTCTCTCTAAAAGAGGGCCTCCAAAAGGTCGTAAGTTTAGGATTCATGACCATTTATGTTGAAGAAGATAATCTCGCGCTCATTAACGCTATCATTAAGTTTGGAAACCGTCTTGGGAAGTAGACATGATCATTTCCGACATCTCCTCTTTGATATTTAGGGTCACTTAAGCTAGAGACCAAAATATGTTTAGGGAAATCAACATTGTTTCAAACAAACTCACATCTCTAGGCCACGGCTAGGACGCATATGACATGACTATTTTCCAAGACGTTGAAGACATAATCTGTATGGATGCTTTATGGCGGCCGACTTACAAAAGTTGACCATCCTTTCCTCTTACCTTTATATAAAAAAAAAAGATTCAAATAAAAACATTTAACTATTAAAAACTTTTTTTTTAGATAAATATATTGTAGAACAATAGATTTTTTTTTAAATACACTCACACATTTTTATTCATGTCAAAAAATTTAGTTTCAAACACATGTTTTTAAATTACCGGAACACGTAAATATTTTGAGTCAGGATATCATGACGAAAAGTCGCAACACACTGAAAACGAATGTCGTAACACAAATTTACCGTAAATTACAAATATTAACCGACGATGGCGTTCGGCATAGATTAATTTTAACCAAACTAAGCACCAACTTGGGGAACAAATCATACATTTGCGATCAACATGAGCATAGTCTAAAGTTCATAGACGTTGGCCACATCAATGTTAAGCTATATTTTGCTCGTTGTTTTTAATTTTTACATAGAAATTGTAGATGATGTATTTTGAACCATCAAACATTGAATTAAGGCTCAAAATTAATTTAAAGGTCCAATGAGATTTGAGAAATTTCTCATTGATTTCTTTTTATATCTTTGTATAATCATGATAAATGTTATACTACGACCTTCGTTTTTAATGTGGTGTGAGTTAAAACTTGGATTACAATCCGCTTCTACGCACCATTCGTTCTTCCCCGAAAATCCCAAAACCAACAAAAACCCCTAAAACTAGAAAACAACCATGGCTGCCCTCTCAAGCCTCTTCTCTCAAATCGAAATAAAAACAGGAGTGCTAGAAGCTCCTATCTTCCTCGAAATCAAAGCAAAAAGCTAAACATGGTTGTTCATGATCCTACAAATCCTAGATCTATGAAAAAACCTCATCCCAGGATGAAAAACGCTCCTCTCGCGTGGCTAACCCTTCTGCCCTCACTTTCACACACAACCCCAAAAACTAGATCGAACAATACTTCTTTGCCTTGGAATTTACGATTTAAGGAAAGATTTGACGTTCTCTTTCGATATGTAAGGGAGAAACCCAAACTTGAAAACCCTCTCTATGGTGTATCGAGGTTTGTCGGTGGTGCTCACACCTTTTCCTTCGGCGGCTCTCCACTTTCAAATGGGTTAGAAGAAAGTAGTTTTTATTGGCTTCTTGTCGACGGCAAGGACGACGGGGACCTTTTGCCAGCTCCTAGCAAAGTTCCAAGTTTTTGTGTTCGGCTTCTCTTAAGAGATTCCTTGCTCTGACTAATGGAGTTTCAGCTTGTGAAACTTCCTAAAATGTGGCCGATGTCCATTATCCAAACCATTATCTCAATTAATTTTGAGAATCTGGTCAAAAATCTATGGTTTTATTGTCATAGGTTGCAAAACTAACAGTTTGCCCCAAACTAACCCTCTTCTTCTCATTCTTTTGTTTAAGCAATATTCGTCGACTGTCTTCGTACGAGGGGAGATTGCCTGATTCCAAAAGATGTACAATGAAACCAAAACCAACAATTTACTCTTTAAAAGAAAAAACAACACAGTTAGTAACAACTAAATTTTTTAGGTTGAGAGAACCTACGGAATCTAACGTGTTTTGATTTAAAAGCACACGAATTTCTTGCATCTTTCTATTGATAACTCAACTGAATAAGAACTTGGAATTTGATCTTAGATATATGACCCAAGCCTATATCAAGAATCTTCCGTGAAAGGGATGTTGGGTTATCTCATAATGAAAAGTCTCTTTTTGAAAACAAAAACAACCCAATTCTTTCCATGGGTTTTCTTGGAAAAAAACACAATTATCACTCCTGATTTGGTTTTCCATGGGGTGTTTCTAAGTAACCGAGCTTGACCAACTTCAAGTTTTGAATGTCGATGCAACAAACCACCTACTTAGTCTTAACATCAAGGAAATAAATGAAAATAATTATATAAAAAAAGCCAAGATCTTACAAGATAACATTAAAAAGGTCTAAGACCCAAGTCATAATATAATTAGTTGAAAGTATAAATTTTAACAATCTAGGTTGTAAAAATGGGATTTTTCACCTTTATGGGTTTGATATATACCAAGTGTATAGGGATTTTATGAACATGAGCTATGTAGATTTTTTTAATATGCTCACATTTTGAACCCTTAGACGAGAACTCTATGAATAATTATCTAGATCTTCTCATGTCCTTCTGTTGATGTTGGTGATTATTTTGAGTCGTGTTTGGATCGTGGTTGTGGTTGTGTGCTTCCCGACAACTCCTTTCGATGGATATAGCTACTTTGGAGTCTCGTCTTTCACTTCCCCAAGAGTTCGATTCTTGTTGTACTTGCTTCAGGCGATGCTACTTCGGCAATGCTTGGCTCGTTTTCAACTTCTTCTTCATGGGATCTACCTTCATAACCCTGAGTGACTTGTTGTTGTCCTTCTTCAACGTCTTTTATTTTCATGTCTTTTTATTTTTTGTAATTATGTTTGCATTGTGGTTTCTATTGAAGGTTGTTTTTATAACACCCCAAATTCTCGGAACTCAGGGTGTTATGGGCTAGGGCCTAACAATGGGTCATGACCCTAGCTTGACAACAATTTCACTAGATCTTACAACAACAAACAAATGTAAATAAAAACAAATAGAACACTTATAAAAATGATAATGATATGAATGCATAGAAACTAATTAGAAAGTGACAGTCGTGTAAGACGTAACTACTAACATCCTAAAATAATGTTAGTCTCTTTATATGCATGCAAACTTTGAAAGACAACCCGTACGTGGACCCAGCTGACCATCCGCTCCGGATCACTCTACAACTTCTTTAACCTATAAAAAAAATCTAACAACATAACGATAAAACCGTTAGCTAACAATCCTAAAGCACGAACTAAGTACTAAAATAGCACAATCAGACGTAAATGCTGAAATTAAACACATAATCATGCTTGCAAGAAAAATCTCGTTATTATCTTCATTTAGGCGATTTACGCTAGATTCAACTTATTGTGTGACACGAGGATCTCCAGACCCTCGCCTCCGTGCCCGTATACCAGCAGGAGTGGTTCGATGCATCTCGCCGTAAACCTTAATGGGCTAGTCGCAAAGAACCTCATAGTCTCATGTCAGAGTTGGGCAGTGATGCCACGACCCGTTATACGTACTTGGGCCTCGTAATATAGTAACGTCGTCCTATTCAAGTTATTATTATAATCCACATAGCACACACCACTACAATAGCACACACCAATGAGAGGAAAGCTAGCTAAGTAAGTCCATGAGAGTTACCTGAACTCATCGATAATCGGTCGTTATACGGCACAATCCATACATCCATACAATATCAAATACATGATCAATGTTGAACATACCGATCAACATATTTATTAACTTACGGAAAACACTCATAAGGCTCTCTTAGGACTTCTAGGACTGAAAAACTCTTATCGAACTTTCTAAGAGTACTAAACTTCCCAGTAACATAAAATATCATATACACAAATAACTTAAATTATGTAACAAGCAGTGGCGGATCCAAGGGTGTGCTCGACTGGGCCGTCGCCCACCCCGACCCAAATTTTTTTTTATTAGTATAGGCTTAAAAAAAATCCGAATCTTATAAATAACGTATCTACCTCTACACGGTTAAAGTAAATCAAAACGCTTAAAACTTACCTCGTATTTCGCGCCGTAAGTCTGATGCACGTCACTGTTCAACTTTCCCTCTGCGGTTCTGCCCAGCAGCCCCACCCTGCAATTATCTTGCCCATCCCCTACAACTTACTGTGAGTACTATCTACTGCCTAAGTGCCTATAAAGTATAAACTAATAAACTACTAATTACTAAACTACTAAAGAAAATCCAATTTATTCAAAGAATTAAAAATTTGATTTGACAAACTACATTACTACTCGTGCTCCGTTTACAAACTTGTGACTTTTGGTATATTTTAATTTATTTTATATTTATTATTCTTACTTTATTCAATTGAGTGTTTAGTATAATAATATTTACTAGTTTCTATACATATATGTATATAGTGTAATGATCTTAATTTCTACTTTGTTTGGTATTTATATATATACACATTAATGATATTATAGTTTAATAAATCGAGCTTCTAATTTATTGGAGAATTGTAGATTTATTTTATTTTTTAACGAATTGAGTATGGTTTTATAGTTTAACGATCTTCAATTTAACGTGTTTTCTTTTATTGTTTCTACTTTACTTAAAAACATCTATTTAGTTTAACGATATTATTTTTATTGTTTTAATTGATATTTTTATTTTTATTGTATTCAATCTTCAAGTTTAGTTTTTTCTTTTTTTCTCTCTCTAATATATGATTGACTTTTATAGTGTTTACTATTGTTTAACGAATTTTAGGTTTATTATATAAAATATTAATGATAATTTTATTTATTAAATTGATGTCAATGAACTTGTGTTAATTTATTGGAGAATGGCATCAATTATTGTTCTAGATTAATTATATCTTCACAACCACCAAAGAAAAAAGTGAAGTCCACGTTGTGTTCTTTCTTCAAACCCAAAGAATCAACTCCGGTATATGAAAATCAATAGTCTCTTCCGCCTCCAGTTGATAATCAAGTAAGTCAACCCTCTGCTACTCCGGATGAAATCGACCCATCTCTTTCTGATATATCTTTTGAGCTAGTTCGTGATCTGGGCATAAGAAGAAGAAAAAAAGTGATTTGCCTCTTGAGAAAAGACATGAGATTAGAAGAAAGTATTTGATGCATGGACCGTATCAACTTAAACTTGCAAAGTATGATGTTAACGATTCTCGTCGTTTTCAATATAATTGGTTTGAGGAGTTTAATTGTTTAGAGTATTCACCTACTACACATACGTGTTATTGCTTTCCATGCTTTCTTTTTTTGCGGACAATATAAATTCTTCTTTGTAACGTCCGGAATTTTTATTCCGGACTTAGAGCTTTTTGTAGATCTTTCCGCAATCACGAGGTTCCGAGTGCCGGGATTTATTCCTAAGTCCCGAGCCGACTATGCGTTATTCCCTTTTTCCGCTTTCCGACCCTTCGTTCCGGGCTGAGGTGACAAGATCAGAGGTCATTTCCGACCCCTCGTTCCGAGCTGAGGTGACAAGAGGTCAGCTGACCCCTTGATCTCCTCTCCCTTTGGCAACCCTTGTCCCTCCTCTCTCTCTCTCTCCTCTCTTTTCTCTTTCATGTTACTCTTTCCTCTCTTCCTCTCTTTTCTCTCTCTTTGCTCTTCTTTCTTCTTGGGAGCTCTTGCATGTGTGGACTGCAGTAGAGGGAATCCAGATCAAGTGTGGTAAGCTTATTCCTCTCCTTCTCTTCTCTTCATTGTTGTTTTTTCCTTTCTTCTTCCCTCCTTCATCCATGGCCATGGATGAAGCTCTTGAGAAGCTTTTGCCTCAAATCCTTGCATGCATGTGTTCTTAGCTCGATTAGGTCGTGGAGAGGAGTCTAAGATCAGTGGTTGGTGTTTGGAGAAGACCCAACAAGGAGAGGAGGACATTGGAGCCAAGGATCCATGGTCGAAGACGAAGAAGACGGGCTTCTGCAGCGAAACCGCGGGGGTGGCTCACCACAGCCGCAGGGGCGGCATCAGACCACAGCCGCAGGGGCGGCACCAACCACCGCAGGGGAGGCTTTAGGGCGGTTCCTGCTCCGCAAGAGGGCCGCAGGGGCGGCGGCTGCTCCGCCGGGGCGCCAACTTGACTCCGCGGCTGCGTTTCTTCGATAGTAGGTTCCTCTCCTCCCTTCCCCTTCGTTCCTTCCTTAGTTATGTAGTTGTATCATGTTAGTAGAATGCCTAGGATGGCCTAGAGTAGCTTGAGAATGCCACCTAGTGTTTGAGAACCTAGGA
The DNA here is from genome assembly GCA_002319775.1 of Fagopyrum tataricum. NCBI lineage: Eukaryota > Viridiplantae > Streptophyta > Magnoliopsida > Caryophyllales > Polygonaceae > Fagopyrum > Fagopyrum tataricum. The sequence continues at coordinate 61,267,332 of CM008279.1, forward strand.
GCCCTTAAGGATCGATGTAGTGATGGTTATGAGTATGTTGAGCATGATGGACCTTCTAGGCTAGCTTGTTCCTTCTTGGCTGAGGTTTAAGATCATGTGAGGTTATAAACTGTTGTGAGTTGCTTTCATGTGCTGAGAGTGTGGTGAGTACCTTGGACCCTAGGATGCATTCCTAGCTTGAGGGTTAGGTGATCTTGCTTAGATCACTAGAGTGAAGTCTAAGACTTCTTGAGCGTGAGCATGTGTTGATATGTATATCTCTTGTGAGCAAGTTGTGGGCTTCCTCCCTAAGAAAGTGAGAGTGTTGTGAGTTGAGTGTGGTGACGAGGTAAGTCTCCGGACTTACTTAGCTCGTATTTTATGTATTAGCATCGATGTGTGTTGGTGGTGTGTGTTTGTGTTATTGTTTATGTTATAAACAACTAACCGGTAAATAGGACCACCGACGTTATATTATTTTGGCCCAAGTGTATGATAACGGGCGGTGACATCATCTGCCTAGCTCTTGCGAGAGTCTAGGAGGTTCTCGGCGACTAGCCCGGGCGGGTAGATGGTCGGATGCATCGGTACCATTCCTTGCCGGTAAGTAGGGACCGAGGCGAGACCATGGTGGTTCTCGTGTCACAAACCTAAGTTGAATTAGAACGGGATACGACTCAATAATAAAAAGATAATAAACCAGACTTGTGTGTTTTGGAGTATGTATGTGTTATGTGATATATGTGTGTATGTGCCTTCACCTCTTTTCTAATGCTTCGAATATGAGCTAACGGTTTTAAACCGTTCGTGTAGATGACTTGCAGGTTAGGGACGCCGCCGAGTGAGGTGGAGGAGTGGACAACTGGGGTCTCCGTACATTATAGGACGGAGACGTTTTTGGGGTTATGCCTTTGTGTTGTTGATTTATGTTGTACAGTTTAGATTTTCTTATCGGAGTTATGTTTTGAGGACTCGGCTGAGTTTCCACCTTGTATCTTTACATTTCAGTTTCTCGCATACATTATAAACGATTTTTGAGTTTTGCCTTTATTTGTGCCTTGTTGGAAAGGTCCGGTGAAATTGTTGTCAGGCTAATGGTCGGGACCCATTGTGAGGTCTCGCCCGTAGCATCCCGAGTCCCGCGGATTTGGGGTGTTACATTCTTCATCTTTAGTAAACGGTGGTTTAACAAATGGAAGAGGGTTCATCAAGGAGCCGAATGTGTATTTTTGAAACATGTTGGAAAATCAACATCTCCTCATTATAAGTGTGTTGTATATGCTGAATCTTTAATGAAGCCAGATGACCATATCGATACGGTAATGCAGAGGGTGAGTAGGGTAGAAGTGATAAAAAAAACCGATTAAGACTTAAAACTACAATCATGGTTGTGCAACGATTGGCATTGCAGGGTTGTGCTTTTAGGGGTCATAATGAGTCGGAACTTTCTACGAATCGTGGAAGTGTAATCGAATGGGTCGATTTTTAGCAAAATGGGTGTCAAAAGTCAATGATGTTGTATTGAATAATGCACCTGGAAATGCCACATATATTTCTCCTGAAATTCAAAAAGAGGTATTGACAATCATGGCAAACAAAGTGCGTTATATAATCCGGGTAGAAGTTGGAGATGCATATTTTAGGGGTCATAATAAGTTTGCATTTAGTTTGCACTTAATGAAGGAAGTTATAAAAATTACCAACTTTCTTTGCCAAGTATTTCAACAAGAATATGTTGATATATTGAGTGATCTTCAACATCTTTTCACTCGTTTACCTTGAAGCTTCCTATAGTTTTGCCAACATTATTCCAAAAGCTCCAAATATCGTCTACTTTCATCATTATTTTACGATGATCGAGACAATTACCTTTCTCTATTAAAACAAATGCGGTGTCACTATTATTTTCGGAAAAATACATAGGCTAGGAAAAGAAATGTGGTGTCACCTTTAAGTACTACTTTTTTTCATTCTCTTCTCCCCTTTTTTCCTTTCTCCCAGCTCCTCCCCTATTTCTCATTCCGTCATTCGTCATTCGTCAGCTCTCACCTCCATCCTTTTATTTCTCACCATCTTCGGCGACCACCCATACACAAGCTCCAGCCACTTTTCCGGAACCACACTTGCGGACTCTTTCGAAGTTAACCACCTCCGGCAACTCAGCTCCACCACCTCGACAAAACCAAGCCGCCCACCTCGCCGTCATTGACACCTGGACAACGACCCACGATTTGGCTAGGTATACTATTGAGTGTGGGCATTTGTCCCACATCGACAATATGAAACTCGTGAACCTAACATATAAGTACAAGGGCTACTCCTCCTATTGCCAATTGGTTTTAGGATGGAACCCCGAGTGCTTGTGTGCGTAGGTTCACTTTGACGTGCAAAACCCTCCACGTCTTTGACCCGACGGATATAAAAGATAAATTAACATATGCTCATCTGAGCCCTAAATTAATTTGTGTTTATTCTAATTAGAGAGTAATTTTGTCATAATTGGATTTCCATTTGGTTAGCCCCTGTTTTGTTTCATGTGATAAAGGCTGATTAAAATGTTAAAGTGATATTTAAGCTGTTGATTAAGGAATAAAAATGTTTAGTGATATCTAAAGGAATTGAAAGTGGACACATCTAACGCAACTCCTCTTCCACTTGCATTTTATGATATCATATCTGCCTTCATAAATGGTTCTTTCTTGTATATGCAATAATATCACTAACCAAAGCATTTAGATTTGCTCAAATCCCTTGTAGATTTTTTGTATATGAGCCCATATTCAGATGCTTTTCTTCACACGTTCTGAGATTTGATAGATAGCTTAGACCTTGCCGGATCTGATTCACCTATTTGTATTTCGGGTATTTAAACTATTGTTGACTTTTTTCCTTAATAGATAATGGCTTGAATTTACAGATGTTTATGTTCTTCTTGTCTTGTTTTTTTTTTCCTCATGTTTCTTTAACATATTAACATGACATGCTATCTGAACCAAACTTGCTTGAATAGATACTCTAGTAGTACTTGCTGTCATGCTCTTACGTGAATAGAGAGAATTCAAGTGCAACTACTGCATTCATCAGATGACAAAATTTATTGGGTGTTCATAAATCTGGTTATACTTTACAAATGCAGGCATACATAGATAATCTCTGCTAAATTTCATGGATTGAGCTCAACAAGCATTCTGTAAGTCATGTTCATGTACTTTGCCTTTGTTTGGTCGCAAGGGGTAGAATTGCTGTATGAATACACTACTGTGTTGAACAAGGCAGATATAAATGTTATGAAAAGACCAACTCTCTTTGTATTTTCCTCCCTTTTACTCCTCTCCAAATTGCACATAATTCTCTGCCTTATGATCGTGATCCTCTACTTTAATGGAAGAGAATGTGGGTTGTGGTTTTGGATGAAAAAACTCAACTTGGGAAGAATAGCTTTCTCTTAAGTTGCCCTCTGCTTCCATGGCGGAGTTCAAGATCAAGATATGGGTTTGGTGAGAGTTAGAGGTAAATTAGTTTTTTTTTTTCCCATATAGTCATGGTAATTAATACTAATTTGAAAGAGATGTTGGTCGTTCTTGGGTTTAGAGGGAGAGTAAATGGTGAGAGTATTCAACTTTAATGCCATTACTTGAAGTAATTTATTCCTCTACATTCAACAATTGTCATCATAAATACACATTTTCGGTTACAATCCTTCCCTCCCGGTCAAAGACACGTTTAGATGGTTGTTTATCTTTGCCTTTTACCAAATAATGTATTGATCCGCTGGACTTGGAAGTAAAAAAATCAAGGGTATAAATAGGTGGTAAAAAAATTGAGGGAGATCGATTGAATAATTAGAAAAGTATATTAATATAAGAAAAGTATAATATATCAAATGAAGTATAGCATGTATGTGTTTTTATGCATGGGTATGCAATCAATAGAAGGGCAATATGGCTTATAATTGACAACAATAGAAGGGTAAATTGTGATCTGTTGGTGCTTAATGGAGGGTTTAGTTAGAGATTAACATGGTTAATCATCTCAACCAAATCAAGCTCTTTCTTAACGACCTCAGGCTGCTGCACTTGCACCATCAAACAACTAGGAGCCACCATAGACAACTCCTCAAACAAGCTATCCATGCTATTATTACTCTCCTCCCCAAACAAATCCGCAGCCTCAAAGCTAAACTCCGGCGCCGGAAAAAGCTCCTCATTCATGTTATTCTCAGGGATAACGTCGACGTTCACGACGGTCGACTTTTTCCGGCAGCCGGCGTTGATGATTCGGGGGTCAAGGCTCTTGATGTAGTCCTGCAGGAGAGAGGTGTGGGTGGAGGCGTGTTTGGTGGCAGCAGACGAGGATGACCGGCGCTTGCGGCGGCAGAACTGGCGGCGCTTGGTGGCGTTCCAGTGGTTCTTGATGGAGTTTTCGGTTCGGCCGGGAAGGCGCTTTGCAATCTCCGCCCACTTGTTCCCGATCTCTCCGTGACCTGCTATTAGTATCCTGTCTTCCTCCTCGCTCCATATGTCTTTCTGCATTTTGAAAATTGAATTTCAAATTTTTATTAGATTCTTAATACAAAATTTCCCTTAGTTCATTCAAAAATAAAGTTGAATATTGAATTTTCTATTCAGAACGAGGAATGCATACGAAGAAAAAATATTTTTAATTTTTAATTTTATTTAGTGTTCGTACTCCTCTAATTTTTTTTTAAAAAAAACTGATCGTCTCTTTTAGCCTTACATCAATATTGCATCCAACTTTAATTGTAAATTCTTGAAAAATAAAGTTATGTATTTCTTAAATGTATCTTATAAAATATTAAAATCTTATATCTTTTATCAATAATTTCTTGTAACAAATATTAAAGAAAATATACATTTTTTTATAAATTTATTGAAGGAGAACAAATGCTAAAAACATTTCAATAAAATGACTATTTATCCAAATCACTTAAATATTTGTAACCCCACCTTAACAAACTCGTGTGTTTGACCATGTATTTATTACTACAGTTACAAAACTATAAAGTTATTATTATATTATTATTAATATTATAAAGTATATAGTATATAATATTTCTCTATCATATCAGTTCATATCAGAAGAAAAAAAAAGGATTCAAGATCCTAATTATACAAGTTCGGTTAGGAGTCGAGAAAGATGGATTCGAGTTTGTTATGTCTGAACAACACAATTTTAAAAATCGAACAATATTAAAAATACTAGATGAGTTAATCTTGAATAATGGTGTTATATTAGGAAGAGTTACTTGAATTGGACTCAAACTTATTTATTTTCAATGATCTTAAAAATCAATTTCAATTCGATTCACATGATCATTTCAGTCTAAGCTAATTTAGCTACAATAATAAAACTAATATTAATTGAGTATAACCTAAAATTTATAGGTTCCTCTCATGCCTACCAATTGGTGTACCTGAGAGTTGAAAGACAAATTTAAATGCGAGTACCTTGATGTTAGGGCGTAGATGATTGTGCCATCTCTCTCTACATTGTTTGCCGCTCCTTCCATTAAGCATCTGAGCAATTTGAGACCACTTTCGCAAACCATAGCGCTCCACAAGCTGGATCAACATCCTACACATAAGTTGTTCTTGTATAATTAAAAAATAATTAAAAAGAAAAAAAAAAGAAAAGTGCATGTAATATATGAGTTCAAATATTAACCTATCTTCTCCAATAGTCCACTGGCCCTTAACCACAATAGACTTGTGTTTCTTCCCACGGCTATTCCCCACCGGCCGACTCGAAACACAGGATTTCCCGTCTTTGATCTCCACGGTAGTGCACGAGCCCTCGTCCGAAGGGCGAAAAACGATGGAGTTACAAAAGAAAGGGGTTATTGTTGTTTGATAATCGGTTACTAATGGATGACGGTTCTGGTGATGGGTTAACCCATGAAAGTTTTCAAACATAGGAGGGTTCATTATCATGTTTGGAGCTTGAAAATGCTTTGAATCGAGAAAGTCGTAGCTCGAAAGATAGCTCGGGTTCTCGAATGAAGGAGGAATGACATCTAAGTCGATTTCCGAACAAGGGTTTCGGATTCCGGGTAATGGAGGTGACACATTTGTGTTCAAATGATGAGTTAGGAGATCATGGAAAGAATGACCGTGATCCTCTACTTTAATGGAAGAGAATGTGGGTTGTGGTTTTGGATGAAAAAACACAACTTGAGAAGAATAGTTTTCTCTTAAGTTGCCCTCTACTTCCATGGAGGAAATCAAGATCAAGATATGGGTTTGGTGAGAATTGGAAAGGGTTAGAGAAATTTGTGGAGGTAAATTAGTTTTTTTCTCTTTATATAGTCATGGTAATTAATACTAATTTGAAAGAGATGTTGATCGTTCTTGGGTTTAGAGGGAGGGTAAATGGTGGGAATATTCAGCTTTAATGGCGCCATTACTTGAAGTCATTTACTCCTCTACATAATGTAATTGTCATCATAAATACACATTTTCGGTTACAAACGACACTACTATTAAACTAAAAAGATATAACCTACCTCTAAATGAAATATAAGAATTATTGTATTGGCATCAAGCGAAAACGGATGGTTTAAGTTAGCTATGAAACTCATTCATAAACATAAGGTTGGAGTTACTCCCGATAAAACATGGATTTGAGAAATTAATATAATGTCTAGTTTTAGAAATTTTATGTGGAAACTAACACTAAATGACATCCCAATAAAAGAGAACTTAGGGTCTGTTTACTTGTAGTTTATTTCTGTTTCATTTAGTTTATAAACCTTGAGTTTAATTTTTGTGCGTGTTTACTTGGAGATTGGTTTAATTCTCTATGAGTTTATTAGGGTTTATAAACCACTCAAAAATAAACTTATCTGAGCAATGTTATTTTTACTGGGATGGGTTTATTTTTGTTTAAAACCCGATTTTAGTCTTGTGTTTTTCCAACCCGATATTCTTTGTTCATCTTTATGTATTTCCCGTCGTTCTTCGATTTTTTAGGAGTATAAGTGTATTTTGAAGAAAAATAAACCCAAAAAATAAACTACAAGTAAACAACCTTATATGATTTATATATATAAACCCATTGAGAAATAAACCCGAAAATAAACTATAAACCCGTATAAACTCATTTAGTTTATAAACCCGAAAATAAACCAATCTGCAAGTAAACAGTCCCTTAGACAAACAAAAAGTGTTGGTCCTAATGCACTATGAATTTTACAAACACCCAATAGAGAGTGTTAAGTACATCTTCTTCGAATCCCTATACACAAAACAAAGCAAAAAAACTCCAATATAATATCAACCTATAAAATTGTGATCCAACATGCCATAGACTAATGGACATCATCATGGGAATAAAGAAGAAAGTTAATCCAATAGAACTAAAACAAATAGTGGTCGTGTGGTGGAACATATGAATTACTAGAAATCAAATAATCTTTAACAACCAAAAAGCACCACAAGATTTGAATCATAAAATTTAAAAACAAATCACTAATTGCGATAAGGCTAATGCAAAATCAACAACATAAATAGGCAACCATCAACACAGAGAAAGAAAACCAAAAATATCAAATGACAAAGATCTTTTCGCATGGATATGTTAAAATTAACATTAACGTATCTAGAAACTCGACCGACCAATATGGTTTTAGCTATATCATACGCAACTATAACACCGTCCTTCTTGTTGCAAGTAAGGGAAGATGTGATGTTTAATATATCTTTGAAGCAAAAGTTTTCACTCTAAGAGAGGGCCTCCAAAAGGCCTTAAATTTAGGATTCACGACCATTGATGTTGAAGAAGATAATCTCGTGCTCATTAACGCTATCATTAAGTTTGAAACCGCCTTGGGAAGTAGACATGAACATTTCTGACATCTCCTCTTTGATATCTAGGTTCACTCAAGCTAGAGATTAAAATATGTTTAGGAAAATCAACATTGTTTGAGACAAACTGACATCTCTAGGCCACGGCTAGGACGCAGATGACATGACTATTTTGCAAGAAGTTGAGGACATAATATGTATGGATGTTTTAGGGCGGCCGACTTACAGAAGTCGACCCTTCTTTCCTCTTACCTTTGTATATATATAAAAAAAAGTCTTGTAAAAACATTTAACTAATTAAAAACTTTTTTAGATAAATATATTGTAGAATCAATACATTTTTTAAAAATATACTCACACATATTTTTATCCATGTCAAAGATTTTAGTTTCAAAACACATGTTTTTAAATTACCGGAACACGTAAATATTTTGAGTCAGGATATCATAATGAAAAGTCACAACACACTGAAAACGAATGTCGTAGCACAAATTTATCGTAAATTACAATTATTAACCCACGATGGCGTTTAGCATATATTAATGTTAACCAAACCAAGCACCAACTTTGTTCCAAAAACTTCGGATATTACAGTTTCTCTCATTTCACTGTTATTATATTACAATTTCTCTCCTTTCATCGATGTTTTATGGTGATCGAGTTAGTTACCCCTCTCTCTTAACAAATGTGGTGTGACTTTTATTTGCGGAAAAATACACAGTTTAGGGGGGGAAAAAAGGCTGAAACGTTTTTTAGTAGGCGGGTTTCGGGGACTGTTATTATGTACTACTTGCTCCTCCCCCTATTCCTCATTCCCTCATTCGTCAGCTCTCACCTGCATCCTTCTATTTCTCACCATCTCCGGCGACCATCCATACACAAGCTCCAGCCACTTCGCCGGAACCACACCAGCGGACTCTTTCGAAGTTAACCAGCTCCGGCAGCTCAGCCCCACCACCTCGACAAAATCAAGCCGCCCGCCTCAGCTACACACTCACCTCGCCGTCCTTGACACCTGGACAACGACACACGATTTGGCTAGGTATACTCATCTAAGCCCTAAATTAATTTGTTTTTATTCTAATTAGGGTGTAATTTTGTCATAATTGGATTTCCGTATGGTTAGAGAAGCATGCTTAACCCTGCTTTTTCTATGTGATAAAGACTCATTACAATATATAGTGATACTTAATTGCTTCTTTCTTGTATAGGCAATATATTAGATTTGCTCAAATCACTTGTAGATTTCTTGTATCTGAGCCCATAATCAGGTGCTTCTCTTCACACAATTTGAGATTTGATAGATAGCTTAGACTTTGCGGGATCTGAGATTCACCTATTTGTATTTTGATATTTTTCTTTCTGTAATACAAATCCTTCCTCATTGATACACGATTGCTGACATTTTCCTTTATAGATAATGGCTTGAATTTACAGCTGTTGTTTATGTTCTTCTTGTCTTGTATTTTCTTCTTCTCATGTTTCTTTAACATATTAACACGACATACTATCTGAACCAGACTTGCTTGAATCGATATAGATACTCTAGTACTTGATGTTATGCTCTTGCATGAATAGAGAGAATTCAAAAGGAGCTACTGCATTCATCAGATGACAAAATTTATTAGGTATTCATAAACCTGATTATACTTTACAAATGCAGGCATACATAAGATCTGGAGATAATAATCTCTTCTAATTTTCATGGATCAAGCTCAACAAGAATTCAATCTGTCTTTACATGGCTTCTGCAGTCCTCTGTAAGTCATGTTCATGTACTTTGCCTTTGTTTGGTAGCAAGGGGTAGAATTGCTGTATGAATACACTACTGTATTGAACAAGGCAGATATAGATGGTATGAAGAGACCATCTCTCTTTGTATTTTCCTCCCTTTTACTTCTCTCCGAATTGCACCTAATTCTCTGCCTTACAAACCCATGTGACTCCTCGCGTCCCAACCCGCAAAACCTCCAACCCGACAAGCTTACTGTCGTAATCAACGGCTACTCAGTATCCCGCATACCGCTTCTTCAGTCCATAACCGCCACCTATGCCACCTCGTCATACGTTTCCTCAATCCTTATAGTTTGGGGTAACCCAACCACCTCATCTAAAACCCTTACACAGCTCTCTCACAACCTCTCAATCATCTACTCAGCCGGTGCAGAGATTACTCTGCTCCCTCAACAATCCAATAGCTTAAACACAAGATTCCTCCCGCATACCGGATTGATCCAAACCCGAGCAGTGTTGATATGCGACGATGACGTTGAAGTAAGCCAAAAAGCATTAGAGTTCGGATTCCGGATGTGGCAGCAAAACCCGAGACGTGTGGTGGGATTATTCGCAAGATCACACGAGCTTGATCTAGTCCACAAGACATGGATATATACGGTGCATCCCGACAAGTACTCGATTGTGCTGACCAAGTTCATGATCTTGAAAACGGAGTACTTATACTCGTACAGCTGCAGAGATGCTTACGAGGAGGCGAGGAGAGTGGTGGACAGGGTTCATAACTGTGAGGATATTCTGATGAATATTGTTGTAACAGATGAAGGTGGGGAGGGGCCGATTCTGGTGGGGGCCGAGAGGGTTCGAGACTGGGGAGACGCGAGGAACGAGGGAGACGGAGACGGAGAAGGGGAGGTCGGGTTGAGCGGAGCTAAGAGGGGAAGAGGAGAACATAGGAAGAGGAGAGGGGAGTGTATAAGGGAGTTTCATAGAGTATTGGGGAGGATGCCTCTTAAGTATAGCTATGGGAAGATGGTTGATCAAGTAGGTGAACAAGGTCTTTGTAAGAAGATGGGGAAATTGGTTCCTTGTGATAAGCAGGTTGAATCTCTTCGTTAGTTCATTGCTTTGATTTATTGGATTATAGATTCATATTGAGGAAGAAAAATAGATAAACATATTCATAAGAGAGATTGACTTCAAGAACAGCAATTTCATACACATAATCCACATTAGCTTTGGATTCCAATTTCTTATTGACAATAGTATCTTGAAATGAATATGTTATAGTAACAAAACATTTGTATTTTTCAAAACATTGTCATATATAAGTTGTGCTTTGCTTTATGATCTTTCCATGGATGGAGAACCATAACTCAACCATAATTTATATACTCTACTATTAAAATCTCTGAAGTAGCCCACATTTTGTCCACACGTGTCAGTCTTTAAAGGTTATCTAACTCGGTTTTTTTTCCAACTTAATTACGGATTTGTCGTAATATATTACTAGTGTATTACCCGCACCTTGTGCGGATTGGGCGGATTGAGTTTTAAAAAACGTGCTAATAAATGTCTCTTTTTAATATGTATAACATTAGTTTGACACATTTTAAATGCTTACAAAAATATGGAATATTATTAAAAAAACAATGATATTTTATATTAATATCAAGATACGGGTTAAAATTGATAATTATATATTTAGATTGAGCTTTGAGTATTCATGCGAATAACTTTTCTTGACTAAAAGAATTGATGTACACATATCATGATCTATATTAATTGTCAGTAATTTTCATTATTAAACAATTATATAGTATATTATTATGTTAAATACTAATTAATGTCAATTATAAATGAGTATAGTTTCATTTTATAATAAATTTATAGTTTTATTTAAGTTAAAATAAGATCAATATTATGAAATATTCATTAAAGTAAAAAAACATATAATGCAATATGTCATATAACAAAATATTAATTTTAAAGTTTGCTATGAAAAATTTGCTATGAAAGCTTTCACTATAACGTTGAAGTAAAAGAATTTATGACAAAATATCATTTTTTGGAGGTTGCCAATATTTTTTTTCTAATCAAAAATTTTAATAGAATTTATGATTTTCTTTTTAAACAAATCAGCATTTTAATACAATCTTAACGATTTTTAGAAATTATGATAAAAATATTTATTAATAAATAATATTTGAAAAAAATAATTCGATAATTTAAAAAAAATACCCGGTTTGATATAAAAAATATATTTTTTTTAAAAATAATTGGATTTGAAAAAGTGTTTTTGTTTTTAAACGATCTGATTTCAAATTTATTTATATTTCGTTATCCAATTTGATTTTTTTAAAACAAATTTGTTAAGATTTGATGAATTTTTTTAAAATTAATTGTAATTGCAAATTTTTTTTATAAATTACGTAATTAAAAAAATTAGGATGATGAGGTTAAATATTGGTGTGACACGTGTTAATTTGACCGATCTTGATAGGATTAAAATCTGTCATATTTTACAATAAAAAAAAACTTTCGTCAACTAAAATGATGATAAGATTTATGGTAACCGATTGTGTTTAAAAAATTTTAACAATAAAAGATTCTAATTTTAAAAAATAATTGTCCTATAAAATCTTAATCAAGGAAGATTAAGGAGAAATATCACACGTAATAATAGAAGCTTTTGTTAAAAATTTGAATTCAAAAATTATATATTATACAAAATAATAATTAAATTTTGTCCTGTTTTTTTTTAGATTTTTAAAAATTCAGTTATGAAATGTTTTGTTTTTATAATTTTGATTACACTGCTAATTCGGATTTATTAAATAATTTAATTGTTAAAAAAGTTCTGATTACAAAATCTAAATTTAAATGACTTAATTAAAAAATGAAAACGTTAAATCTGGGGGCGACACGTGGCAGTAGAGGCCTGAAAAAATTTCGTTGGGCTGAGGTTAATTCTCGGAGCGACACGTGGCAATAGAGGCCTTTGCTTTAATATATATATACTAGTGTATTACCCGTGCCTTGCACGGAATTTTGATAAAAAAATTATTTATTATTATATTTCTTTAAGGGATTATATATAAATAAAAAAATTGTCATTAGATAGAGTAGATAATAGGCAATAAATATTTGTACACTTTACCTATAATATTATATAATAGATTAATAAAATATCTAACCGTATAATAATTTATATTTTGATTTTTCTTCCCCTTATTATACTGATTCATACATTAATAGAAATAGTACATTGGTAGCATATGGTGTTAAATTAATTGTTATATATAAATTAATTTAAGAAATAACACTTAATTGTTAAAAAAGGTGATTGAAAGGGATGAATTTAATTAAGATTTGATTTTAATATTTCGTTAAATAATTTTGTAATGAATAAACTTAATTAATATTTTGGTGGGCTGTGGTTAAATGCTAAAATGACACGTGACAATGAGTATTTTTTTTGCGTGACACGTGACAAGGAATGCTACTCCTATAATATATATACTAGTGTATTACCCGCACCTTGTGCGGGTTGAGTTTAAAAAAACGTGATAATAAATGTCTCTTTTTAATATGTATAACATTAGTTTGACACATTTTAAATGCTTACAAAAATATGGAATATTATTAAAAAAACAATGATATTTTATATTAATATCAAGATGCGGGTTAAAATCGGTAATTATATATTTGGATTTAGCTTTGAGTATTCATGCGGATAACTTTTCTTGACTAAAAGAATTGATGTACACATATCATGATCTATATTAATTGTCGATAATTTTTATTATTAAACAATTATATAGTATATTATTATGTTATACTAATTAATGTCAATTATAAATGAGTATAGTTTCATTTTATAATAAATTTATAGTTTTTTTTAAGTTAAAATAAGATCAATATTATGAAATATTCATTAAAGTAAAAAAACATATAATGCAATATGTCATATAACAAAATATTAATTTTAAAGTTTGCTATGAAAGCTTTCACTGTAACGTTGAAGTAAAAGAATTTATGACAAAATATCATTTTTTGGAGGCTGCCAATATTTTTTTTCTAATCAAAAATTTTAATAGAATTTATGATTTTCTTTTTTAACAAATCAGCATTTTAATACAATCTTAACGATTTTTAGAAATTATGTTAAAAATATTTATTAATAAATAATATTTGAAAAAAATAATTCGATAATTTAAAAATATACCCGGTTTGATATAAAAAATATATTTTTTTAAAAAATAATTGGATTTGAAAAAGTTTTTTTGTTTTTAAATGATCTGATTTCAAGTTTATTTATATTTCGTTATCCAATTTGATTTTTTTAAAACAAATCTGTTAAGATTTGATGTATTTTTTAAAAACTAATTGTAATTGCAATTTTTTTTTATAAATTACGTAATTAAAAAAATTGGGATGATGAGGTTAAATATTGGTGTGACACGTGTTAATTTGAGCGATCTTGATAGGATTAAAATCTGTCATATTTTACAATAAAAAAAACTTTCGTCAACTAAACTAATGATAAGATTAATGGTAACTGATTGTGTTTAAAAAATTTTAACAATAAAAGATTCTAATTTTAAAAAATAATTGTCCTATAAAATCTTAATCAGGGAAGACTGAGGAGAAATATCACACGTAATAATAGAAGCTTTTATTAAAAATTTGAATTCAAAAATTATTTATTATACAAAATAATAATTAAATTTTGTCCTGTTTTTTTTTAAGAAAAAGAAGCGTCAAGTAAAAAAAAATAAAAAAAATAAATTTCGAATCAACTAAATACAAACATACGTACAAAATTTTTATTTTAGATTTAAAAAATTCAGTTCTGAAATGTTTTGTTTTTATAATTTTAATTACAAACTGCTAATTTAGATTTATTAAATAATTTAATTTTTAAAAAAGTTCTGATTACAAAATCTAAATTTAAATGACTTAATTAAAAAATGGCAACGTTAAATCTGGGGGCGACACGTGGCAGTAGAGGCCTGAAAAAATTTCGTTGGGCTGAGGTTAATTCTCGGAGCGACACATGACAATAGAGGCCTCTCTTTAATATATACTAGTGTATTACCCGCACCTTGTGCGGGTGTTTGTTTCTAATACATATATAAATATAAATTATAGTAAATATATGATTGCTAAATTTTAATTAAATTTAATTTGGTTAATTAATAAATACAAATCGAAAATAATCTAAACTAAACATGTTTATTTAAACAATAATTCGACCATCAAATAATAGAAAAAATTACATCGACTAAACAATCTCAAATTTGGATAGTAATAAAAAGATAGATGATATGTTATAAAACTTGTTGTGAAAGTTTAAAAAAAAATTTAAAACTAAGATGATAATAATAAATTTTGTTAAGATATGTAATCCGGTATGATGAACTAATCTATCGGGGAAACAAAGTTATTCAAAAATTTAATAGATTTATTATCCTCTAACTAATGAACTATCTTATTGAAAAACAAATTGATTTACTCAAAAAAAAATCGATAGTTTTGTTTTCTATGTATCAAAAATAACGACTTTTAATTATATTTTATAAAAGATTTAAGTAAAGTCTCACACATAATGGTAAAATAAATAAAATATCAATATTATTTAAATTAAAGAATTTGGGAAGATCTAGCATCCATAGATTAATGGTAAATTGAAATAATAGTGTTTTATATTAATTTTTATAAAATACTTATTCAGTTAATTAACTTTGAAATGCAG
This sequence comes from Fagopyrum tataricum, assembly GCA_002319775.1. Taxonomy (NCBI): domain Eukaryota; kingdom Viridiplantae; phylum Streptophyta; class Magnoliopsida; order Caryophyllales; family Polygonaceae; genus Fagopyrum; species Fagopyrum tataricum. Next base: position 61,282,626 of record CM008279.1, read on the forward strand.
GGGAAAAAAAAATTGTTGAAAAATGTATATGGTTATAATTAGAGATTTATTGAATGGGATTATAGTATTTATGAAGAATAGCTAATTTTACTTAAAAATATTTATTGATAAATAATATTTCAAAACCTAATTAGATAATTAAAAAAAATACCCGATTTGATATGATAAAAAAATATTGTTTAAAACTAATTAAATTTGAAAAAGTGTTTTGTTTTTAAATAATCTGATTACAACTTTATAGATTTGGTCTTTATTTGAATTACATATTTAAAAATGTAAACTTATTTGTTTCTACGTTTTAAGAAAAAAAATCGATTTACAAATTAATAAGCTAAATTATGTATTTAAATTTTCGCCGTTAATTCTAAGAGTGACACGTGGCAGCAGAGGCATGAGAATTTTTCGTTGGGCTGAGAAAAATCCTGGAGGCGACACGTGGCAATAGAGGCTTCTGCTTTAATATATACTAGTGTATTACCCGCACCTTGTGCGAGTTGAGTTTTAATAATTTGTACGAACTTAATTGCAAGAAAAATATTTAAAAATAAAAAGTGTAGTGAAATATATATATTTGAAATTAATTAGTTATCTAATCACAACTAAAGAAACTAAAAAAAATTCAAATTTTACAATATTCCGATTCTAAAATAAAAATTTGTTTCTATTTTTTGTTTAGATTAAATTAGCTCATATGAAATGATTAAAAAAACTTAAATAAAAAAGAAGTTTAAATACTCCGATTCTAGAAAACATTTTGTTAATATTATATTAGATCGGAAGTTGTGAACTAAAACTCAATTTGATATGATAATTGTTAAGATTAAAGTGGATGAGAATTTCAAACAAAATTTTAAAAAAAAACTGATTTGGTAATTTCATCCCCATGTGAAAATTTAATTGATCAAATAAAGATATGTTTTAATAAATAACAATATACTTATATACTAAGCTTTACATGCAACATATTTTGATATATAATTATGCAAATTCTACTACAAAAAATAGACTAAAATACATTAGTTATAAGTATCCTCTCAAAAGAAATAGTGAAAATCTATGCTATAATACGTAATGATATTCCGGTTTAGATATACCGGATAACAAATATAATATAATTAAATATGGATACAACACATTTTTTGTATTAAATATAAATTTTATTCTTATATTAAAAATATATTTTCTCCTTTTTTTCTAAATTTATCTCTCTCTCTCTCTCTCTCTCTCTATATATATATATATATATATATATATATATATATATATATATATATATATATATATATTTATATATATATATATTGTTAGTTACTATATTTCTAATAAAAATATCTCTATGAACAATCACAAACTCTTAAGTTTGAACATAAAATCGAATGAATTTTAACTATAATCTAAAATCATATAATAGAATTAATGTACAAACCTACCTAACATATGTTAAAATCCGCGGGACTCGGGGTGCTACGGGCGAGACCTCACAATGGGCCCCGACCCTTAGCCTGACAACAATTTCACCGGATCTTTCAACAATGGCACAGAATAAAGGCGGAAAACTTAAATACGTTTTTAATGTATGCGAAAACGAAATGTAAAGGTACAACTTTGGAAACTCAGCCGAGTCCTCAAAACAACGTAATCCAATACAAAGTCTAAACATACGATACTATCCATGAACAACACATGAAAACACGACTCGAAACATTCCCCGTCCTATAATGTACGGGGACCCCGACTGCCCACTCCTCCGCCTCACTCGGCGGCGTCCCTAACCTGCAAGTCATCTACATAGGCGGTTTAAAACCGTTAGCTATAATTCTACGCATTAGAATAACAGTGAAGGCACAAACACACATAAAACACAAAACATAAATCACGCAAGTACGGTTTATTATCTTTATTTCTTAACTCATATCCCGTTCTAATTCAACTTCGGTTGTGACACGAGAACCACCGGGGTCTCGCCTCGGTTCCCCCACCGGCAAAGAATGGCACGGATGCACCCGTCCATCTAACCCGCCGGGCAAGTCGCCGAGAATCCCCTAGACCCATGCCGGGCTAGACAGTATTGTCACCGCCCATTATCATACACTTGGGTCAAAACACAATTATATGGTCGGTGATCCTATTTACCGGTTTCATAATTATAACATGTAATAAAACACACACCACCAAACACACGTCACGCTAATACGGAAAATACGCGCTAAGTAAGTCCGGGGACTTACCCCGTTCCAATGCTAACTCACAAACGCTCCTGCTTCCCTTGGGAAGAATACAACACCTGCTCATAGCACGATATTCATCAATACTCGCTCTACTCGAGAAGTCTAGGACTTCTACCCAAATGATCTATACAAGATCATTTGATTCCCATTCTAGAACCTATCATGCTCGTAATCCAAACACTTTATAAAAGTCCACGGGGTCTAGCACGCCCATAACGTTCTCCTAAAGTCCGAAAATCTAACTTTTAAGGAAATTACGGTTTTGACCCCGAATTTCCTTAAAATCCTAAAATGACCAAACGGGTCTCTAAACTTCCGGAAAACATCTAACTACATTTATTATCAATTAAACGACTCTAGATGGTTACTAAAGATTTCCGATTCAAGAAGAAAATCCGTAAGGAACGTATTAAACGTCACCTAGATTTCTCAATACTTTGACCTCAATTTAACCACGTCAAACATTCCTCAAACATTCCGAAATAATTCTTATAATTCTTATGCATTCTAGGCCATGACTACAACATACGGGAAGCATCAGTACTTCCCAAATCCACAACAACTAAACCGCACAGAATCATCAAGGTCTCAATCCTAACATGCGAGTTCTAGGAAACAGATTTTCTTATAACTTTCCAAGGTCATAACTATTGATCCAGCCGTTGGATCGTCCTAGAACTTTAACATGTTATATACTGCTATGCCATCTACAATATATCCGAAAATCAGCCGTTGAATGTGATTAAAACGTACCGAAATGAGGTCCGAAGTCGGGGATTCACACACGAGGAAACTCGAGATCCGGGCTCGATTCCAACAGCCGCAAGGCGGTTCCAGACCACTGCGGTGGCGGCAGGGAGGCTCGGTGCGGCTCCGGCCTGGACAGCAGGGTCTCGGCCGAGATGTCTACGGCTCGGCCGAGATCCAGGCGTGGCTCGGCCGAGATTCAGGCGGCTCGGCCGAGACTGCAAGGGCGAGGTGCAGGAGCTCGCGGGGAAGAGGAGAACTGCGACAGCCTGGTCTGGCTCGGTCTGGCGGGGCTCGTGCAGGCAAGGCACGGCGAGGGCGAGGCAAAGCTGAGGAGGGCGACTCCGACAAGGCTCGGTGGGCTTCTTGGCTTCGACCGGCCGAGTCGTCCCCGGAGATGGAGGCTGCCCTCGGGTAAGTGAAGGTGGTGGTTCTCTGGCGAGTTCGAAAGGGCCTGCTCCAGGGTGGTGGTGGCTCTCCGGTGCTCGAGGGTGCCTGGACGCAGGGGAGGGACGAGGGGTTCCGGCCGGGAGGAGGGAGACGATGGGGAAAGATGAGAGGAAGGGAAGGCTGTCCGAGTGTGGGAGAGAGAGAAGAAGAGAGGGACGGGGTAGAGAGGTAGGCTGCAGGGCCGAGGGGTCGGCTGCAGGTGCCAGGGGCGGGGAGTGGTGCAGAGGGGAAGCTAGGCTAGGCGGGCGGCCGTAGGTGCAGGGCTAGCTCCTGCTGTAGGCGGCAGCTGCTCCAAAACAAAAGGAAGCGGGAAGGGAAAAGAAGGGAAAGAAAAGAAGGAAGAAGGAGGAGGGGATTGCCAACGTGGCGTGGGTCCCGGCAACGTGTCGCCTGCGTGGCGTGGGGCCCACGCTGAGGTGGAAAAAGGGTGAGGTAAAGGAAAAGATAAGAAACGGGTTTAAAACTCGTAAAAGAAAAAATATTTACGGGTTAACGGGTCGGAATAATTTCCGAACAATTCCGTAAAATAATTTACGGAAGGAGAAATAAAAAGGTGTATTTATTTCGAAAATTCCCGATCATTGTGATATTTTTATTTTTAAATTTTCCGGACTTTACAACTAACACTCCTAAAAAGAAGTTTCGTCCCGAAACTTGCTAGACCCATCACTCTCCATATACCCGTCTTGTAACCACGCGAAACTCGAAAAAGTACTCTATTGGTTCTAACCCAAGTCTACGCATAGAATCATATCACGACCTCGCAAGGTACTAATAAATTAAGCAAAATCACATAACAATAAAGCACAAGAAAGATCTCGGGTTAACCCGAGGTCCTACCGATGTCACTAACTCTGCGTAAAACTGTCCTATCGAAGTCCCTAAACCTGCGTAAAACCCAGGACAGTTCCTATGGACACTATCATCCATCTCCCATGTAACCTCGTGCAAAGACCGCTTCCTCTACTCCTGATCCAACGGTACCTAATTACGTCCCTGACGTCTCAATAGTCCGTATGCTCCTGTGATAAACCGTGGTGCCTCTCCTCGGGACATCCTGTCCCGGACCCTCATCAAAATGGGGCAGCTCTCCTGCTTCTGCAGGATCTCACCGGACAGGTCAGGCAATACCTCTAGCTCGGTCAAACGACCGTCCATATCCGGGAACCGGATATCCAACTCCAAACCTTATTAAATCTTCCTACAACCTTGGCTGAACCGTAAGCCGAGCTATCTAGCCTCCTCTCGAGGTGTAACATTTCTAAGTAAAAGTCCTTAATCAGCTTCCACCATCTCCTCTTGCATCGTTTCCTACTAAGTGCGTGTAACCACATTGGTCTTCTCAAGATGGTATAAAATATCTATATCAAGTCCTTTAACAACTCCAACCACGTCTTCGGTCCCTTATTTTACTCCATGTGAGTAAAAGCTACACTGTAAGTTCCAAGTAGTGAGTGGGGTAATTCACTTGTACGGCTTAATCTGGCGAGATGCATAAGCTATCACTTGTCATTTTTCATTAATACACAATCAAGACCTTGTCCTGTGCATCACTGTAAACTGTAAGCTCACCGGTACCTTGAGGGTAAAGTAAAGATTGATTCGCTTGCAAGCCTGCTCTTAAGCTCTTCAAAACTCTTTTGGCACTTCTCATTCCACTCAAACTTCTTCCACATTCTTAGGCGGATGACATTCTAAGACTACTACCATCTTATGTGGATCAAGGATCACATCTCCTGCTTAAAAACTTGACTAAGGAATGCTACTCTTGGTAGCCAAAGTCCACACTTGGGCAACTTAAATTATAACTTCTCTTTCCTCAAAGCTCCAAGGTCAACTCGAAGATTATATGTATGCTTCTCTCAACTTTGAGAGTACATTATCATGTCATCTGTAACTACCACACAAAGTGGTCTATGTTTTCCCGGAATACTCGATTCATAACTCCCTTAATGACAGGTGGCGCACTAGTGAGCTTGAAAGGCATCACTCCAACTCATAATGTCCCTAACTTGTCCGGAACATAGTCTTTGTAATATTCTCATCCCGAATCCTCAACTGGTGGTAACCGGACTTGAGTCCATCTTAGAAAAGACTACCGACCCTTGCAATTGGTCAAGTAGGTCATATATCTTGGGTAAACGATACTTGTTCTTCACCGCTATCTTGTTCCGCACTCCTTAATTAACGCACAACGAAGAGAACTACCTTGCTTTTCACAACAACACTAGCGTTTTTCCATGGCAATACACTTGGTCTAATAGCCCTTTATAAGCAAGTCCCTGCAATTTCCTCCTTCAATTCATGCGTCTCTACTAGCAACATCTTGTACGGCGTCTTGAAGATAGCAAAGTCCACATCCCGACGGGGTGGAGTTCTTGGCAAGTCGTCAAGACAACTTTAAGGAATTCACTAACAACGGGATCATTGGATCTCCTAAAATCCTAACTTCCACCTCAATGCATCCATAGGTGGAGTCCTCTTGAATTCATCAACTCTAAAACTCGAAACATTCATCTTGATCTTCTACCTTCTAGGGTCTTGGTTAAACTACCTTTTATCTCTTATCTTCCTCTCCACTTGAGTGCATCGTTATAGTATTCTCCCATGATCTCACATATATGGCTATCCATCCATGTCCTAACTAAAGGACTCAACCATTCCTCAAAATAATCGCCCTTGTCTTCTTCTGCTTCTCTTTACATCAATTGCACATGCGAGGATCTATATGACCTTGTAATAGCTTGTTTCACTAGCATTCCTCCTTCTTCTGGGTATAGGAACGTATGCTTCTTTCCCCTTTTGCATCCTCAATCCGCTAAACGGAGTTCTTCGCATTAACATTTATATACTTCATGTAAGTCTCGTGCCCACTTCATTTCTTTGTAGACAAATCTCGGTGTGCTCGAAGTTCTATCACTCGTTGTCCACATATATACTTCAAATAACGTACTACTAGACAGTTCAGTATGTGACAGGTACAAGAGAGAGCATGGAGAATGGAACCCTAACTCGAGACGTCACTTCAACCAAAGACTCGCCTCAACCAAAACCCAAACCAAACAAAAACCCAAACCATACCTCCGATACTAACTTCTTGTTATTGCTCTTGTACGATCCCCCAACCTTGTTACTCTTACCATAACTCTCGAAATGTTTACTCTTTACTTAATGGTACCTCGTAAGCTTAACTTACGGTATCTTACCACTTCCACACTGGTTCGATCACGTTTCTCATATTGACTCTAAAGCTCAGGAGCGCCTAAGGAAAGCTTCACTTCTCGTGACGGAACACCGGCTTTAACCTTGTTAGAATGCATCCATCTTCTCGTCGATTCGCATTTTTAGTTGTTCACGCGTCTTCTCGAAGAACTTTAAGTTTGTTATCCCCATCGTTTTCGTCCTCATTCGATTATGGCTCCCTTAGAACCGCTTCTGTCTCGATTGCTTCTTAAGTTGTCTCGAGTTCTCTTCTACTTAGTTGCCCATTTGCTTACGTCGTCTCTAAGGCGATGATATCGTATTATCCTCTTTCTATTAGGCTCGTACCTCCATATGCTACTATGTATAAGAATCCGTATATAAGGCTACATATGTCCTATGTCCACCTTACCACTAATCTAACACACCCGGTCGAAGCCACTAATTATGGTGCGTTTTATATACATATTTTTCCGTATTATCCTCTTTCTAGTAGGGTAGTTCTTGAAACGCCCCTAATTATGGTGCGTTTTATATACATATTTTTCCGTATGTTATCATTTTTTTTACCATAAATTTAAATTTTTCACGAGTTATATTTTATTTATAAATTTAAATAAGTATATATATATTAATATCATTTCCATAAATTATTTTACGGAAACGTTCGGAAAACATTCCGACCCATAACATCCGTTACGGAATCATTTTAACAAGTTTGGATATATGTTATTTTAATTCTTATTTATTATTTTTATTTATATTTTTTTTCTCTTTCCCTGGGCCCCACGCCACATCACCTGAGGGCCATCTTCTTCTTTCCTTCTCCTTTTCTTCTTCCGCTTTTTCTCTTCTGCACGCAACTCTGCATCTCCCTTGTAGCCCGACCCCTCGTTCCATTGCTTCTTCTAGCCTCTGCAGCCTACCTTGCCTCCCTCTCGACCCCTCAACCTCCTCATCAGCTCTCCTCACTCTTCACCCCTCTAGCTCTCTCTCTTGGCAGCTCGCACCACCTCCTTGCTGCTTCATCTCTACCTCCCACCTTCCGTCTCCATCTCTGCATTCTTCTCTTCACTACCATCTTCGGTCTACCTCGCCACCTGGAGCTCTCTGTCGGGTTCAAATATCTCCGGAGAAGCCGTTGTCACCGGAGAAGCCTACCACCCGCCTAGCATGCCGGAGAGGAGAACCTGCAACGCCGGAGTTCTCGCCCCTGCCCTTGCCGCCTGCCGGAGCCACTGGTGCCATGCCTGCGCAGAAGCCTCGCCGAGCCTCCTCCCTCTAATTGTGATCGGGCACCCAGGCATTTGGTATAATTACGAAATACCTCCCAAAGCTTATTTTTACGTTTTCAGCCCTTGTTTTATGCTTCTAACTGTTTTGTCCTCAGATAGTTAATTGCAGGAAACAACCCGAATTCTTAATTATAGTTTTGGCCCAAAGATTCTGTTTTTGCGCAAATGACCCTCACACACACACACATATATATATATATATATATATATATATATATATATATACAGTTTTTGACTGAAAGTTTTATTTATAAAAAGAGCCCAAACTTTCGGATTTGCATTAATAGCCCTAGGAAATAATATTTACAATTTATAATCTTAGTTTTAATCACGGGTTTTAGCCCATATTTATATATATTGCGTTTATAACCCAAGTTTAGTTTTATTAAGCTAAACTTGTATAGTTGTTGGTTTAGGTTCGGTTACGCTTTCGGGAAGGGTTTAGCTTGAGTCGAAGTTCGACAAACGTCGATCTACTTCCGTTTCTACGACGCTACGTGAGTATTCTTCAAACTTTGGAAATGTTTCTTGCTTGTTAAGTTATAAGTTGGAATATGGATTGATATGCCTAGTTGGACATTCTAGGTACTTGCTTGTTTTGGATAACGGGTTTTGGACAAACCCTAAGTGAAGTACAACCCAAACTCGAGTTGGGAAATAGGTAAGTCATTCTTACACCTATTAGACGGTGTTGTGATTTTATAAAATCTAGTATGTGTTGATTGTGTGACCTCTTGCTTGTTTAGGTTGTTGACGAGTTCTAGTTGATGTTGTTGTTTTGGCTTTGAGGCGTTAAGTGAGCGTTTATCGAGGCAAGTACTTGTGAGCTTTTGTATATGAGCATGATTACGTTTAAGCATTCATGATAGTGCATGCATGATTGAGATATTATATTATGATCTAGCATGATGAGCATGATTTATGTTTAAGTCTTCATGATATTGCATGTATGATTGGAATGTTATATTATGATCTAATATGATGAGCATGATTTAAGTTTAGGTGTTTATGATATTGCATGTATGATTGGGATGTTCTACATTATGTTTTGGCATGATGAGCACAATTACGTTTAAGCCTTCATGATATTGCATGTATGGTTGAGATGCCTTAAATTACGTTTTGTCATTATGAGCATGATAAGTATATAAATATATATATATGTTGTTGTGATATCTAGAGATGAATGATCTTGGAGTCCTTGGGAAATGTGTGATATTACTTTTGAGTTATGGATATACCATGATTTGAGGAGTCCGTTTAGGAAGCCTTGAGATTAAATGATAATTGATTGGGACTAGTTAAAGAGGTGTCTATCAAATATATTAGTAAAGGAAACGGTTATGATATTGGGGATTTGAGATGACTCATGGTCTTTGACCTAATCGGCTTTTGCCATTTATATATGTGAGATGATTTGGTTTATGACCATAGCGGGCAATTGCCCTTGTCTTCCTTATGTGGTCTATGACCATGACGACACTGTTGTCGGTGATACCGTTTTCATGATTTATATTCACTCCTCGGTTAGGGCGGACCAAGATTACCAGTGGTATGCGGTTTGAGCAGGCCGATGGTTGTGCCCGACCTTCGTGGATGGCGAGGATTCACCTGATCCGTGTTTACTATGTCCATCCCGTGGTAGGGGTTTAGGAGGTACCTTCGTATTCAAGAAATAGGCTTGAACATTCGCTAAATATAGCATTTTATAAATCGTGTTGAAGAAATAAGCTTGAACCTTTGCTAAATTAGCACTTGTTGAATTGTTTTTTTGAAAATAGTTTTAAAATAAAGATTGCTCGAGCAATGTTTTGATATTGTGATTTGGATTGTTCTTATGATGATTTGAGGAAGGGGCAAGGATATACCTTGTTACCCCATTTATGTCGATTGGCCTTTGGGTATGTTATACCGGTTGAATTGGATTATAAGTTATTGAATTGATTTAGTAGTATTTGACATAGTTTATAATATGATGAGTTGGAATATGAGTAGGTGACATAGTTTATGAAATAATGAATTGGACTACGAGTTGTTGTTTTGGATTAACGAGTTACTGAGATTATATTGAGGGGAATTATTCTGAAATGGTTTATGAGTATTCTTTTGAGATATGTACCGGTTTGAAACCTTTGAAGTTGACTCGAGATTTCATGACATGTTTGAAATGATCTTTTGAGACTTATGACGTTATAGATGCATGTTGCATATTCACATCTCTTGAGTATTTGAGCCATGATGATTTTAATTAATCTAAGTATTGATAATTTTGAAGCATGAATCATTGACATGAGTAATGAATAATTGATTTGATCTTTTGAGATTGATGGTGATTAAGTTGCATGATGTTATTTGAATTCCTTGAGTAATGCTAAGATCATGTCATGTCATGTACGCTTATTCTCATATCTTGATCATATATATTACCCTGCTTATGTATCGGCTTAGTCTATGTGGAAGACTAACCCCACCACGGTGGGGCTGGTTATGTCTTTGACATGATCAGGTACAGGAACAAATTAGGAGCATGGAGGTCAGGAACCCTAGTGAGAGCTGTGTCGGTTGAACTTGGGGTGGTTGGTATCTAAAGGATTTGTTCCAATTTCCGTTTTATTATATTTGGGGTTGGTTCACGCTTCTGATTTATGAGTATTGTTTACCCCGAGTTTGACCACTCATGGTCATTTGTCATTGCGGGTGTTGTAACCCTTGTGGTTGACGTCATGGGGCGCGTTTCGGTTTCCTTTGATATTTCGTTGATGAGTTGTCATTTATGGTTATCATTATATCATTTGTAATAGCCTGAGGGAGTCCTTGTCCGGGGCTCCTGGCGCTGTGACGCTTATCCCGTTTTGGGGCGTTACAGTTCTCCTCGTACGGCTTCAGCTGCCGTGAAGCGTACGCAATAACCCTACCCCTCTGCATCAAGAATCACCCCAAGCCTAGCTTGGAGGCGTCACTATATACCACAAAGTCCTCTATGCCCTCAGGCTGGGCTAACACAAGAGCGGAGGTCAACCTCCTCTTCAGCTCCTCAAAGCTGCGCTGGCAAGGCTCGGACTAGACGAACCTGGTAGACTTCCTCAGCAAGGAAGTGAGCGGTCGTGCAATCACGGAGAAACCCTCAACAAAACGGCGGTAGTATCCCGCTAAACCCAAGAAACTGCGCACCTCCTTGACCGTCCTAGGAGGCGGCCATGAGGAAACAAACTCTATCTTCGCCGGGTCGACCATGACACCCTCGGCGGAAACTATATGTCCCAAAAATGCCACCTCGGACATCCAAAACTCACACTTAGAGAGCTTAGCGTAAAGCTCTCTATCCTGGAGGACTCGAAGTACCGTCCTCAGGTGTCCCTCATGCTCCTCTCTACTCCGGGAGTAGACTAAGATGTCGTCAATAAATACCACCACGAACTGGTCCAAGAAGTCGATGAAGATGCCGTTCATCAACTCCATGAAGACGGCAGGTGCATTCGTGAGCCCGAATGGCATCACGACAAACTCATAGTGGCCGTATCTCGTCCTGAATGCCGTCTTCGGTATATCCTCATCTCTCACCCTAAGCTGGTGGTATCCCGACCTCAAATCGATACGTGAAAATACGGAGGCTCCCTGAAACTGGTCTAGCAAATCATCAATGCGCGGTAACGGGTACGTGTTCTTGACGGTGACTTTGTTCAACTCCCGGTAGTCGATACATAGCCTCAAAGATCCGTCCTTCTTCTTAACGAAGAGGACCGGTGCACCCCAAGGGGAAACGCTCGGGCGAATGACACCTATCGGCTAACTCCTCGAGCTGCTTCTTCAGCTCCAGCAACTCGATTGGCGCCATGCGGTATGGAGCCTTGGAGATCGGCCTGGTGCTGGGCTCCAACTCAATAGTGAAGTCCACGCTCCTCTGCGGTGGTAGCCTAGGTGGCTCCCCGAATACGTCCTCGAACTCGCATGCCACAGGGATCTCCTCCAGTGATGGTCCCGTCTCCTCCTCCTTCATGGCATAACACCAGAAGGCCTCACATCTCTGCCCGATAAGTCTAGCAGCTCGAATGGCGTTAATGACTGTACCGGCCATCCCGAGGTCCCAACCTCCGAAAATCACCTCCTGCCCCGTCTTTGTGGAAATCGTCACGGTCCTCCGGCTGATGTCCAAAACGGCATGATGGCGGTCCATCCAATCCATACCCAAGATGACTTCTTCATGCACTAAGTGCATGACAAAGAAGTCGGCTAACCAATCTCGGTTCCCCAACTGAATGGGGTAACCGCGTACCTCTCGGGTACGACTAACCCTACCTCCATCGGGTAACCCTATAGTAAAGGGTCTCCCCTCTATCGTAGCTAAGGACAACCTAGCTACACAATCATCGGATATAAACGAGTGCGTAGCACCGTATCAAATAAAACTCGGACCGAAAAACCGTGAATCTGAATAGTACTTGGGGCTGCCGGCGCTGGAGGATTAATGGCGCTCCTCAACTCAAATACCCTGGCCTGTGTGCCTCTGGTCTCCTGGGTACCTCCACCACGACCTCTACCTCGGCCCTGTCCCTGAGCGGATCCCTTAGTGCGGGTCTGACCCTGACCCTGGCTCCTCTGCTAAGAGCCTTGTGCCTGATACTGGGGCGGCCTCTGACTGCCCCCTGCTATACCAGCAAGCGAAGAACCCTGCTGTGACTGGCAAAAAGCGGCTCGGTGACCCATCTGGCCACAAGTGAAACAAGCCACAGGTGGCTTCCTACATGTATCCCTCCTGTGTCCAAACCCTCCACAACCGTAGCACTGAGGTCCTCCGTCGGATGCCGGTCTCGACTGCTGAGGACCAGAACGTCCCTGACCTGTCGCTCCGGCCCCTGACCCAGCTGGTGCCGTCCTCTGTCTCTTGTCCGGTCTCCCGGACTGTGTTGCTCTCCTAGACCCAAGGCGGTCTCTCTCATAGGCCGAAGCCCGGTCCTGGTACTCCACCAGTGAGGTACAACGGAATCCTGCCAGGTAAGCGCGGGTGGACTCCCTCGGTCTCCTGGAAAAGAGATAGACATGCTGGTCCGCTGGGGGTGCGGAAGGTCCCAGCAAGTCTAACTCTGTCCGAAAACGCTTGATCGCCTCAATGACTGGGACGTCCTCGAATCCCACCTCCAGGAAATCTTGGACTCTGTCACTCCTCAGCGAAGCTGGGCAGAAGGTCTCCCTGACGAGGCTCAACAGTTGATCCATCCTGATCACGCCGCCTCTAACTGTCCTCCACCAGTATTGGGCCTGCTCTCGAAACAGTGTCTGAACTATCTCAACTTGCCTCTCATCTGGGCAACGGATCGCCTCTAAGGCTGACTCAACGTGCCAAATCCAGTGCTCCACCTCTAACCTTACCTTCCCGTCGAAGTAGGGTACATGTTGCTGGTTGAAAGCCTTCAACCATGAATCAGGTCTCGGAGACCTCAGCTCGTCTCTCGGTCTAGCAACCTCCACAACTAGCTCGGGTGCAACCACTGTTGGTGCAACTATCTCTGGTGCAGCCCGAACCTGGGTCACCCTCTGTGTGACCTCAGCTGATCTCGCTGGTGCAGGTGCAGGCACTGGTGGTGCGGGAGGTGGCGCTCCAGTCCTAAATGCCTCCTCTACCCGACGTACGTAATCTCCAAATACGGTAGTTACCACGGACGCCCCCTGGTCCTGGTAGATGAAGAACCCTGAACTCCGGACTTAACCACGGTCCCATCCCTAGCCTCGGGAATGATGCTCTCTGCGACCTCCTCTACTGGGGCCTCTGCTGCTGGTGCACCCACAACTGGTGGGTCCGCAACGGGGATGCATCCCCGACCTCTACCTCTCGTACCTGGAGGTCTTCCTACCCGTCCCCGTCCTCTTGGGGCGGTAGGGGGAAGTGGTGGTCTACCCCTATCGGGTCCTACATATGCTGTCGCTCTCGTACGTGCCATCTGATTTCGTATTGCGTTTACTTAAATATCAATACGTGGTACTATTTATAATCCGGTATAATGACTTAAAAGCATAAATATAACATGTTCATGATACATATCCAAGGCATGCAAGCCCAAACATCCTAAGGTCACATAGTATCTAGATACATACAATTTCCACAATCACCCTAAGGTCATATTATATATAACTATATAATAACTATGTACTTAATAATATAAGTACCTAATTCTAATCAAGAGATCTATGTCGTCGAGGTTTGCGGAAGGAGCGGTGGTCCCGTACATTCTAACCCAAACCCGACTCATGCATATGATTTTGAAAACGAAAAGTCAGAACCCGTGGGGGTTCTGTTTTATACCTCATTCGGCCTTTAGAAAGATTGCGAGTGCCATTGTTGTCAACCTAGGGCTCTGATACCACTTTTGTAACACCCCAAATCCGCGGGACTCGGGGCGCTACGGCGAGACCTCACAATGGGTCCCGACCCTTAGCTTGACAACAATTTCACCGGACCTTCCAACATGGCACAAATAAAGGTCAAAAACTCAAATATGTTTTTAATGTATGCGGAAACGAAAAGAGAAAGGTACAACTTGGAAACTCAGCCGAGTCCTCAAAACGACAAACCACAATACTAAAGTTTAGTCATGCAACAACATCCAACTAGACATAAACGACATAAACCCAAAAACCGTCCCAGTCCTATAATGTACGGAGACCCCGGCTGTCCACTCCTCCGCCTCACTCGGCGGCGTTCCTAACCTGCAAGTCATCTACACAAACGGTTTAAAACCGTTAGCTAATATTCTACGCATTAGAAAAGCAGTGAAGACACAAATACACCCATAACACATAATATAAATCACACAAGTCCATTTCTTTATCTTTATATCATCAAGTCATATCCCGTTCTAATTCAACTTCGGTTGTGACACGAGACCCCAATGGTCCCGCCTCAGTTCCCCCTCCGGCAAGGAATGACACAGATGCCTCCGTCCATCTGACCCGCCGGGCAAGTCGCCGAGAATCCCCTAGACCCCGCAAGGCTAGGCAGTATTGTCACCGCCCGTTATCATACACTTGGGCCAAAATTATACATATAAGTCTGTGGTCCTATTTACCGGTTTAATAGTTATAGCAAAACATAAACACGCACCACCGAACACACATAAATGCTAATACGGAAAATACGAGCTAAGTAAGTCCGGAGACTTACCTTGTCACCAAACCCAAGTCAACCACACTCTTGCTTCCTTAAGGAGGAAGCCCACAACCTGCTCACAAGAGATATGCATATCAATACATACTCACACTCAAGAAGCCTTAGACTTCACTCTAGTGATCTACTCAAGATCACCTAACCCTCAAACTAGGAAACGCATCCTAGGTCCCGATTACTCATCACACTCTCAACACATGCAACATCCCACAACAATCCCTAATTCCACAAGAGAAATCCTCAACCAAAGAGGCACAAGCTAGCCTAGAAGGTCCATCATGCTCACATGCTCATATCCATCACTTACATCGAGCCTTAAGGGCTCCTAGGTTCACAACCACTAAGTGGCATTCCAAGCTACTCTAGATCCATCCTAGGCATGCTACTAACATGATCCAACATCAATACTAAGGAAGGAACGAAGGGGAAAGGAGATGAGGAACCTACTGTTGCCGAAACCGCAGCCGCGGAGTCAAGCCGGCGCCCCTGCGGACACAGGAGCCGCCCCCGCGGAACAAGGAGCCGCACCCGCGGAGGATTGTGTTGCCTGCTAGGAACCGCCCCCGCGCCCGAGCCACGCCGCACCCACGGCCGTCTGGTGCCGCCCCCGCGCCCGAGTTACGCCGCACCCGCGGCCGTCCGCTGCCGTCCGAGCCGAGTGTCTGTCGCCGCCCCTGCGGCCGTGCCGAGCCGCTCCCGCGGCGTGCTGAGCCGCACCCGCGGCTGGCCGCGCCCGCGGTCCTGTTGAGCCGCCCCGCGGGTTCTGCGCAGAACGTCGTCTTCTTCGTCTTCGACTTTGGATCTTTGGCTCCAAAGTCCTTCTTCTCTTGCTGGATCTTCTCCAAACACCCACCACGGTTCTTAGGCACCTCTACTAGACCTAAACGAGCTAAGAAACTAGACATGCACAAGGTTTGAGTGAAAACCTCTCCAAGCTTCATCCATGGCCATGGATGAAGGAGGAAGGAAGAAGAAGGGAAAGAGCAGCAAGGAAGAGGGGAAAGGAAGAGGGAAGAGCTTACTAACAACTTGTGATCTTCTTCTGCAGTTCCACAGTTTGGATCGTCAAGCAGCCATGGAGAAGAGATGAGAAGGAAGAGAAGAGAGGGAAGAGATGGAGTGGAAGGAAGGAGTGACGAGAAAAGAGATCCCCTTGGAGAGAGGAAAGATTTGGCTGACAAAAAGGGGTGAGGGGACCAAGGGGTCAGCTGACCTCTTGTCCCTCCCACGGAACGAGGGGTCGGAAATGACCCCTTTGTTATTTTTAACCCGGAACGAAGGGTCGGAACGCGGAAAAAGGGAAAAACGACGAGCCGACTCGGAATTTTCTTAGGAATAAATCTCGGCTCTCGGCATCTCGGGATTACGGAAAACTACAAAGTGATCTAAGTCCGGAATAAAATTAATAAAATTCCGGACGTTACATAAAGTCTTGTAGTAAACTTAGTAACCAAAATTTATCTCCATTTTTTTAAAAATCTCATCCCAATAATACTCTTCAACCCTATAAATTTCCTCTACCGAATGAATTCAAAGTGACTTACATTATTTTATACAGGAAAAAGAGAAATATATGAATTGAATGGATCCAAAGTTACTTACATTATTTTGTACAGTCCGACACCCTCTTTTTTTTTAAAAAAATTTTTAGAAAAAAATAAAATAAAATAATTTATCGTCGACACCCGGATGGAAAAAAATGTTTGGCTCCGGCGCCATAATCTATTTCAATTCGATTTTATCTTTTGTATAAAGCTTAATGTTCGTCCACAATGATTGTTTTCAACCCCATAAACTCCATTTATCACGGTTTAAGTCGTACTGTATGAAAAAAGAGAAATTTATTAAATTGAAAAAGTTAGTCATGTATTTTTTTATTGTCAAAAACATCACCCAGTTTTTTTTAATATTTTTTTTATTTATTTTTTTTATAGAAAAAAAGGCGCCGGCTCCTTCTGACGGTGCCCAAATTTTCCCGATTTTTTAAAATTTTTTTGGCGCTAGAGCCTTTCAACGGCGCCCGATCTTGTCGCTAGCGCTCGCAGACGTCACCCTATTTTAGCGCCAGCGCCGAGCGTTTGTATTTGCTGTTAGTAATTTTCACGCTGTGTTCCTAACATATTTGTTTTGCACAAACACTCAAGTAATTTTATTTTTTTTTTTGACAAAACATAGATAAACAATTAGGGAGCATCATCCACTAGGGACTCAAATAACTTCTAATTTCGTGCCACTTGCAATTCCAATTATTTTTAGTTGATTTATATTGTTTTTTAAAAATGAATTTCTCTAAAATTTAAAACTACAGCGTCTACATACATATATACTGTTCGAAAGTTGAAACTCCAGAAGCTTTGGCTATAATTTGACCCTCAAAACCCTCTCTAGCGAAGAGCCCTTAAACCTCCCTAATTCCCCGCGCTCTTCTCTTCACCACATCAATGGCGCCTCCGACTCAATTAGTTCATCACATTGAATCGTTCGTAGACTCATCTCGTTCGTCAGCTCAGCAGGTTCATCAACACTCTTTCCCATTCGTTCCTTCCTGTTTCTCTATGATGATTTCTCGATTCTTCTCCCAATAGTTTCAACATTTTTCTTCCTTATACTTCTATTGCCGCAGGCTACTAGTGTGGATGCTGTAGCCTCTCTCCTGAAGACTAGTTCCATCACAATTGAACAACTGGTGCTTTCTCCTTCATTAACCTGCTTTGAACTTTTGTCACAGCTAACTAATGATTCTCCCCTGTGCTATTTTGTGAATTGATTTGCTTCTTTTGTTTAAGTTTTCAGGTGAGGGAGTTGGAGCTATACTTGACCTCTACCGATAATATTCTGCGCGCAAGAGGTAAATTTAATATGAAAAACGATTCATGTTGATAATTAATAAAACTGGGGTTTTTCTAATTAGCTATAATTGCATCATTCTTATCAGAGGGAGACTGAGAGAATTGTGAATTTTTATTATATTTTTCATTGTGTGATGCGTCGAAGAACGAGTTTGCATGCCACGTTTTCAGAGACATGTGCACATGTGTTATATTTGATTGACATGTTAGGGTCGGTTGGTTTGGCTTTGAGCCATTTATAAGTATTTCTCTGTTGTGAGTTGAGCAGTAATCAATTCTAATACTGAATATATATAGGTCATGCCGTCATATTAGGTCTAGTCATGGATTGAGTGATTATGATGAATATGAACGTTGATCATTTTGGACTGGGCCTAAAATTAGGTTTGACACAAACATGGAAAATTAAGTCTGAAATTTTTTGACATTTTGAAAAATATAGCATGCCATATCACCACTAATTTTCAGATGTTGTGATTCTGTTTTGTTTGATTTTTTGTTTCTCATACCATTTCAGGTATACTGTTTCTTGCGGAAGTGCTTGGTTGTGTTGAATTGAAGCCATTAGACAGCACTACTATACACAGTTTAATACGATTCTTTGTAGATAGACTGGTGAGTCAACAGTTATCTTTAGAGTAAACTTCTCTTAATCTCTTTCAAGAGTAACCATTCATGCTTCCTATTTTGATTTGCTAATATTTTGTTTGGCTTTTTAGTTCAGGGATGTTGCTTTTACTGCTTGAGCCTCTTCTTTTTTCAAGAAAATAATGATGAGCATAAAACTCCACAGATGCAGTTACATTTGCATTATTAACAAACTCAGGCAATTCATGGAACGAGCATGTTTCCACCTATCGACATAAAGCAGATTTAGCTTAATTGTCCTCTATTTGCTTCTCTCCCCACGCGTGGCACTTGAAAAAAGGAAAACACTGACCATAGTTCGGATGTTGTCCAGGACTTGTCCAATTTCCTTCAGATTTTTGTGCTTCAGCTCTTCCTGAGTAGTCAGAAGTCAAAATTTCTTGCCTTACTTGTGGCTTCACGAAAATCTGCCATATAAACGTACAAATAGATTTAGGAGCAGGAAAGCTTTTCTACAGTTTTAGTTGCACCTGAGTGGCTTGACAATTATGTTTCAATAAATTTAACTTATGTTGACCGTAGTTGAAACCGTCTGCATAGATCCACTTAAACCCGTCCGAAGAGATCATGGATGCTATTTCATCTTTTAAGTTAAACCTCCCCGACCTACATTTAAGGGTGGCTATGTTTGCTGGCTTTATGAGTTTCATTATGAAGTAAATGATACTGTAATTTTATCAGACAGATTGGAGGGCTTTACGTGGTGCACTTGTTGGTTGCTTGCGCCTACTGAGGAGAAAACCTAATTCGGGCATGGTTACTGAAAGTGATGCAACAGCAGTGCTGGATTCACTTTTACAGAATGTAGTTGTGCAGTCTTTAGGACAGCATGAGAGAAAGGTAAGGTCATGCAAAATCCAAATAGTCTCCATTTGCAGATATTTTGATTGTTCGTGTGTGTGTGTATAGAGCTTATGCTTTACGTTGTAAGTTTTTGTTTTTTGTTCAATCTAACATCTGATCTTGTTGATGCAGCTATCCCTTGAAGTACTGGCATGCCTTTTATCTCGGTATCCTGAACCAGCCACTGCAATGGTAAGCTGCATATTTTCTGTAGGACATATCAAATGATTTGATGCTCTTTTTCACGTGTCTTTACATTGACTCAGAAAGCCCTAAATAGGTCAGGTGTCCAATGACTTCCGTTCCTTATCCAGACTTGGCCCAATTGGATTGGTGTAGTTTATATGCTTTTGAAATTCGTAATGTTTTTTCTTACTTTATCCATGCGATTGTTTATTTTCTATAGCATCATTGGTTCAGAAATATTTGATTCAGCAATAATAAAATAGAAATAAGGTGAAACACATATGCTTATGGCTTGAATAGTAAAATTAGGTGATTTATGAAGATCTTATTTTCTCTGTGATCATTGTCACATAGACAATTATGACTAATTTCTGAATTCGGCTATAGAGTACTATGGCATCTATTCTTTAAAGTTATCGTGTCCATTTAGTTTGCAGTATATTAAGGTATGAATATGCTCCCGTTTGTTTTCTGTTGCTAGGATTCCATCTCAAGGTGGTTAATGATCATAGTTTTATGTTCATGCTATTACATATTGCTATGTGGATGATATGGTTTATGATGCAAAGTCTATGACTGTCATCGTAGCAGCTTGTCCATCTTTCTCCACTCTTTTCCCTCTGGCCCTCTTTAATAATGTGTTCAGCTTATTCTTAAAAGAGTCGTGTCTTTTACCAACATGCCAATGTTGTCCCTTGGGTACCTGTTTTGTATGTGATCAGTTGATGGATGATAATATTGGTTTGAACTGGTTTAGTTTTATACTACTTGAATTCAAAGCTATAAATCATAAATGCTTCTATCACTATGCTCTCCTTATCTGATTCCTTGGACTGCATTACCTTTCAGATTGTGTTAAAATAAAGTTCTCATAATGCATGTATATGTACACCCTCCTGAATCTTATCTTTTAATCCTATAAGCTTCAAGAAATATGTTTATGTCAAGACTGTATTCTAATTTTGCTTGAGCTCATCACTATAATACATTTACTCAAGCTCTGATCAATTTCTAGGGTGATCATCTTGTCTATGGAATTTGTGAAGCAGTTGATGGAGAA
The DNA here is from genome assembly GCA_002319775.1 of Fagopyrum tataricum. Lineage (NCBI taxonomy): Eukaryota > Viridiplantae > Streptophyta > Magnoliopsida > Caryophyllales > Polygonaceae > Fagopyrum > Fagopyrum tataricum. The sequence continues at coordinate 61,303,292 of CM008279.1, forward strand.
AAGGATCCTGAATGCTTGATTGTTGTTTTCGGTATTGTGGAAGTTTTGGCTCAACTATTTCCTGATGATCTCGCTGGTCCTCTGGCAAGTTTTGCAGAGAATATCTTTGACATTCTCGGACGTTACTTTCCTATTCATTATACACACGTATGTGGATTACAACTCTTTCATCATCTGAAGACTCCTTCCATGATCAATAATCAAGATTTCTTGCTATGGCTGTTATTACTTTTGTGGTCTATTTTGGAGATTTATGTAAACTAGGTGTACTTGCTATTTGCATGGAACATTTTCTTTTGATACATTTAAAAACTAAAATTGTAGTGTATAGGATGTTCATTTACATTAGTTCTTATGATCTCAAGTTTATCAGAGTAACCATTTCAGAAACAGCATACAAGAAGCTTAAGCCTTTGTAACAAGATCTTATTTAGTTATGCTTCACAAAAGTTAGTGCTGCCTGTATTTGAGGATTATTTTCTTTGTTCAAATAATATTATCTTTGATTTTCATCTCAGTTGATAAATCCGGATGATAACCTTTAGCAGCATCTAGATTTTGATTGAATGGGTCATTTGTTCCATACTTATTACTTTTTACGGTCCTTACAAGAAGTTCATCATGGCAACACAAACTTTTACTGATACTGAAAATTCAGAATTAGTTGTCTAAAAGTGATTCTTGAACCTGCCAGTAGCTTAGAAGCAGATTGTAACAAACTTGGATTAGATATAGTTTTTTAAATTAGCTTTCTCCTGTAGGTGTGTTTCTGTCGACAATACAGTGACTTCCAAATTTGGCTTAATTCGTAATGAAATCTCATTCGTTCTTAAGTATCAGGGATGGTTTTGCATTTATCCAATTACAATGATATTGAGTTGCTGCTTTCTTTCCATTAATCCCCTAAACTTTGTAGTAACAAAAAAACCATAACATTCCAACTATCTTTTCTTTTATATTATCTTTTTTTAAATAAAGTTTTCTATTTATGCCATGTGTATTAAACTCGTTTTCAGCCGAGAAGTGAAGATGTTGCTGTTAGCAGAGATGACCTCTCAAGGGCTTTGATGGTACGGATAGTCTCCTTTGCTTTTAAGTTGCATTTTTCATCATCTTGACTATCATGGGTTTTAGTCTTCTGACTTCTGAGTTTGTTTTGTACAATTGTAACCGGTTGAGAGTTCAAAATATAAATCATCTGACCCTATCTTTTATACTCAACATACATTTTAATTTCCACTTAGGGATTTTTTGCTTCCCAATGTCTTTGGTCTTGCATTCTATGTTGCCTTTTGGAATGTGTGCTGCCAAATGCTTATTGATTTGAATAAGGTTGTTTGTAAGGCATACTCATGACTAGAGTCCTTCACTTGACTGAATGTGCTGATTGAAGAAAGGATCAATATTCTACGTTTCTATTCTCTTTGTATCAAATTGATTCAATAGCCCGTTTGTTTTGCTAAAATTTTTTCTTGGAAACGGTTCGGGATCATACTAATCCAACAAAAATGTGTTTGGTTAGTCCCTAAAATGGAATGTTAGAGGTCCTTTTAAACAAGAAAGGATGGTAATCAAACGGTTAAAAAATGTTTTGGGATGTTACATAGTTCACCGGTAGGCCATAGATTTTGTTCATATAAATTTTATTTTGTTTTTATAGATTCTGGTCTTTTCATGAAAAGCACTGACACTTTTGGTATATGTAGTTTGCACTTTCTTCCACTCCTTTCTTCGAGCCATTTTCTATTCCGCTGCTACTCGAGAAGCTCTCCACTTCTCTGCCTTTAGCAAAGGTAATGGTAAATGCAGTTTTTGTATTCTGCTATTCATGTTGTATATGCAGTACATCAGGAAGCAGTACATATTTCTAAATTATGTTTGATGCCTTCCTTTGTGTACAGATTGATTCACTAAAATATTTGACATGTTGCACTATGAAATATGGGCCTGCACGAATGAAGAAGCACGCTGATGCTATTTGGCATGCTTTGAAGATGACATTTTTTTCTGTGTCTTGGGAGCCTGCTTTGTTTTCAACTGGAGACTTATCTGACGGTTTGGGCGTTCAGGATAGTGACATTGCAAAGGAAGCCCTTGTTCTTCTACAAAAGCTTGGATTTGAACTGGGAACTGACTTCGTAAATTTGATTCTTAACGATGAGGATGTGACACACATTATGAACTCCATTTCCAGCTTCAGAACATATTCTGATATATCCGTTGCAAATAAGCAGAATCTGCTTGCAGTAGCTTGTATAATTTCCACTCTAGTAAAGACATCAAAGAGTTCCTGCAATAAAGTGTTTGAAACTCTGTTCCCACATATGGTAGACAATCTTGAGGTTCCACATGATGGTTCTTTGGCAACTGCCGTTACAATAGGTTCTAACACCTGTTCTCATCAACTGAATTTTGGGGCCCTGTATCTTTGCATTAAAATGCTTGGTGCTTGCAGTGATTTGGCCATGAGCTGCATAGAGCAAAAGTCAAAATATCACTTTGCTGATGAGCCATGGTTCCATGTGCTTTTTAGCTTCTCTAATACATTGATTAAAACATTCAACTTTGACTTGGTGGTATGCAGGACTGAGCAGTATTGTGATGAAGCTGTTCCCCTGAGAGGCGAGTCACTTATCTAAGAATGGTCTTTTGGTAAAATTAAATAAAGAAAGTCTAATTGAGATTTGAGAACACAGATTTGTCTGATACTTATCTAATATAAATTTAGGAGAAGTGAACATAGAACTTCGCTTTTTCAGGGAAATTGCACACAGTTACACTAGCACATTCTTCTGTACTGAATATTGTTGAAGTTCACTTTATGCACTCACCCAGAGTGTCCAACATCAGAATGAAAAAGTTGTTTCTATCGATTGGTGTGGATTTCACAATCGTACATTAATGACTCTTTTTATTTAATTCATTTTTTATTTCTTGAAACAATTATTTACTTGCTGCAGTGAAGGGTTTAGAGATTCTTGCTACATTTCCTGATGATTTCTCTACAATATCAAAACCCGTATTTGAGGAGCTTCTGGTGGCACTAACATCTATCATCCACATTGATTTCAATGTCACATCATTGTGGAAATTGGCACTCAAGACCCTCGTGGAAATTGGTACATTCATTGATAAATATCCTGAGCCTGGGAAGTCACAGTGCTATGCAGATATTGTTGTTGAAAAGCTTATCTCGTTAATGGCAATGAATCATCCTACTATGCCTTATCCTCTTATCCTGGATGCTATTTCGGAGATCAGCACAACAGGCCCTACATTTCTGCTGAGAGTTGTTCAAGGAGGGGAAAAAATAATATTAGATAAGCTTTCTGAGGTTTGTGTATTCTGTAACTTTTGTTTTAATGTTAGCTTTTGCCTTTGCTGCAAAAATTCTGAAGGAAAGAACGAACATCCTTAATGGTCCTCACCCCTATTTATTTTTCTCGCTTGCTTCATTGCTTCTCTAGTATGCGCTTCCTGCTATTATAGAGCTGCTTTTATATATATATGATCAGGTTTAGGTGAGAGCCTCTCTGCAGGTTGAGGTGAGAGCCTCTCTTATAGAGAGGAGTGAGAGCCTATCTAGAAAGTCAATTATTTAATCCATTGGTTAAAAAAGGAATAAACAACAACCATATCTCGCTAAACCATGATTATAGCCACCAAATCTGTTTGTGTGATAGTCCCCAAAGCTAGTTTATTCTAAACTGTTGGATTAATTAAATCAAAGGGTTTATATTAGTCTTTGCTCATCTCTATAACAGAGGTTTTCACTTGATCCTTATGAGTTGCATTTTGACACTGCCTTTACTCTCACTTAGGTCGGTGAGACCGTGAACCCGAAACTGGTTGAAAATATGGTCCAACTTTTGGGGTGCTACTCTAATTTGCTTCCATGGTATGTAAATCACTTTTTTATTTCTTCACTTGTTCAGGCTTCTGCTTGTGTTATATTTTCCACATCTGTGAACCCTTTTCTTATGCTTCCTTTAATTTCTTAACATGTTGTGATCGGCGAACCAGCATTTTATCTTCTCATGTTTTGACTCTTTTATCTAATTATGTAAAAAGATCTTCCTAGTGAAGGAATTTCGCCAATAAAGAACCAAACATAATCACATAGAGTGCTTCCCGGAGTTCAATAATTGCTGATGCTTGTGCCCATAGACACGTGCTTGGATCAGATCGAGATAGCGTGTAGCGGCCTAGATGCTGCTTTTCATGGAAATTAAAATTGTTGAAAGGAATTAGTGCTATTACTTGCATGCCTATATGAGGTGCATATTATTGATTTACATCTGAAGCATTTTCAAGGAAACTAAAATTCTCATTGCAACCGTGTTTCTAATTTTTAATGTTTTTATTGTATATAGAAGTCTTTTGTTTATGTTTCACCCTACTAATTGCACATCATAGTTGTTTTTTGTGCAAAATCCTGGGTCTTTTCTTTGTAGCTACTAGATGTGTATGGTGATTCTATGATCTTTTCACTTCTTTGTAGGATGGGTAAACATAATGTATAATCATCAGTTAGGCATGATTTAAATAACCAATTTTTGTTGTTTGTTAGCATCATGATCATGTGCTTATCTGTTTCCCTTTCTGACTTGATCCAGGTTCCTTCAAAATCAGGGTTTTGAGGATCAGTTATCACGTTTTCCTATTGCTATTTTTGATCTAATAGAAAAATGCTGGACAAATGGGGCTGCTATTGAGCACAAAGTTAGTATACCCTTCATTTTATTACTCCCTTTGACCTTTTAGTGGGATCTTATTCAAAATTTTTAATGCTTAGTTCGTGGAATTTGATACAATCATTTACTAATGCTCCTATTCATGGCCCTATTTGTGGGCTCGGCATCAATTCTTGAAATCTATATCCTTATCTGTATCTTCCCGAACACCGCAGTTAATGTCCACGTCCAATTGAATTATAAAACCGTCAACTTGATATGATATAATCCCGATTGAATTCAAACCCCTAGTTGGAGCCTTACACATTACACTGAAAGCTTCCTTTTCTTTATCCATGCACTTAAAGTCTTACACCAAAAGCAAATTTCGGTGTATTGTCAAGTTTTTGTTTTGTTCAACAAGTATTTCGGTGATATGATCAATTTTTTAATGCTTATATGATTTATCTCCTTTCAAGGTTAATGCATGGCCACAATTATGTCTGAAATGAAATCCAACCAAAGGCTTAGTATTAAAGTTTCAAACTTCGTTGTTGACCCTTTTTTAGGTTTATAGTCATGTAATGTTAAAGTCCAGTACCACATATATCCAGCTCATGGCTATAGTCCAAACTCCAGACCCAGAATTGCAACCCCTTGTGCTACTGTACCCAAAAATTTGCTTCCCCTTCCCATTCTAGCCTGAAGAAATTTCTCTCTGTCTCACTTCATGGATGATCAGGCTCTTACTCCTACACTTCTTTCCTAAACTATTGAAAGTTCGTCTTACCTTTCTAGCCATCTATGTGACCTAGGCATGATTGAAGAAAAATAAACTTATTAGTGGATGTTTCTCTAGGGGAAACTCACATGTGTTTTTTCCTTCAGGATCTTCTCAATGCAACAATGGTGGCATTAAAGCTGGCTGTGGCTGGTTGTTCAGACAGAGATCAGTATGTAATTGTCCAGAAAGCATTTAATATGATTTCATTGAGTGACTCTTTCTCACGTATACAGTTCCCATCTGTCGTGGCACCTGACCTGTTTGAACGGTTGCAGTTGACACAAGATATGGACAGTTTTGTTTATAAAGATGAATGGCTATTATCTTTGATTTCTTCAGTGATCATAGCCTTGCGACCTCAGACATCTATTCCAAATTCAAGAGTGATAATATGGATGTCCTTATTTGCCTTATTAAGGGGTCATGTCCCTTCAGCTCAGGCACTGGGTTCGATGTTTAACAAAATGCATCAAAATATTCAAGTGGAGGACTCAAGCTGTCTTAGTCTGGAGGATCTGCTGGAATTGATTTTTAAAATAGTTCTGGGCGAATCAGATAAGAATATAACCTTGGAAAGTTGTAAGCTAGGTGAAGAAAATGAACTTTACCTAAATATGGTGGATGTCTCAGTGCGTAAAATCCATTCTATAGCAGGGCTTGCATGGATAGGCAAAGGTTTGCTCATGCGGGGACACAACAAAGTGAAAGATGTACTGATGATTTTCTTGAGGTGCTTATTGTCTGGCAATGGACTTGGAAACATGTTGCAGAATCAGGATTTGTTGGAAAAGGGGGATGAAGCAGATCAACTTTCTTTGATGAGATCTGCGGCTGATGCAATTCATATACTAATAAGTGATTCCGAGGATTGTCTAAATAAAAAGCTCCATGCTATTTCAGGACCACTTTACAAGCAGCGCCTTTTCTCTATATTGATACCTATTCTGTTACCTTCAATTACGAAGTGCCATTCCTTATTGACAAGGTAACTCTTAGCTTCAGAAATCTCAGTTGTATGCTCACGTAATTGTTTCCTGAAAATGTCAAAATTTAGAAGGACGAGTGTTGCGCCTCAGATGGCCAAAATTTTTTATGGTGCTCCCAGAAAAACATTACAAGGAAAAACCTCTTCCTGCATTTTTAACGCGTAACCCTTTAGATCCTTTACTTCCTAATACATTGTACACTGAACATTTGGTTTGTAGTCCAGCTGTTTGATTTTTCCAACGAAGTGATAAAATCTAACTATGTGAATCTTCTAATGTTGCTGGTATTTCAGACATGAAAAGTATATTTTTAGATGAGAATCACTTCAAATTAAGGTGAATTAGTCTCAGTGGAAAAAAGGATATACCACAACACTTGCTGACTTGACAAACCAACATCTTTGTGAGTATAGTGGTATTCATATGCAGGATTGTAAATCTTTTGACGATTCATTAGTTTACTTTGGATTATTCATCATGGCGTTTGCTTGTTCTAGTGTTCTTGGTGTGCATTACTATGACTAAGGATTATTGTAGAATTTAAGATATGATCAAAGAAGGGGGTATATGCATATGATGTCATCAAGGTCTGGATGGTTCCCCCCCCCCCCCCCCCCCCCCCGCCTTTGGCAAGTTATTGTTGTAGTTGTATCTTGTTAGCATTGTATATTAACCTTACAAATAGAAAGGGTTTCACATTATTGAAAGACCAAGTAAATAATGACATATTCTGTGTAATTTCAGGGCTGAACTTTTCCGGGCTTTTGGCCATATTCTCTCTGGTGCTCCACTGGTAGCTATCTCAAGTGACTCGAAGAAGGTTTCTCTTGTTTGCTTTCATTCTAGCAATTGCACTTAGCTTGTTATGATTGATCCTGCGTTAAGATTTACTCATTTAGTGGTGTTAATTATTGCCTTCACAGATTGTTCCTGTACTACTCAATGCTATATCAGAACTGAGTGGAGATGTTAGCAACAACGACATTGTCTATAATCTTTTACTGGTCTTGTCTGGTCTTCTGATGGATAAAAATGGTGCGTTGCTCTATTTATATGACCATTTCTTGTCTGGTCTTAATCAGATTAGGGATACTTCGGGATATTCAGGATCCTGTATTTCGCCTGGCAGTTCTTTCTACATGGATTTTTTTTTTACCCTAGTCAGTCGCTTTGTTGTGTATGAAGAGTGAAGTGTTGTTAGATATATGTTATAAGCAGATTATTCTGTACTGTTGATGTCGTAGTTGTTGAGTTCTGCAAAATGGTTTGAGAATCTCAACAGATCAGAAAACCATCATGAGTTCTGAATTATGCTTACTATACACAATCTTTTCACCGGTTAGAAGAGGTTAAAAAGAGCAGAGTTCGATTCTTATGTTTCGTTTCCATAAGTTTATGGGTTGTTTACCGTTATTACTACTAGGGAGCAATTTTTGTGGTATGACTCAAACTTACGTATTCGTGAGCATGAAATTACAAATAAGTTGGTAATCATAAGACTTAGGTTGTAGATGAAGGACACACTTATTTGGAAGCTTCAGCAATATTTGAAACTTATTTTTATCTTCCTGAGAAAAAATCATTAAGTATTTGAGCTTAAACTCCAAAAATAAGAGCTTTTATTTCAGCCTGTTGTCAGTGAAGTTCAAGTTCCTTACGTGCACCATGTGAAACTACTCCAATAATGTAAGGGAGGTCATTGTTTACTTTTACTTATGTTTCTAAGCAACTCATATTTCTGGAGTAATAATATTGACTAATACTTTTCTTGTGATAATATAGGTAAAATATGATTAATGTTTTATATTCGTAGGATTACAAAGGGCACATCTTACTGCATTTGAGTCAATATCTTGTTGTTCCTTCATTCGTATTGTACATTGCTTCATTGGCTTGATTTGTTGTTTAGATATAGGGAAAATCTGATTAATGTTTATATTCGTCCAATTAGAAAGGGCACATCTTACTGTATTTGAGTTGATATCTTTGTTGTTCCTTCATTCGTATTATACATTGTTTCATTGGCTTGATTTGTTGCTTATATATCTTGTTTTTATCTTTAAACTTCTGCAGGACAAGAAACCATCATTGAGAATATATCTGCTGTAGTTAATTGTCTCATTGGGCTTCTTTCTTACTCCCATAAGATGGTATTGACTTGATCCTATCATACTTCTTATTTTGTTCTTGATACGAGTTGGCTGTTTACTAGGACTTAAGTATTTTTGTATGTGTTAAAGTACAAGGAATCAGCTGTTAGCCTGTAAATATCAACTTGCACCTACAATTATGTTGGTCTGATTGTTCATGTTTTAGGCATTGTTAGATGTGAAATATGTTAGTTTGTTAAGTACTAAGTGGTTACATGTACATGTTATGAAAATTATGTTGAATGAATTACACAAAACCACTTGTGTAACAGGGTAGTTCTCACCAATTCACCCTCGTATAACCAAAATTTAGGTTTTGTTTTAGGAATTCACCTACAGTCCTTTCACAGATTAGGCATCATTTTAGAAATGTCAATTTATCACTTTGCCAGTGAAAAGGTGTGACAGTGCCTTCTTTGTTTTTCATTGAAAAACTTTGGGTCCAAGAAGCAAAGAGTGAGGGTAGAAACTGTTTTTATTTATTATTATTATTTTAAATTGAAAAACAGTTTATAAAACCACAGACAAACAAAGTCGAAGTGTGAAGTGGTGATTTAACACATTTAAAAAAAAAAGGTTGATTACTTGATTTTGTGGACCTTGTTATTTTTCCTGACGATTATCTAGTTTACCCTTTTCTTTACATTTTCCCTTTAGTTTCTATAGGTCTGTGCTTTTCCTATTCCTACCTTTATCCTTTTCTTAGCGATGGCAAACTTTTTTTCCTCTCTTATAGGAGAATAAAAGAGCTTGTAAATATATGCTATGTTCATGTTTTCAGCTTGTTCGAGAAACAGCAATCCAGTGTCTCATAGCCATGTCAACGCTACCCTACACCAGGATTTATCCGATGAGAACTCAGGTCAATGACCTTTGATGTATTTCATCATCTATCTCTTTCTCTTTTGCGACATGAGGATTCTCTTTTCTTTGCAGACATGGTAATCCTATAATTTATACAATGTTCTTCATTTTACAGGTACTAGCAGCTGTATCAAAGGCTCTTGGTGACCCTAAGAGAGTTGTCCGTCAAGAAGCTGTTCGCTGTCGCCATGCATGGTCAGTAATATTTTCATTTTGTCTCATCAAAACAACGTAGCACAATTCTTATCAGTAATGGTTAATGTTGTCATTCTTAATCAGGGCTTCAATAGCTTAAGCAACCCAGTATGTCTCGAGGACCGAAGGGATTGCCTAAATCAGAATAGGTACCATTTTTCTTCTTCTGTTTTTTCTGTCTGTAATATATGTCCCTGAGTTGTTAACCTTGTTACTGTAGTTAACGATAATGTATGAACAAGCATTAACAACGGTCCGTATATCTTCTTTGGGTTTGTACAGCTAATCATCTTTCGTTCACAATCATTCGGCATTGTAGATGTGATGCTGGATATGTTTTCCAGAATGAGGTAGTATTAATTTGAAGAGAGACTGTTTGATTTTGTGATTGCAGTGCGCACCATGAACATTTTAGATTGTTGACGTGGATTTTTTAAAATAACATGAAATTCCACGTTACGTAAACCTTGATTAATGCAGAATATTGCTAGCTGACACTAGTCTTGGGTGTTGCTGGTGACCACAACTTAAAACCCTAACACTCTACAGTGTTTGAAGTTTGATCTCTCTCGTCTTGTCTCGCTCTTGAAGGTAAAGTGGCCCAAGTGGCACTCAGGAACTCAACTATCGGGACCATCGTCACAAGTCTTGGTCGTGCAGCTTCATTATCGATATTTAGTCCCCGGAATCGATCATCACTGACACTTAATATCACAAAATTTGGATAGCTTAGGGTTATATACTTGATCTCAGCTTCATGAAAGTGTTATGTTTGTTTACAGTAAGGTTTTAATCTTGCCTATGCTCTGATATGAGCAAGTTTAGAATGTCTAGTAATACGAGCCGAACGAGCCGAGCATCGGCATGTTCAAGCTCGGCTTGTTTATAAACAAGCCAAATTCGAACTGAGCCTAAATTTTGTACGAGCTTTATTTGTGTTCGTATTTGGCTCGCTTAGAAAGTGAACGAGTCCGAGCTGAGTTTTTGACGAGACGATCCCGAGCCGAGCCCAAGTAGTTGCCTAAAATAATGGTCCTAATAGTGTTATTTTAGCCGAATGAGCCGAGCATTGACATGCTTAAGTTCGGCTTGTTTATAGATGAGCCGAGCCAGAGTCGAGTTTAAATTTTATACGAGCTTTAAAATGTGTTCATATTCGACTCGTTTAGAAAGTGTACAAGCTCGAGTCGAGATTGAGTAACTTGTCTAATATTAAAGTCCTTTTTTTTTGGTTAAAAGTAGATTCAGTACCCTCTGCGTATCTAGTTGCACGTTCCATAAATAAAAAATCGGCTAAGTAGTCCTCACACATAGGGAATAGCCTGACTTCTTACATCATTCGACAAAAGGAAAAACTAGCTAAAAAATCATAAGAAAAACTAGCTAAAATATCCGCACATTTATTCGCTTCGCGGTAGGCATGACATAATTGGATATTCTAGTCCCTTCTCAAAAAGTTATGACACCGCCGTGCTAGACTAGAGAGAGGATGGTAATGAGTAGGAGCCTTAGCTAAAAGCATGATTACCAATTGAGAATCGGATTCCAAAAGCACCATGCGGTAACAACGCTCCCAAACACTCTTAAGACTATGTAGTGCACCCCATAATTCAGCCATAGGAACACTACATGACCCAAGATTAAATCCAAACCCCACAAGCCACTTTCCCTCGTGATTTCCAACTATACCTGCCGCCGCTGAACAACCACCACCACACCGTAAGCCATCCGTGTTGATTTTCACTACTCACGGAGGCGGTGGTTCCCAAGCAACCTGCAAGGTTGTCCTAACAACCTTATGTGCTTCATGATCCCTTGCCCAAACTTGAATAAACTCTCTCGTTGCATCTTGAACTTGAACTCCACGGCTCCCCACAAACTGAACTCCCTCAAAATCTTCTTATCACGCCGCTTCCTAGTGTTCCAAATGCCCACTACAAAGATCTCACTCCTCAAAACATTATTATTAAAGACACAAGAAGAGAGAAGATTACCTCAAAGCCAAGTTGCAAAGGGAAGCGCATAAAAGTCTTGCTCGAAAATATCCGCCCGCAAATCTCTCCATAACTGAGCAGCTTCTAGGCAGTCTCTAAAAAGATGCTCAAGAGTCTCTATCCTAGACAAACAACAACACACCACCCACCAAGAGCTGCCAACAGAAAAGAGGCGGTCTTTCTTGAACCCTTAGCTTCCAAAAAATCGAAAATAAACGTCCCTCTCCCACCTCAAACCTTTGTGTCTCCGCCATCAAGGAGTACACCGAAGCCACAATAAAATCCCATCCTGAGTGATGGACCAGGTAAGTTCATCCCAAAAAGCCAGAGGGATGAGATGAATAAAAAAACATCCACCGACAGCTGATGACTCGCCAACTGAAGCAACACTTGTACCGGCAACCGAGCCCCAATCTTGTGAAGCAACCATTCACTAGTGGGAGACTAATAAGTCCTAACCGAAACATCTCGTTGGAGAGGAAGATCCGGATCCAAGAACTTCCGATAAAATGGTTCGCCCAACAACCACTTATCCTCCAAAAACTTATATCCACACCATCTCTCAAAACCCAACGAATACCTTCGCAACAACACCCATAAGGCTACGTAAATTTCCCATCCAACATACCAACGGTGCCGAGTGACCACGACCATCCATACACACATATTTGCTTCGCAAGACACGAACCCATAAACTATCATCATCCTTGAGGAATCACCACTCCAGCTTTCCGAGAAACACTTGATTAAGGAGCTATAACTTCCGGAACCCAAGCCCGCCGACTTGTTTAGGTTGACAAAAAACATCTCAAGGAATAGTGTGCATCTTCCGTCCAACTTGCGCATTGTGTCCTCAAACAAAATCCTCAATGATCTTCTCCAATTCCAAGCAAACACCCTTTAGGAAACTCAACACAAACATTGAATAAATATGTAGAGAAGCAAGAACCGATTTAGCAAGAGTTACTTTGCCCGACATACTCAGATGTTTAGTTCTCCAACCCGACAACCTCCTTGATATCTTGTAAAGAAAGGGAATAAAGGATCTAGACACACGACCTTGAAGGATAGGACCCCAAGATAGTTACCCAAATTACGAGTCACCTCTACCCACTAATGTTAGCAAGCTCATTACACAGACCTCGAGAAACATTCGGACTCAAAAAATCTTAGACTTGGAAACACTCACCTTCATGCCCAATACCTTACAAAACAAGTCAATACACCTCATTACCACACACAACTGAGCCACCGAAGCCTCCGCAAAAAGAGTTATGTCATCGACAAAAAACATATGAGATAACGGTGGACCACCTATTGATAGAAAAATCGGTTTCCACTCACCCTTCTCTGCAGACTCAAGATTAAAATGAATCGGGCGTTCCACAAAAAGGACAAACATATAAGGTGAAATAGGATCCCCCTGCCTGATACCCATCTATGGACAAAACTGATTAGTAAACTCACCATTCCAAAGCAATTGGAACTTAACAGAAGTTACACATTCCTTGATCATCCTAACCCAAGTAATCGAAAACCCAACATGAATGATATAATCCTCTACAAAGTCCCAATGAATCCTGTCATAAGCTTTCTCTAGATCCAACTTAAGCAACATCCATCGCCTACCCAACTTTTTCTTCCTCATAGAGTGGACAATTTCTTGCATAAGAACATTATTCTCTTGAATGTAATGTCCCGGAATGAAATTTCCCCGAGTTGGACCTGCTAGCTCATTCATCCCACCCTGCATCCTCCGAACCATCACTTTGGAAATGACTTTATAAACGACATTGCATAGAGCAATATGTCTAAATTGACTTATCAACTCCGGTTTCCCAACCTTGGAAATAAGAGAGATAAGTGTATGATTAATATCCTGCGGCAGAACATGCGACTGAAAGAAACGTACAACTTCCACTAGCAGCGACCTTCCGATCAAATGCGAACACTTTTGAAAAAAGACAAGCTGAAAACCGTCCACGCACGGAGCTTTAAAAGCTCCTATACTCTTAACAGCTGACCAAACTTCTTGCATCTCAACCGGATGATCAAGCCGTTCCCAAGTAGAAGCATCAACCTGAGGAAAACTACCAGTATCTAGATGGGGAGATTGTAGAGGTAGAGCATCCTGCAAGGAGTACAAAGAACGAAAAAAATCCAAAGCATGCGCCGTCATTGCCACCTTATCTTCCTCCCAATTATCCTCCCCAATCATCAATCCAAACACTCAGTTATGACGTCGCCTAACAAAGGTAACATTGTGGAAAAACTTGGTATTCCTATCACCGCAACTATGTTATTACAGTCCTATCTACAAAGGACTATGAGGTTGTGCCAACTATTTGTTATCTTGGGTAAGTATTTGAAACATTAGTAATAGATTGATTGTTTGTTGGAATTTTACGGTTGGTTAGTTTCAAAACAGCATATAACATAAATAGCTTTGTATCAGCTGGGAATGGTGCTTAGTTACAACTGGGAATGCCATCACTGTCACAACTACGGATCAGTGATATACGCATATAGAAATTAAGGCTTCTTAAAGAGAGCTTGTAAGTGAGGTTGTTAGAGTGTGTGAGTGCACAACAAATTACCCGTTTATACATACTTCGGTGAGTCGGGAAAGCGTGCGCCTCAGTATTGTATGTTGATGGATTAATTTCAAAAGATAAGAAGATCAAAGTGGATTTGAGTTATGTTTATGAATTTGAGTAGGACAAGACATTGTTTAAGGTCGAAATGTTCGTATAACTGGTCTTGACATTATTATCCTGTTCTTTCACGGGTCGTGGAGGATTTATATGAGTAGTCTATTCAGGTATACGGGGAGATACATAAGATCTACCTACTCTTGTTGGTATATGGGGATAAAGACGACGGCCAAAATTACTACTCGTGCCCTTAGGTTTAGCATAGTGTATACAATCTAATAAAGGTAATAAATGAATATTATGAAAGCATGTTGATGTGTTAATATTCATTCTATGTGTGTATTGTCATAATATTTAGGGTGAATTTGCTATGTAACCTAAACTCATAATAATTAGTTATTGAATGTCCCCAATGATAAATAAATAAGTATATATCATTTTCATTGATGAATTGGCTAATTTGCCCTTATTTAATACACCAACTTTCCTTATTATGTTACAAGATTTTGTATTTAATTCTTGTATATGAGTTTCAGGTACAAGAAACAGTCAAATAATTTGTGTTCAAGAAACATAATCTAATAATTTTTTAAAAATATTTTTGAGTTACTTCATATAATACAATAATCGTGTACAAGAAAATTAGTTACAATAATTCTTGTACAAGAAAATTCGTGTGCAAAGGAAAATTCAAGTATCATAATTAATGTATATTTAATTTTAGGAAAATTGTTAACTAATCTATTTTACAACTTTTGTTAAGAGATTGTAGGCAAGGTAAGAAACTATACAATGATTTGGAGCGGGTTATCAGCCGGGTCTACATTATTATTATTATTATTATTATTATTATTATTATTATTATTATTATTATTATTATTATTATTATGTTGCATTCTATTTCGAGTAGAGCTATGCTACATGATAGTCGATATTGAGGTTGATTGTTTCATTGCACAATTTTGGTTTATCGCATAATAAGTATTTTCATTTTATAAATTGTGTCATGTTCTAATATATATTTTTCTTAAAAAGTCATGTTACAATACATACTTTTGTCACTAACAAGCTAGAGTTATGACCCTTAAGAGGTCCTTGCTCGTAACATTTCGACTTTAAAATTTTAGGGTGTTACCCTACAGACATAAGCAACTATCTTACTCAAGTACATAGTGTTAACTAGACATTCGTGTGTCTAACCCCATATTGATTATTTCTAGTTGTTAATAGGCCCGTTCTTCACTTGTCCACACTCTCTCGTCCATTGTGTATATACAACACTACTTTAAATTAATATTCAAAATATGTTAAGGTAGACGGTAGAATTTGAACCTAGTATCTCAAGGTAAAATTCAATAGAATAAGAGGACCTTAGGAATATGTCATTTAAAAAAATTACTCATAAACCATGAACCGAAGTCGGACAGATTTGGATACCATTCTAAATCTGAATTCCGGACTCGGTCTGAGTTAAACAAAAAAAACCATTTAAAAAAAGGAGGAAATGGGAAATGGGGCTGAAATTGAGAACTTGTGTATTAATAGGGCTAGTTATATAATGAGTGTAGACAGTAGGCTCCCCTTAATTACTAATAAAGATTAATTGAAAGGGTGTATTAGTAATTTCAATTTATTAGTCCAAACCCAATTTATTTAAGCCCAGACTCAATCAGGCTGACTTAATTTACACAAGTCCAGTCCAAATAGTTACACAAGCCGATTTACACAAGGTTTGTGCTACATAAGGTTCGTACACACGCTCAGTCGAAACACAAAGGTTAGTGCTACATAAGGTTCGTACACAAGTTTAGTCGAAACACAAGGTTTGTGCTACATAAGGTTCGTACACAAGCTCAGTCGAAAATGTATATGTTGTAGTTAGTGGGGTTTGAACTCCAGATGTCAATCAGGCCCACTTAATTTACACAAGCTCAGTCGAAACACAAAGGTTAGTGCTACATAAGGTTCGTACACAAGTTTAGTCGAAACACAAGGTTTGTGCTACATAAGGTTCGTACACAAGCTCAGTCGAAAATGTATATGTTGTAGTTAGTGGGGTTTGAACTCCAGATGTCAAACCCTCCCTCCCACCCTTATACCAACTAGACTAATTGAACTTAGTAATCTATTGTTAGATTTGTAAAATTTATACAAGTCTCTATATATTTACACAAGGCTCGATTTAGACAAGCATGTATATTACACAAGCCTCGGTTTATTTACACAAATCCTCGATTTATTTATGCAAATCCTCGGTTTATTTACACAAATCCTCGATTTGTTTACACAAGCCTCTCGATTTGTTTACACAAGACTCTCGATTTGTTTACACAAGACTCTCGATTTGTTTACACAAGCCTCTCGATTTGTTTACACAAGACTCTCGATTTGTTTACACAAGACTTTCCATTTAGTTACACAAGTCTTTCGATTTAGTTACACAAGCCTTTCGATTAATTTACACAAACCTCTCGATTTATCGCATAATAAATTTGATTGGTGAGCGTGATTCTATTTTTACTTTTCTTGTTTTTAATACTTTCAAAATCATTTGAACAAACCCAAAACCAATTAACAACAACAAAATAAAATTTACTAAATCCTCTAATCACTTGCTGTAAAAGTATCACAATTTCATCAAATTGTAAGCAAAATGAAGTAAAGATCAAGCATTGAATTTTAGTTCAGGAGTGATTAGAGGATTTACACTACGAAGGCAAGCCAACTTTCATATTATCACGTATAATTCACAAAATTCTCATCAAATTGTAAGCAAAATGAAGAAAAGATCGAGCATTGAATTCTGGTTCAGAAGTGATTAAAGGATTCACACTGCGAAGGCAAGCCAACCTTCATATTATCATGTATAATTCACACAAATTAGCATAGGATTTATCGCAGAATATATAAACTATTTTTACTGGGTGCGAGCAGGCGGCGACCGGTGGCGCGACGCTGGAGAGGACCGGTTGTGCGAGGCGGCGGCTACTGGTGGGCCATTGGTGCGAGGCGGCGGCTACTGGTGGACCATTGGTGCGAGGCGGGCACCTGTGAAATCGAAGCACTCAACCGCAAATCCGAAATGTGAAAAAAAAACGAAAAAGAAAGCAGGTGAGGAGCCTCTGGGACGGCAGTTTTCAATCGCAAATAGCCCAGAGTTTCATGGAATCTAATTAGGTGATTTTATAGTGATTTATTTTTGAAATTACTCTTATACCCTTTCATTAATTAATTGTTAAAATTACCAAAAATACATGAGCCTAGTTACTAATTGTTTTACAAAAAGGACTTCCTACCTTATTATTCTCTTAAAAAAAATTCATGTTGCCTGGTCCTGTCCCAATTTGGCAATAGTGATGAGCAAGGGGACGTTAGGAATATGTCAGTCTTTACCTTAGCAGCGGTTTGTCCACATGAACCAGACTAACAGAAAGCATCTTTTCTTCTTTATTTCACATTTTGGCATCAAACTAAACTACCAAACCAGACTAACAGAAAGCATCTCATTCCTCCCTTCCCTTTCCTCCTACCATTCATACAACTTTTTTTTTTTGAGTAGATTCATCTGGATGATGAAAATCCATGATATCTTCTCCCGATTTCAGAGATTTCTTCTTTATTTTCTTACTTCAACCGTGATCGATTATGATATCTAGACAAAAAAAAGACGATAATCAGCTAGTGTTGAAGCTTGGGCTTACTGTAGCCCTCTGGTTTGCTGGCTTTCTCTGTACTCGATTAGGAAACAAGTCTACCAGACCTTCCCTCCCCCCTTCAGGTTCGCAATTCTATATAATTTTTAAGTTTTAGCTTCTGGCTTGAGGCTGATCATTTTGTCAATCGGCTTTGATTCATCATAAAACCCTAATCCATCTTCACTTTGGTAATCTAGATGTTAATGAGGAGGTTGAATCAGGAGATGATGCTGATGTCGGTCCCGGAGATTCAAGCTGCTCAGAAACGAGTTCAAAATCAGAACATGTCAGTATTTCTAATTGGAATCTGTTTCGATATTTCTGTATTTGGATTGTTGATGATTTATTAGGACTGTAAATTAGTTCCCCTTTCTGTTCAATTTGTGGTCATCAATTTGAAGTGAAGAAGAAGGTCTTCAATTATGCTGGCTTTGACACGCCCAAATTTGTGCTAATTCATGTATGAACTGAACAAAGAATTATTACAAATTTTTGAGTTGTTTCTAA
Source organism: Fagopyrum tataricum (assembly GCA_002319775.1). Classification (NCBI taxonomy): domain Eukaryota; kingdom Viridiplantae; phylum Streptophyta; class Magnoliopsida; order Caryophyllales; family Polygonaceae; genus Fagopyrum; species Fagopyrum tataricum. The sequence goes on from CM008279.1 coordinate 61,321,794, forward strand.
TCTGCTTCTCGTCTATACAGATAGGGATAGATGATGGCTTGTCTAGAGAACAAAGGGATAAGTACGAACAGGAAATCAAGATGCTGAGAAGCACGGTGACATATCTTAGAGAACGAGAAAGCTCTCTTGAGATTCAATTGTTTGAGTACTATGGTCTTAAAGAGCAGGAGATGTCTGTTACAGATCTTCAAAATCAGCTGGAGATGAGTAACATTCAAGCAAGGGCTCATTCTCTGATGATTGAGTCCTTACTGTCCGAGAACAAACAACTGAAGACTCGAGTTTCTAATTACTCGAGAGTAGTGGATGAGCTTGAAGCTGCAAGAGCCAAGATGAAGGTGTTAAAGAGTAAGCTTAGATCTGATGCAGAGCAGAACAAACAACAGATTATAAGACTTAAGCAGAGAGTTGTGATGCTTGACAAGCAAGAGAAGGATTCAAATTCCAAGAATGAACTGCAGAGGGAAAACTCGGACCGAGATTGGAGATTGGAAGCAATCCGTCTTCAAGAAGAAAACGAAAACATGAGAAATGAGCGATATGGGGAAGTAGAAGAGCTCGTGTATCTCCGGTGGGTAAACGCTTGTTTACGCTACGAGCTCAGAAACTACAATCCTCCAAATGGGAAAAGTGTTGCTAAGGAGTTAAGCAAGAGTCTAAGCCCGAGATCAGAATCGAAAGCCAAACAACTCATAATGGAGTACGCCGAGGAAGCGGCTGTTAGTGTCGTGGGCACGGATTATGATCAATGGTCGCCATCACAATCCTTTCGGACAGATTCCGGGTCATTGGCTGATAAGGTGCCTAAGAGACTTAATTTTTTGGGTAAATTGAGGGGTCTAATTATCGGAAAGGATAATGATAGTCGTAGCAGAACACATCATAAGCCATGTAGGATGGTGAGGTCCCGCTCTTTTGAGGATTTAGGGAAGGCGTATTCATGTATTGTTCAACGACGTAACTCAATCTCTACGCCAACTCAAAACTCGACGAGTTTTGAGAGCATGAAACCAAACTTGAACTCGATTGGATATTCCGTGTCATCTTCACGGAGTATCTAGTCGCGGAAAGCCAGCTTGGAGCTCGGTTTATTGAGTCTAATGGTACATTGTCATGAATCCGAATATTATGTGTAGAAGCACAAGTTTTTGTTTTGCCGTGTACATAGAAAAAGAGCTTGTCATGCAAAATTGTGTTTTTTTGTTACAACGTATACTATGAATAATAAAATAAATGTCATAAGGTTATTGATAAGATATATGAAATTAAGGGTGTTAATGGGTCGGATTTGGGGTGGGTATCCTATTCATCATCATACTTGTTCGGGTATTGAAAATTGTCTCAATCTCCGTCGAATATTCATTCTCATACTCGTTCGGGTATTGAAAATTGTCTCAATTCCCGTCCAATATTCATCCCCATCAAGAAATTCCCATACCCCTTACGCATCCACCGAGTTCAGTCTGAGAAGAGGAGGAGAGAACAAAAGTTTGAAGATGAGAAAATGACGGAAAGTTTTCAGAAAAAGGAGAGATTTTTTTTTCTCCGAAAAATCACCGACTGTTACGCTTGAGCCTTACGCTCTCTTACGGTTTTTCACGGCCATGTTACGGCGGTAAGCGGCGCGTAAGGTTGAACGTAAAGAAAGAGTTTTGCTTACGACTTTTTCCAATTAAAAAGAGAAAAAAGGGAAGGAATTTGCAAAAATTAAAAAACGACGTACTGAAATAATTGAAGACTGAAATTAACTAAATCTATCAACAATATCCGGCAACAGCGCCAAAACTTGATCGTGTAAGTTTTACCGTAATAAAACTACATCCCCGCAAGGATACGAGATCACCTTTAGTATACGGGTTATCGAACACAAAGATTGTATTTGATTTAGAAAACCTCAATAATCAGTTAATTCAGTATTATGTAGGCAATGATAAGAAAGTTGGGAAAGAGAACGAAATAAATTCTTGATTTGAAACAGTTATAGGAATAAATGATTAAAGGAAGTAGAGAATCCCACTATAATGTAATAAGACTATTGATGCATATATTGTTCTGAACATTGATAAAAAAACAAAAAATGTAATCATCTAAAGTAGCCTTAGGCATAGAAAAACCAAGACCGTGCTTTCCAACTCACGTGACTCTCAATTCAGTGGTTCGGCGGGTAAAGGAAAATCCATTCGCACTTAGAAATCCAGAAAAGACCTATAAAAACCTTAACTATAAGTCATTCATTTTAAAAGGTATAAATACCGGTGAAATCTACGATGATTAAGAGACTTTGATAGACTAGTATTTTCTCAACCAAGCTCTTTTCAAATCTTTTGCAATAAAACATTATTGTTTGGTTCTTCACTTTGTTTTATCTAAACCAATTAAAAATGCCACCCGGATTAACGAAGGTAATTAAAAGGTATAATTATGCCCTTTGGAAAGAAGGATTATCATAGATCTCAAATCACAAACATATATGCAAACAATAGAATTAAGGCATTATATGGATCATCTCAATCCTTAGATCAAGGAAGGAGACTACCTACTCATGCTAACATATAAAGCAAGAAAACAATATATTAAAAGAATGAAAGAGTAGAACTCACAAGGTTTGGTTCTAGAAAGAACCTTATAGAACAACTCTAACAATGACAGCCTACTAGAATATGGGAGAGAAGAAAATAGAAAACGAGACTAATGAAGTCAGTCGAAGATGATCTAATCCTAACCCTCGGGCATGTTTATATAGGGGAGCATGATGTTTAGGTTTAACACAAAACTACTGAAGTCTAATTCTATCAACTCGGGCATGTTTCAATAGAAAACGAGACTATTGAAGTCTAATTCTATCAACTCATTGAGGCATTGACATCGTTGAATATATTCGTAGGCGGTGGATTATGGACTTGCAGGCTTGGAGCATGATGGGTGAATCATGATTGGATGGTCAATTGGTCATTGCCAATGTCTTGTTTTGGTCTTTCTAGATGTTGACACATTTGAAGTTTCAACTTTGCTACTTTGTTAGTTTGGAATTTTGAGTATTTGGATTATGATTCATGGACTTGTTTGCTAGTTTGCTAGTTTGTACTTTGGAGAATTGGATGATTGCTAGTTTTTTTGACGATTATTGCGCTTCGAGTTTTGAAATTGGTTGTAACACACACTCAACGGCTCGGAAATTTTATCAAAACAAGGTTATTTTTAACAAAAATGCTCCACTCGGTTCAATGAAAACCGCTTTATTTTTTTTTATTTTTTTTTTTACGTTTTAATTTGCGGTTTGATCCGAAAACCGCAATATGCGATTCATATGCGGTTCAAACCACAACCAAACCGCAACCGCAACGGTTTGAACAAAAAATCAAACCGCACCAAAAAGTTGCGGTTTAGGTCCACAATTTTTAGGTTTGCGGTTGCGGTTCAAGCGGTTTGGACCATTACTCAGCTCTTTCTTTAACGACATTTCTTAACTCCACAAATACCGTCAAAATAACACCGTATCATCCACATAACTTTTCAGTTAAATTGTCTTCAACTTACCAATCACTTAAACACTTGATTTAAATCCAAATAAAAATCTATCGACTATAAAAACTCTAAAACCCAACTATTACATTAAATTAATGTACTCAAGACACATTTTCTTAATAATTGTAAAAATGTATACTTTGTCTGTTCTTTTACTCACAAATTATTGGCATTAAATAACCTATGTTGCAAAGTAGTGCGATTCAATAGGGATATTTTTTCTTCTTGAAAAATGTTATTGATATTGTCATGCCATTTCATAAACACAAACCTAAAATCATGTCATAGAAGAGAAAAAATTGAGTATATGTTAGAAACTGAAGATCTAGAATATGAACAATGAGCTAATTAAGGGTTCATTTAGTTGAAGCTTTAGATTAGATTATGGTAGTTAAAGTTGAAGTTCATTAGGTAATTGAAATAAATAGTTAATTGAACAAGATCATTATGTTTTTATAAGCTCGATGTATGTTAAAGAGAAACAAATTTCATTGAAGTTAATGTAGGTATAAAATTACATTAAAAAAAAGGTTTACTTTTTATTTACAGTGTTTGGGTTCAACTTATTCGGTGGAGTTCTTATTTTTAAAATATTTTTAGAGTATAATAAAAATGTTTTATGAATTCAATTTTTTTTTAAATGGAAAGTGGTTAGGTTGATTACTTCCTAGAGGTAGTTTAACCTAAAACATTCTTGCGAATGAGAACACAAAGATTCAGGATCATCAAAAAATTGGTGTTGGGGGTTGAGATTTCCAGATGAATCAATCGGTCGGCAACACGGTTGATTTCTCTGAAAACATGTATGATCTGAATTTCGTCAAAAAAAAAAGATCTAGGCTGGGGTCAGATACAATAATCTCGACATCCCTTGGACCGCTGCACAAATCTTAGAGTGCCCTAATAACACACAAATTATCACCTTCGATTTCAACTTTTAAAGTAGTAGAAGAGAATATAAGTGAGAATGGTTTGAACGAGTATAAGTAAGTTGTGCTCTACTTCAATTGACCAAACATTTTAATTAACCTATAGTTTATGAGTTGAGCTCAAGGCTCGTGGGCTAGTTAGAATTGTTTAGTTAAATGTAGGCAAAGGGGTGTGATCCTTTATGGATAGAATAAAAGGTAGCAATGTAGATATATTAGTTATTGGTTTGACAACGTGACTTTGACAGTAAAATAAAAAGAGCCAAAAGAATGAGTAGTGTTTGGTAAATGCATGTGTGGTCCTCTGGCAAACAAAGTATGAGTTCTAATTTTGATTAATAAACTAACTTTTAATTCATTCGCTTTTGGTCTTACAGCTTCATAACATTCTTCAGTTTATTACTCTTCCGCCTTTCCTTTTGGTCGCTCTTTTCTTTTTTTCATTTCGGTTCATACGTGCCCCCATTTTATATATATATAGTTAGGATCATGTAATAACCTCTCTTAGAGTAGGAAATAGGGACTTATAATAGCCGTTGGATTAATATAGATGAACGTCTAAGATTTAACATTGTTTATGATAATAATTAATGCGAATATTATATTGCCTCTAATAGAATTATGATAAAAATATTTTAACGACCAAAATTTCTCTATAAAATATAATAACGATCAAATTATGGTAATACGTTATTTTCATATTGGGTCGTTATTATATTTTATAGAGAAAATTTAGTCGTTAAAACGTTTTTTTTTATATAATTAATATAGTCATCGTTAAAATTTTGTGGGTCGTTAAAATTTTATAGAGAAAAATTGGTGGTTAAAATGTCATTTTTCATATTTTAACTACCAAAACAAATTTAACGAACAATCCTAACAAATTTCTTATAAAATTTATTAACGATCAAATTTCTCTATAAAATATATTAACGACCAAATATATTAACGATCAAATTTCTTATAAAATATATTAACAATCAATTGCTTCAACCAAAAACTAAGAAATCTGTTTTCCTAATTTGTATCTTATTTAATGAATGAATAATGAAAAATGAACAATCATGTGATTCTCACCTTGGAAGCTTATTATGCACCTTCCATCATGAACGTACAAATTTTAATCCAACGGATCTTAGGAGTTCCTATTCCCTACTCTAAGGGCTGTTCCTACCGGATCCTAACCCTATATATATATATATATATATATATATATATATATATATATATATATATATATATATATATATATATATATATATATATATATATATATATATATATATTGATCATATCACATGGATCTTAGGCTCGTTTGATATCATTAGGAATCATTTCCGGTAACGGAATGATTGTAAATCAATCAAAAACTATGTTTGTTTAGAGGTCTTTTTATACATGAAACTAACATAATTTTTTCCATTTATATTCCTTCACCTTAACCGATTTCATTCCGTTATCATTCCATCACTCCAACCAAACGGGCACTTAGAGTTAATATTATCATTGAATTAAGTATTAGTTGGTCAAATATAAAATATATTTTTTTAATTTAAAATTATTAAAAATATAAATTAATCATATAATTGAACAAAAATTTAGTTGAACAATTGAACATATAAATTAACAATGTAACAATTGGTCATGTAGTTATAGTGGAATAATTGATCATATGGTTTTCGAAAATAGTTAAACGACATATGTGAACAATTTTTAGTTGAACACATACATATTATATTTGTACAATTAACAAATAATACTTTCTTCTTAATTTTTGACCGTAAGATCCCTTCAAAACATCTCTATATATATATATAGAAATTGGTTCGGTGAAAACCAATTGTACGGAGAGGACTGAGAACTTCTTAGGGTCGTTAGATTATAATAGATCAACGGTTAAAATTAAATCAAAACAATTAATTATACCATGATATTACTTATCATACATGAAATATACTATATCTTTTTTGATTTTCATGAACGTACGTTCAATTGTGAACAAATAAAAAAGGAACTCATAAATATAAAAAAAACCTTATATAAATAAATAGAATGAAATTCATACAAATTAAATACAATAAAATTACATTCATTATTTAATATTGTTACGTTAATAAAATAAAAATATTATACAAATGTAATATAATGAAATTTTATATTTAAAAAATAATACTAATTAAGATTAATATTATATTAATAAACTAGCTTACACTGAAAAAATTATAGAAGAAAACTCGTATATATTTTGCTTATTTCCTATTAACTACTTATTATAATAATATTATTTACGTAAATTAATCTTATGCAGATGGTTCATCTATTAATCCTGTTACTTTAATTCATGTTTTTAGCAGCATATATTGCTCGAAGTCTATTTTTATTTTGAAACACCTCTTCCATATTTTATTTTATTTTATTTTCGTAAATAGTTGCGCATTTAACTACCCACTGTCAACCATCATCCTTTCTCTTCAATCAAATGTATAAAAACACCTCTTCCATAGTGTCAATCTCATGCTTATCCTTTACAAATTGAAGTTACCAATACGTCAACCATCATTTTATTATATTAGATGGTCAACAAAAGGATGAAATTAAGGTATACGATAAAGCTTATTATATACATACACTTACTCTATCTATATGTTGTTGTTTTTTTTATGAAAAAACATGAACAACCACTAATCAGCTTCAATATGTCTTATTCAAGTTTTATATTAATTCAAAGAGGTCATGGTAGTCCGAAAAGGCCTCGTTATGGGATGAAGACCGTAGTAATTCAGTCCTCTATATAGGGAAAATGAAAGCAGAATTCATTCGACTTTCACATTGCGTAATTGATGACCTTAATAGGATAGGAAGAATTCTCATGGGTCGGTCCAATCCATAGCCTATGATATAGGACTAATTTCCATCACATTGGTCAAGGTTATGAAAAAAGAAAAAAAAAAAAAGGCGCAATCGGGTCAGTCCTCTATTCATTGATCTACTTGAGTTGCAGTACAACGGAGAATTGTATACCGCGTTCGAGAAGAATGAATAGCTTCCGAAAAGACTGTTTGGGAATAGTCTACCGCATGCTTATCGCTTATCGATTTGGTTCTTCAAGAGATCGCTCGCTTCCTTTTCCGTATTCTAGCTCGTAAACTCGCCCCTCTTCTTCTTTCTGTTTATGTTCACCCAAGTGAATTCTTTACTTGTTTTCGAACTAACATGGCTTGGTGCCGGAAATGGAATTTAAGCAAGAGACATGACTAATGCTTTTCGAAAGAGTGGTCTTTATCTTGTGTGAAAGACATATCCTTGAAATTTCAAAGAAAATCTCCAAGGGAACGAATCGTATGGGTAGGCCGATAGGGAGGGGCACTTCCGATGGCACAAACAAAAAAGGAGTTATTTTTTCAACCGGTTAACCTTCATCCGCAATGCCTTCTTTCACTGAAGTCTACAACAAAAAAGTGGGAGACCTTTACCGGACCTCATACGGGGAATGCTCGATCTTAAAATCTTAATAAAAGCGCAAGGCTTGACTTTAGGTTTGTATCCAACCACTGTAGACGCGATAGCTGCTGTCGCAATATATCCAAGATTTCTAACTTTTTAGCTATTTTTTCCTTGTGCTTTTAAGACTCTCGAATCGCCTCATAGCTCTAACTAAGTAAAAGACCGACTGATCTCGTTGATCATATAATTGGGAGGGAAAGTGTCATATTAGAGGTGAACGGCGGAAGTGGGGAAGCCGAATTAAAGTCGCTGAAGAAGTCGGAGGAAGAAATCAGTTAGAGCAAAGACCTTCACTTTATGTCTGCTCTTCTGCAACGACATTCTTTATCCCTTAACTCTATCCTATTTTTGAATCATGGAATTTTCTCCCAGATCTATAGATCGGGTATTTACTCGTACATGGAATATAAAAAAAAAAAGTACGTGTTCAGGTTGCTATGAAATGGTTAATTGAAACTAGCATAGTAGGGCTCTTTTACCGAAAACCAGAAATATCATAAGAGAAGAAAGTCGCGGATACAAGGTAAGGTATGCCACAAGGCTCTCTGAGTTTGCATGTGTAATACCCCAAATCCGTAGGACTCGGAGTGCTACTGGGATAGGATCTCACAATGGATCCTGACTCTAGCCTGACAATAATTTCACAGATCTTACAACAAGGCACCGATAGATTAAAACAAAACATGAAACTGATATATATATATATATATATATATATATATATAGATCAGAAGGTAATACAATGTACCGTTGAGTACAAACAAACCAAACTATACATCAAAAACCCATATCCCCGATACCGCCCCAATGTACGGAGCCCTCAGCGGATCACCCACTCTGGATCACTCTGCAGCTCTCCTATCATGCAAAGTGTCTACAACACGGTATGAAACCGTTAGCTAAACATACACAAAAATAGGAATATGTTAGAGCACAAACACACATCAGAAAGGATAAACACTTCAGCATGCTTTCACATATTTACCCGGTTCATTATCTTTATAAAGTCCAACAATCAACTCATATATAAATATCCATATAAACATAAGTGACAAGAGGAATATAAACCTCGCCTCTGGGTCCAATAACCAGCTGGAATGGTGCCTGGAACACTACCCCGTGTACCCTAAGGGAATGGGAAGTGTCCGAACCGTTTACCAGGTCTGGCCTGCCTACAGAGAATCTCCCAGACTCCCAGCGGGATGAAAGGGCAAGTTATCATGGCCCTACAATGGGCAAACAATATACCATAGGTCGGTGACCATCATAACACATGCTATAAACATATAACACACACCACTCATGCACATCATCCTATAAAGGAATGGCAGCTAAGTAAGTCCCACAGACTTACCTCAACCTCGTAGTCATCTCACTGGATCAACCTCAACTCAGTCCACTCCCAACTGGAGGATAACACGGCCTATACAAGGCATACACAGATATCAAACTCCTATCGCACAAAGGGTCACACCTAGACCCAAGGGATCCATAAGGGATCATATCCAACTCATAAACGTCAAAGCCCTAACCGGCCATTCCATAACATACTCATCCACATCCGAATCCTAGCATGCTACTACCGCTCAACTAAGAAAGGAAAGGAAAGGATCTACCTAACTCTAGGTAGATCCGGGATAAGACGCACCTGCGTAAAACAAGGACGCAGGGGCGGAGCAAGCAACCGCGGGTGCGGCGGAACGTAGCCGCGGGGGCGGTGACACGGGACGCTGGCAAACGCAGGCACGACGCAGGCGCTGTGACACGGTAACCGCGGGGCGGTGACTTCTGGCCACGGGGGCGGCGATAGTGCAGAATGAAACCTTGCGGTTTCTCTTCAGCTCTTTCCAGGATCAATTCCCTTCTACTCTCTTCCAGATTCATATACAAGCATAACATACACAAATCAGCATCATCCTATGATCACACATCTAATCCTAAGCTAAGGAAAGAAGAAGAACAAGAAAAGAAGAAGAAAGAATGAAGAAGCAAGGAGGTAGATGCTCACCACGGCTGTAGCTAGCTAAAGCACTGATCACCAAACACTTACTGGCTTCCAAGCACAGCAGTACTCACCATCATCAACCACCAAAGGCCACAACACATCCAAACTCAACCAAACTCTTCCAAACCAAAACAAGATCAAGAGGGAACAAGGGAGAAGCAAGAAGGACGTGAACTGGATTGGAAAGTATGAGGAAACCCTTGCTCAGCAAGGTGAAACGAAGAAGGTAAGGAAGGGTAAAGCACAGGTCAAAGAGTCAACAAAACCGGCTGCAGCCGCCGTAACCCGCAGGGGCGGATCACAGGGCCGCATGGGCGGAAACCCGCAGGGGCGGCACACGTGCCCGCGGGTGCGGCAAGACCAATCTCGGCCCAAAGCCAATCTCGGCCATGGTCCAATCTCGGTCCGAAAGAAAGGGCTCTCACAACATGTGTCATTGTTTAACTCTTTTTTGAAGTAAGATTGTGTGAGTGTTCTGTGACAGGTCCCGACACATTGCAACCATACTTTGACAACAACTTGCCTTGGTTCGGGACGAAGCCAAGCCGATTTATACGATAGGAGAAGGAAACACCCCTAGTTCATAGCACCCGAAGAACGCAAGTTTAATTGAGGATTGGAGAGGAGGGACGGAAGAAAAGGCTCGAGATGGGTGGATCAGGATGCAAAGTTTGAGTTGCGGGGCGAGGGAGAGATGAGATAGACATAAACATCTCTTCTTTGGTTCAGTCTTGGTAGTAGGTGTGATATTGAAGCAGTTCAGGGCTAAGGGTTGGAGCTTTATTCCCACTCCCAATAGTATGTCTTCATTAGGTTGCTTGGAAAGTAATCTTTCGTGAAGCGGAGCGTAGCGCTTCGCAGGTGAAGATGCAATACGTCGAGCCTTTTATACCATTACGAGCATAACGGAACTTTCTCGATTCCAACGCAATTTATCCTTTTGAAGCTGACGTTAATCTTTTTAAATGAATCCTTCCCTTGGAATGACCCCTTACCCCTCACGGTACTTGTACGCTATCGGTAATTGAGGAATACTTAGGCTTAGAGAGTGGTCCCCCTTTCTCGCGTAAAAGCAATCAGAATTCGAACACGCCACTCGATCAAACTCGAAATATCGTAAGCGAATAAACGGTGGGTCTTCATTCAAGTGATACATCGGATCGAGAAACCACCTCACAAAGGTGCTTAGCCAATCCTATTCGGTTATTACCTTCTTTATTACTATGTACGTTCTCATACGCAAGAATACCCCATTAGCCGGCTGGGCGCTTAGCAACAATGGCAACATCTTTTTTTTAAAACTAATTAGCTGTAGAAACGAGAACTCCATTTTTTGTTACAAGGAAAAACTATGATATGATTTCAACTGCTTGACTCTTAGCAACAACAACTACTACTATCTATCGCGCTACAATTTGTTCGAAGACCGAAGTTGCTCAAACATGCACTAATATTTAAAAGTAGAAAGCCAAGCTACTAAGGAAGAGATGACTAGGAAGGCTAAAAACTAATCTCATTAAAGTAGTCAGGCTAGCTAGTTTAGTAAGGTAAAACATGCTGGTATTAGCGAACAAAAGAACAAACAAAGACAAAAGAAATCCAGCTATTCTATAACAGAACTAGCAGAATTTCACGTGTTAGGTTGTCGTAAAGTACAACACAACTAACCATCCTATTTCTAACTCTAATTTGTACATATTTTTTGCTTATGATATTTATACTTGGATGAAAAGATCGCTCCTAAATGTGCAACATTTGAATGATTGGATCTATCGTATTCTATCTGTAGTCTCAGCCTAAAAACCTTTTTACGCAATTCCTAGATCCAATCTCGCACGTTGGAAGCGATCGAGAAAGTTCCGCAAAGTTCATAATTGCATAAACGGAGTCAAAGGAGGGGTTGAGGCATGTCGGGGCCTGTCACTGAACACTCACCCAATCTTACTTAAAAAAAGGAGCTAAACAATGACACCTGAGAACTCCAAGAGCCCGCTTTGTTGAGGAAGGCTTAGTTAAATAACTACGGAACCAAAAGGAAATACCAGTTCTCACCTTAATCCTCATGTTTGTTATGTTAAATGAATATTGAAAGAATGAATTAGGTTCAAGCCTTAGAAGCATATCTAGGAATCAATCACAGTGGTAGGGGGGACGGATCACCAATTCATGAAGACCCGGTTGGGTTGGCATGGGACTTTTGGGAATAAGGCTCTCTCACAAGGGCAAGATGAGGTTGAATCTGAAAGACATGAAAGGTAGTTTCGCCGTGAATTGCCTTCTTTGAGGCATGATCTTGCGACTTTTGGAGCCTACCTTTGAGCGTCGGAATCAATTCAAAAAAAATTTAATTTACGACCACCCTCTTCAAGCAAGCTCTTAGCTTTCATGCATCGTGGCACCTTTGAATGATAGAAAGTGAAAGAAGTGTCGAAACGAGTCATCCGGGGTTACTGACGAGTCGTTCGACTGCTCGGTGACTGAATCAAAGAGGTTTCTACCAGCACTCCCGGGCTCCGCCGTAGAGAGACTTTTGAATAGTGAGGTACCATTACGAGCTCAATATATACAAGTGTTAATTCGTGATCTACCATCCAATAGGGGTCTACTAGAGTCAATTCCATCTTGGCTATGCGCATTTCCTGCCTTGGGTTCATAGAAAGGTGCCGGATATAGTTTTAGCGCCCCAGGATACGGAATTGAAAGAATTGTGCCTGGTCTACGACCACCCTCCTCGTCAACTCTCTGTCTTTCGAACCCACCTCACCAAGATTAACACCACGTGGACTTTTTATGAAAGCCTAACTTGACAGGCCGCTTGGACAACCGATTCATAAGGGTCTGCGTCTTAGTCAGCTGCCCTACTAGGTACTAGTTCAGTTGTTTTCTTAAAAGAAATCAACATATTAACTGCATTAATTAGAACATTTTAATCACAACAATATAAGTTTGAAGAGGTAAAAATAATAATCTTTTTTTTATTAATTGACTATAAAAATCGAGTTATACTTTGTCTAAATTTTTTATATTAGTTGCTTATAAGTTTATATATATTATATAGATTTTAAGCAAAAATATGGGTATCATTAACTAAAATTTTTCATACTTGACACACTACATTCCTACTAATACATTTTTCCAGTTTACCGTTGTGCTAATGTGATTCATATTAAACATATATACATGTTGAATAAATAGTTAATTTTTCTATTAAATAACTAAATATATGCATCGAAATAAACATTCTCCTTCGGTGATTCCTTAGCTATATAAGTAATGCAAGCATATACTTGTAAAAGTTTTTACGAACGTATCCTTAAGATTCATACAAAATATATACTCCAATTTTTTTTGTTTTCTTACGGTACAGCTTGGATCTGAGCAATCATTAAGATTCCTTCCAAATCACAAAGTTGAAATAATGTTTAGGAACATGAGGTGGGGAGCTTATTAAAACCGAAGTTTGTTGTTAGATGAAGCGAGATTTTTCGGTAGTTTAAATTTTTTGGGTAATTTAAGTTTTTTGTGTAGATTTTTGGGTTGAGCACTTAGCAGTTTTATAAAATATGAAAATTTAATAGAAAAGTTAAAAAGTATTTGAGAGCGAGGAGATTTATAGGTAGATTTTTGTAGTGAAATTATCAAAAAAGACAAGTATTAAAAACAATAATAAAATATGTAAATAAATTTAAGGAGAAATTGGATCAAAATTAGAGAAAGCTAATAAAAAGAGATTACAAAAAATTTCTCAAACAGCTCTCCAATAATCTACAAAAATTCTAATCTCTCAAATAATCTACATCCACCAAACACTAAATAGCTTTCAAAATTTTCAAAACTACACAAAAATTTCTACAAAAATCTCTACCGAACAGATCCGTAATTTATTGAATAGCTGAGCTAAATAGTTATTGAATGAGTAGATAATTTTTTTTCAAAAAAATAAATTTGATGATGTTTGGAATAACGAAGTTTATTGAGCTTAATGAAAATGTAAAACTAGCAAAATGACGTAATTCCATTTATGATTAACTTAATTGAATTCAAAAAATTTATAAATAAACAGTTTTTGTCCACAACGCTTTCTTTTTATGTCAAAAAATTATGTAAAAAAGAATAATTTAATAAATAAGTGTAACATTTTTTAACAAATTATTCCTAATTAATGTTACATTTAAGAAATGGAGTTTAATATATATTTATAAGTAATTTTATTAATTTGTTAGTTTTGAAATCATTTAAATACATTATTATATTCCATAGTTTATACCTATAATTATCATTATATCAATATTATGAAAATTAAGCTAAAAAAATAAATTTGCTCTTATACTTTATTCAAATCACAGATTGAAACAAAAAAATGGGTATCAAGCCATAGATCCAATCTACACAATTGAAGCAAAAAAAAGGTAGAGAGAAAGAAATATTACTAGTAAAATGATGGAAGGAGAGCTTAGAAGCCAAATTATGTACATTCTTACTAGTCTTTAATTAAAAAATAAATATTATGAACAAATCTTGTAGAGTTGAAATGGAGACACCATCAACTTCAACACCCAACTTGAAAAAAGGGCAATGGTCATCGTCTTCTTTTGTGACGCCGTAGCTGTAAAACTTTGACTTGAACATTCTTGTAGAATTGAAATGGCCGAGCTTAACTTCAAAGCACAAGATATATGTGGATTTGACCCATTTGGGACATTTTCTACAAAGAGTGCAATATATATGGGACGTATTTAGGTACACGGCGTGAAAATTACTAACAGCAAATACAAACGCTTGGCGCCGGTGCCGCCGTTGGAAGGAGCCGGCGTCCAGGTTTTTAATTTATTTTTTTTCCTGAAAAAAAGGAAAACTGGGTATTGGTTGTTGATGCACGAAGTTTATTAGCAAATATTTTTGGCAACTTTTTCAATTTATAAATTTTTCTTTTTCCATACATTACGACTTAAATCGTGATAGATGGAGTTTATGGGGTTGAAAACGATCACTATGGATGAACATTGAGCTTTATACAAAAGATAAAATCGAATTGAAATAGATTATGGCGCCGGAGCCAAACATTTTTTTTCCATCCGGGTGCCGGCGCTAAATTATTTTATTTTATTTTTTTCTAGAATTTTTTAAAATAAAAAAAGAGGGTGTCGGATTGTACAAAATAATGTAAGTAACTTTGGATTCATTCAATTCATATATTTCTCTTTTTCCCGTATAAAATAATGTAAGTCACTTTGGATTCATTCGGTAGAGGAAATTTATAGGGTTGAAGAGTATTATTTGATGAGATTTTTTTAAAAAATGGAGATAAATTTTGATTACTAAGTTTACTACAAGACTTTAATTAAAAAATAAATATTGGAAAAAAAAACTCAATATGGGCGCCGGCGCCATCAGCCGGCGCCCGATTTTTTTTTTCCTGGAAAAAAATATAAAAATAATTGAGCGCCGGCGCCCGCTGAGTGCTATCACATTGCGCTCGAATTTTATGTTAGTAAAACGAACTTCGTGTATATAGCTTTTTCGTGTATATATATATCACTCATAAACTATCTATCTATATACTAAAGCAGCCCGTGAACTTATACGTGGCGCAGTCTGGTGAATCCTTTTACATGTGGCATAGTCTAGTGAATCCACGTCATAAAATTTACACGTGTCAATTTTTTGTAAATCCAGGTCCTACCATGTTAAAACAATTATTTAAAACATTTGGTTTACGAATTTTAACTAATTTATTTTATATACCGAGTCTTCAAATTTTGTTAATATACGTAAAATTTTCTACCAAATCTTTTTCACCAAACCTGCCAAACAAATTAATAAGCCATTTTACTAATTCATTTTATATATTATTCTTCATATATTTTTGTTAATATACGGATAATTTTTCACAAAATCTTTTTCACCAAATCATTTTGATTAACAAATTTTAATAGATTTATTTTAATCCGGGTCCCACAATATTAAAAAAATTATTTGAAATATTTAATTTACGAATTTATTTTAAATATTTTATTAACTAATTTATTATTAGTCCCTCATATTATTAATTGACATTAATATTTTGTCAAATTACAATTTTTAATTGTCTAACTTATATATAATTTCTAAAATTTATTTATTTTAAATTTAATCTTATTTTTCTTACGTATATTTTTCAACTCAACATTGATTTTTTCACAACTTATAAACTTTATTATTTATTTAAACTTTAAAAGATCTTTTTTTTATATATATTTTAATTTTCATGAACTTTTTCTTTTCTTTTTTCTGAAACTTATAAACTTTTTTCCTTCTAAAATCAGTTTTTTTAAACGTCTTAAAAATTATTTCTTCATTTTTATAAAATAAAGAAAACTTAAGAATTAAAAAAATCATTTTTTTATAATAATATTTTTTATTTTAAAAAAGTCAATTTTAATATTATATGGAAATAATTTTAGATATTTTAAAATAATTTTGTATAAAAACTCATAAATTTCATATTTAAAATATATAAAAAAAATTGAAATAATTTTCCAAAAAAAAATAATTTCAATTTAGAAAAAATATATATATCGATTTTTTAAAACAAATCAAATACTTTTAATAATATTTTTTTTCATTTACACAAAAGTATGTAAAAAAATCAAGGGAAAAACTCCGGAAAAAAAATCAATAAAGTTTTGATTTTTTTTATAATAAAATTTAAAAATATTTTAATTAATTTATAACTTTTAACATATTAATTTATATTAAAAAAAATGCATAATACATTCATAATCCTAAATTTTTTAATGACATGTAAAAAAATTATTTGTCAAATCTTAACCGGACATATGCTATTAGTCTTACTAATTGACATATTTGATATTGTAATTTTTGATTTAGACATGCTACTTATATTATATAAATCTCTTTCATTTATATTTCAATATATTATTATTATTTAATATTTTTAATTTAAATTTTATGATTTGTTACCCTTCATTTTTTATTAGTATATGTTTTACACATGACTTCTTATCTATCTTATATAATAAAACAACCCCTGAACTGATATTTGACGTAATTTTGTGCGGTCACCTCTTCAATTTTTCAATGTCGTCTATTCGTTAACCCAAAACACATAATCTAAAATTTTATTTAATAAACCCTAATTCTTTCTTGGATTGATACTAACTTTGACATTCGAGTGTCTCAAAGGATATTGTCCCGAAATTCTCTTTCCCGATTGTTATTGTAGAATTTGAATTCTTGCTTGGTTTCCATTCATAATTTGAAAAATAAATTCTTACAACAAGTATCACATAACAATTAAGACAATTCTCAACATAATAAATTATCAAACATTTGTTTGACACACAATTATCGTCTAACCCGTGCAGGGCACGGGTATTAAAACTAGTATAATACTAAAGCAGAAGTGAATATCACCACATGTCATCGTCACATTAAATTCGCCACATGTCATTTTTACGTTAAGCCAACCACATTTTTTCCACATGTCGTCTTGAGGTTATGCCACCTCATTATTTTAATTTCACAAAAAATATTATGCATATTAAAGAAGATATTGATATGTACTATATGTCCTAATTTGAGATTCGGGATATTATATATTTAGAAATGCTATATTATAAAATAATATTAGAAAAAGAGTTTTCTACACAAGATGGAAATTACGGAGAATCATATATATTGATGTCATATACTCATATCTATACCATATTTATCACTTATGATTTTTATATATAAAAAAAACTATTTTTATCATAATTTTGTTTATAAACACTTAATATTATTATATATAAAGATGAACATATTGTTCATTTCACTCTACTAACTTAATGTTTTTTTATATATAATAATTAAGTTTCTTTTTTCCTTATTATCGCAATAGCTTGGATCATAAATATAATAAATTAGTTTAAACCAAATCCGTGCTTGGCACGGGAAATAAGCTAGTAGTGGGTCTATTTGGCTAAGCAACAAAGTGATTCTATTAAATTTGTGAGTTTCTTATGGTCAAAAGAGGTCTTATTCCTTCCATTTATATCGACATTCTTATTGTAGGTAGTTAAAAAAAGCTAAGTAGTCATCATTTAAGGACATCCCGACCTCATACATCAAAATTAAGACTATCAACTATATTTTTGAGAAGGTTAGTCAATACATGAAAGCCAATGTTAAAGTTAAAAAATATAACTGGCTAAATAATCCGCGACATAGATTACTTCACAGTAAGTATGTTGCGCTTTAATACTCCAAGCTCTTAATTTGCATAAAGCCTTGACATTTGTGTAGTACATAGGTTGGCAAGAGGATGGAAAAGAAGTAGGTTTTTGTTTAGGAGATTGCTAGTTGGAAATCGGTTTCGAGGATTACTTGTCTTGCACCACTATCTCATTCAATCTCGAGACCGTGTAAAATAGTTCATAGCTCTAGCATGGACACCATACACGCCCAATATTATGAACAAATCCTTGTTGTCAGTCACCTTTTATTGTATTTAATAATCCCTACATATATCAATTGTGATCTCGTTGTTCTTAACTACTTCATCCGTGTTAACCTTCACCCAACTCGTTAAGGGAGCTAGAGGGATTCCACGAATTAAACTTGTTGAATATACAAAATCCCTCGCATTGTTTCTTCAAGTCCATGCCTTGGCATAAACGACTATTTTTTTGACGACGAGTTTATGGATTTTTGTAGGCTGGTGTCCATTCCGAAAAATTGACTCGTTTCCTCCTCTTCCAGATATGTCATAATTCCTTTACAAGACATCTTCACGTATATTTGTGAATTAAAAATAAAAAGTTGATAGCATTTACCTCTTATCTAGTTGGAGAAGGGGAGGGAAGTAATCATGTCTTTTGTCATCTCCTAGAGCCGTCCACATCTTCCTCCCCTAGGCAATCGCAGTAGGTATTCTAAGGTTTCCGTTCTAGTCCCATACACTCTATAGCGCTTCTTTCTCTTTGGTATTTTGGAGATCTACTTGCGGGTTAATAATATTGTAGGCATTTTAAGTCTTGCAAGAACTAAAATTTATTTATTTCCAAAAAATGTCTATAACACACTAAGAATTCTCCCTAAGATCAAGAAAGTTGAGGTCAATAATGAATTGGTTGAGATTTGAATGTGAAAAAATGAAGATCGCTCGAAACACAACATTGATCGGCCGATCACACACTATATCGTCCGATATGTCATAACATTTATGAGCATTTGGCCTTGTCCTCCCAAACAATAAATTTTACTATTAATCGCTGAACTTTCCATACAAATATGCCGACTTGTCCCACCACTCACATAAGATTAGATGATCTACTTTCCTTCTTTCAATCTATCTCTCCTTAGAAGATATTGTTAGTCAAAGAATAAGATTTAACTTATTATTTTATCACCTAAAAATAGAATTTAGTAGAATTAACCTTGAACCTAAGAGGTAATGTTAGAAATCCTCCATATAGATAAGGTTTTTCAATTATATATCATTTTATTAAATTTTCTTTCGAGAGCTTCGTACATGAGATTGTTAGTTGACCGATACATGTCCTTAAATCGGTTGATCTATCACTATTCCGTCAACAATAAAAGTTGGATATTTATAAGTTCATGTCTTGTTAATTTATATCGTTTTAGGGTTTGAAGATTCCGATATTGCATTAATAATTTATGATTTAAGTATATATGAATTTATTAGTCATGAAATTATAAAAAATGTAAGGTCATTTCATAGGCATGTAAATATTATGTAAATGGTTCGTACCAAATATTAAAGAATGCACTTAGAGTGTTAATAGGCGACGTATGCCACAACAATGATCAAAAAAAAAAAAAAAAAAAGAAGAAGAAGAAAGAAGATGAGACAAGTATTATACCGTGTGACAAAAGTAAGATATCATACGGATTAATGAATGTTACAAGAACAATGAATTAAATCCGGTTATTTTACTCCTTAATCTTCATCCATTCATTTTAGTTTCTTCCATTGTACTTCTGTTATGTTAATAATCAATAGGTTATACATATAGTTACTACAACTTCAACTTCTTGTACCATTTATCCCTATACACATATACTTGAATGCCTATACATTAGTTGGTGGCTTAGGACTTGTTTGATAGTGTACAAGGGCACTTAAAATGTTAAGTGATTCCTGACATGATTCAAACATAACCTAAGATGCAACAATGTGTATGGTGATCTTGTATATTGTGCCATTATGGGAAACTTAATAAGTTTCGGGTGTTATATGTATATATGTGTAATATTGGGGTTAGCCGATGTAATTTTGGTTAGCTGGGCCTATTTGTTGTTGGGCTTATCTTGATCCGTCTTGCTGCTGGATTAATGAAATCACGTGATGTCTTCACGTGATGTTGCCGTCTCCTCTTAACCCTAGGTATAAAAGCTTCGCTGTGAAACTTTGGAGCCACTGTACAGACCCTCGGCCGATTTTGAGTTCCTCTTCTCCAAGAAGCGAAAGAGAGAAAGAGAGAAGAAAAGAGAGAAAAGTGAGAAGCGATCTTGTGTGTTTCGTGAGAAGATCAGATTTGGATCACAAGCTTCACTGGAAGCTTGTCTCTGGTTGCGTTGGCATCATCTGGCTTATGTTATCTTACTGTTCTTGTTGAGTTTTCTCTTGGTTAGGGTTTTATTGGTCTTGATTTGAAGTTGTTGTTACTTGTAATCGTACGTTCTATCTACCTAGTGGATTGGGACGGATTTCCCCTCCTGAAATCCCGCATACTAGGGTTTAACCCGAACTGCGTCACCAAATTTTGTTTGTTGGTTTGAATCGTTGTTTTTGAGCAAGATCACTCTAGATCTGTTGTTTTTGTCGAAACATGTTCATATCTAGTTTATCAATTTGGTATCAGAGCATTATTATAGTCTTTTGAAGAACTTCGAAACCCTAGTTTGTGTTCTGTGAGTTTAAAAAATTTTGATCCTGTCTTTGCTTCCGCTGATGATCTTACTCTTCGAGTCAAAAGTGTTTTACTAGTCTTTTGTGCCTTTTAAAACCTTTTTCACCAAACAAATACTCTGAGATTGAGAAACTTAAGTGTTCTCAATCTTGTTTTTGGTTTTCTACTTTGAAAAATTCAAAGAAAAATAGTATCTGACATCTGGGATCTTGTTCTTGTGAACAAGGGACTATGTCAGAGAACACAGTCCGGATAAAGCCCTATGATGGCTCTTCAGATTTTGCCATATGGCAGCTGAAGTTGAGGGCTATTCTCATTAGAGAAAAGTGCTGGAACACTGTCCAGGGAAAATTCCCAGTTGACACTTCACTTGACAAAAAGGTGGAGTTGGAGGAGCAAGCACACTCTGAAATATTCATAAGGCTATCTGATGATGTAGCCCGACAGGTTGTAAGTATTACTGATCCCTCTCTGTTATGGAAAAAATTAGAGGATTTGTACCTTAGAAAATCTTTGCTATCTGATGATGTAGCCCTAGTAGAATATCTTTGCTATGTAAACTGTTTAATTTTAGAGTATGTTCACTCTGACCTATGGGGGCCTGCACAGGTTGACACTGTAGGAGGAAAGAGATATTTTATCTCTTTCTTAGATCACTTTTCCAGAAAAGTCTGGATATATCTTTTAAAAACTAAAGATGAGTCCTTTGAAACTTTTAAAAATTGGAAAGCCCTAGTTGAAAATCAAACAACACATAAACTCAAATGTCTTAGAACAGACAATGGTCTTGAGTTTTGTAATAATGAGTTTAACTCATTCTGTAAAGTGGCTGGCATTAGGAGACACTTGACTGTCCCAGGTACCCCACAACAGAATGGTAATGCTGAAAGAATGAATAGAACCTTGCTTGAAAAGGCCAGATGTATGTTAGTCAGTTCTGGCTTAAAGCCAACCCTATAGGGTGAAGCTGTCACGACAGCTGCTTACCTCATTAATAGATCTCCCTCCTCTGTAATTGACTTTAAAACTCCTCAGGAAATGTGGACTTCCAGGAAACCCAACTTATCTTACCTTAGACCTTTTGGATGCACTGCCTATGCACACATAGTGCAAGGTAAGCTGCAACCAAGGGCTATAAAGGGAGTTATGCTTGGTTATCCTGAGAATATTAAAGGGTATAAAAATTTTTTAATTCAACCTGGAGGTTACAAAGTGATCACTTCCAGGAATGTCACTTTCAATGAAAATGAGTTTTATTTTAAGGAAAAACTAACTACAAATACTGAGCCTACAGGTGATAAAGGTGAAGTGCCTATACACTTCTACACTCCTAGTGAAGGTCCACATAATACTGAGGTGGAGTTTGACATAGGAGACTACTCTATTGAGGGTTCTGAGGAACCTAATGAAAGCTTGGAGCACAATACCAGCTCACAAGCAAACAATGGAGATTCTCATTCTGCAATGAATGATCACACAGCTACTGAGCACATACAACCATTAAGGGAGGGTAATTCTGATCCTTTCTTGTCTAATAATAGTTCTCCTGATAATATAGTGTCTAATGATCATGCTTCTAATGTGAATGATACAAATGATATGTCTGATATGCATGTTTCATCTTCATCTATTTCTGATGTTTCTGAAAACACTAAAAATTATCAACTGACTAGGGACAGATTGCCTAGAACTATTATACCTAATAGAAAGTATCATGCTGCTAATGTTGTTGAATATGCTCTGTTGACTGCTAATGTTGTGTCACATCCTTACACTCCTGAGACTTATGAACAAGCTATTAGTTGCCCTGATGCTAAGAAATGGGTGATTGCTATGAATGATGAAATTGCCTCTATGAATGCTAATAGTACTTGGATTTTGTCTGATAAGCCTGAAAAATCTAAACTCATACAGTGTAGATGGATTTATAAAATAAAAGAAGGGACAAATATAGATGAGCCAACCAGATTTAAAGCTAGATTAGTTGCTAAGGGTTTTACACAGAAAGAAGGTCTTGATTATTGTAACACCCCGAATCCGTAGGACTCGATGCGCTACTGGGCTAGGATCTCACAATGGATCCTGGCCCTAGCCTGACAACAACCTCACTTAATCTTACAACAAGGCACCAACAGATTATAACAAAACATAAAAACTGATATATATATATATATATATATATATATATACATGTCATAAGGGATAATACAGAGTACTGCTGATTACAAAGTCAAACTGAAAGCCGTACAATAATGATAATCTCAAAAACCCCACGAATATGCCCCGTGTACGGAACCCTCAGCAGATCACCCCTCCGGATCACTCTACAGCTCTCCTAACCTGCGAGGGATCTACAACACGGTATGAAACCGTTAGCTAACTATACACATATATAAGAAGATGCTAAAGCACAAACACACCTCAGAAATAATAAACACTTCAGCATGATATCAAACATTTACCCGGTTTATTATCTTTAATAAGTTGAATCATTCAATCGTATAAATAGATATATATGAAGATAGGTGACACGAGGAATATAATCCCCGCCTCTGAGTACTCTAACCAGCTGGGGTAGTATCAGCACACCTCCCGTGTACCCTGTGGGAATGGTGAGGGGCCTTCCTTTATACCAGATCTGACCTGGCTACAGAGAACCTCCCAGACTCCACTACGGGATGAAAGGGAAAGGTTATCACAACCACTACAATGGGCGGTCAATATAACATAGGTCGGTGACCAAATAATAACACATGCTATAAAGCACATAACACACACCACTCAAGCATACATCCAATATAAGGATAGTAGCTAAGTAAGTCCTATGGACTTACCTCGATCTCAGAAGAATCTCGCTACGAACAATTTCCAGAAACGTCCACTCCAACTGGAGGACAACACAGCCTATACCAGGCACACATATATATATCACAATCCTATCACATACAAAGAGTCACACCTAGACCCAAGGGATCCATAAGGGATCAAATCCAACTCATAACCTCAAGGCCGTAACCGGCATATCTATATCATACTCATCATAAACCGATACCTAGCATGATACTAGTTCCCTCATACTAGAAAGGAAAGGAACTACCTAACTATAGGTAGCCCGAGACAAAACGCACCTGCGTGATCTAAGGACGCAGGGGCGGAATGCAGGCAACCGCAGGCGCGGTGACGCTCAGCCGCGGGGCGGTGACAAGGATCGCTGGCAACACAGGCACGGCGCAAGTGCTGCGGCACGTCTTCCGCAGGGGCGGTGACTTCTGGCCGCAGGGGCGGCGACAGTGCAGAATGAAACCTCGCGGCTTCTCTTTGGCTCTTCACATGATCAACTCACGTCTACCCTCTTCCATAGTCACATACATACACACACATACATATTCCAACATCACTCTATGATTCATTCATCTAATCCTAAGTTAAGGAAGGAAGAACAAGAAAGAAAGAAAGATAGGAAGGAGAAGCAAGATGCTCACCTCAACTGCTGGAATCACTCAAGGGAAGCACAACACACTCTCAGCTGGCATCACAAGCTCAACAACATACATAAGAACAATCTCATCAAATCCACACCACAACTCCTTTGCAAACTCTAAGAGAACTCACACACAAGATCAAGGAGATGAAGGAGAAACAAGGAGCACGTGAAGACTGGATGGAAAATGAATAAGGAAACCCTTGCTCAGCAAGGAGAAGGAAGAAGTAAAGCTAAGGGTAAAGCACGGGTCAAAGGAGTCAACAAAACCGGCTGCAGCCGCCGGAAACCGCAGGGGCGGTCCTATGAGCCGCAGGGGGCGGGAACCCGCAGGAGCGGCGGTCAAGCCCGCGGGTGCGGAAAGGCCAATCTCGGGCCAAAGCCAATCTCGGCTATGGTCCGATCTCGGTCCGAAAGGAAAGGGCTCTCACAATTATAATGATATCTTTGCTCCTGTGGTTAAATACAAAACTCTGAGACTTTTACTTGCTATGGTTGTTGTCTATGATTGGGAATTAGAACAGATGGATGTTAAAACTGCTTTCTTGCATGGTGACTTAGTTGAAACTATATATATGTCTCAACCAAAAGGTTTTGTTGATATAGATAGACCCAATGCTGCATGTTTGCTTAAAAAATCTATCTATGGTCTAAAACAGTCTCCACGACAGTGGAACTTGAAATTTGATGCTTGTATGATCAAACTGAGATTTACTAGAAATGAATATGATACCTGTCTGTATTTTAAGAACATTAAAAGTCATGCTCCTTTGTATGTTTTACTATATGTTGATGATATATTGATTATTTCTTCTTCTGAAGCTCTCATTACTGGTGTCAAGCATGACCTTAAAAATAATTTTGATATGAAAGACCTTGGAAATGCTAAGAAAATATTAGGCATCAATATCATAAGAGATAGGCCTAATAAGACCATGTTGTTATCCCAAACTGATTATGTTCAAAAGGTGTTAGTGAAATTTCACATGAAAAATTCTAAACCTACACCTGTTCCCTTAGGAGGGCACTTAGAGTTGTCTAAAAGGGATTGTCCTGCTTCTCCTGAAAGTAAAGCAAAAATGTTGAACGTACCTTATGATATTGTTGTTGGTTCTTTGATGTATGCTAATGCTTTGTACTAGACCTGACCTAGCTTTTGGTATTAGTGTTCTAAGTAGGTTCATGTCTAATCCTAGTTTGTTACATTGGGATGCTATGAAGTATATGCCGAGATACTTGAATGGAACTAAAAATAAGTGCTTAGTTTATAAAAAACACAGTTCTGTTGATGAGTTGTGTGGCTATGTTGACTCTGACTATGCTAGTAATAAAGATAATAGGAAATCTTCTACTGCTCTGTTTTTTACTTGGGTTGGTAATTGTATTTCCTGGAAATCTCAACAACAGTCTGTGGTTGCCTTATCTTCAACTGAAGCTGAATATATGGCTGCCACTGAGGCTGCCAAAGAAGCTACTTGGCTTAAAGGTTTGCTTGAGGAAATTGATAATAAATCCTATATACCTGTTATTAATATTGATAGTCAAAGTGCTCTTTATCTATGTAAGGATCCTATGTATCATGAAAGAACTAAGCATATTGATGTTAGGTTTCATTACATTAGAAAGAAAGTGAAACACAAGCACATAATTGTACAGAAGATTAAAGGTGATCTAAATCCTTCTGATTTTGGTACTAAGATTGTCATTGTTGATAAATTTGCTTACTGCAGGAATTTTCTACATATCTATGATGTACACTGAGATATGTGGAGCTATGGATTGATGAAGGACAGGAGAGCCACCAATCCACTACTGGAAGATAGAACTGTGATACCTGTTGATTAGGAGGGCATATTGTCATGTTAATAATCAATAGGTTATACATATAGTTACTACAACTTCAACTTCTTGTACCATTTATCCCTATACACATATACTTGAATGCCTATACATTAGTTGGTGGCTTAGGACTTGTTTGATAGTGTACAAGGGCACTTAAAATGTTAAGTGATTCCTGACATGATTCAAACAAAACCTAAGATGCAACAATGTGTATGGTGATCTTGTATATTGTGCCATTATGGGAAACTTAATAAGTTTCGGGTGTTATATGTATATATGTGTAATATTGGGGTTAGCCGATGTAATTTTGGTTAGCTGGGCCTATTTGTTGTTGGGCTTATCTTGATCCGTCTTGCTGCTGGATTAATGAAATCACGTGATGTCTTCACGTGATGTTTCCGTCTCCTCTTAACCCTAGGTATAAAAGCTTCGCTGTGAAACTTTGGAGCCACTGTACAAATCCTCGGCCGATTCTGAGTTCCTCTTCTCCAAGAAGCGAAAGAGAGAAAGAGAGAAGAAAAGAGAGAAAAGTGAGAAGCGATCTTGTGTGTTTTGTGGGAAGATCAGATTTGGATCACAAGCTTCACTGGAAGCTTGTATCTGGTTGTGTTGGCATCATCTGGCTTTTGTTATCTTACTGTTCTTGTTGAGTTTTCTCTTAGTTAGGGTTTTATTGGTCTTGATTTGAAGTTGTTGTTACTTGTAATCGTACGTTCTATCTACCTAGTGGATTGGGACGGATTTCCCCTCCTGAAATCCCGCAGACTAGGGTTTAACCCGAACAGCGTCATCAAATTTTGTTTGTTGGTTTGAATCGTTGTTTTTGAGCAAGATCACTCTAGATCTGTTGTTTTTGTCGAAACATGTTCATATCTAGTTTATCAACTTCTCTTATTCCTCTTTTACTCTTCGTATCCATGTTCGATCCAAAAAGTATTTCTCGTGTCCATTGCCTATGATGGCATTTGTTGTCGATTTGTTACTAATAAGAACCGAATTTTAATTGAGCTTTTCATTTGTCATGTCCTTATTCACATCATCATTATCATAATCATTAGTTTGATGGTTTTAATGTGGGGTTTAGTTAATAGAGGTAAGAAAATCTCAATTTTGTTTGTATCTTAGCATAAATCCCAAATCGTGATTTATTTTTAGATCTTAGGTTAAATAACAAATTTTTGATGTAGAGATTCCCGTGTTTGGACAACTACGTAGAAAGCATACTAAAAAGTATAATCCTCAAATAGACTGTTTATATATTAACTTTTATGTGATGAAAGTCTAAGAAATGTTTAGATACCTACCTTAATTAGTGACAAAGCTCGATTGAAATTGAGAATATTCGTGCTAACAACATGTTATGAAATAATTACTTCGGTTTTTTGGTACTTATATTTTGTAGAGGATGTGTTCAAGAACACTTACAAAGAAGATAGAAGAGATGAAAGAACAAGATGACTTATATTTCTTTCTTTTTTTTTGAAACGACTTATATTTCTTTCTTGCTCTTGGTGCATCTTGTTATGATGAGAGTGATCTCTATTAATAAGCCAAAAATGAAAGAATTTTCTAATTAAATATTAGGGAGTTAACGAAGGTGAATAGTTCACTTTGTACAATTTACAGTTTTCTCTATAATTCACCATATATGCAATAATTTACACTAGAAGACATGCATGTGATATATGTATACCAGACATTATTGTTGGAGATAATAAGTTCCAACATCTAATTAAAGTGGGGACATTATGAGCCTAATATATTAGGCTGGTGGGCTACTCCTCTTATTGTCAATTGATTTATAATGGAACAATGTTAAGCTTTACATCGGCTTGGACCTAACACACATGTGCGTTCGTATGCACCCGCTTCCCGCTCTATGGTCCGTCTGTATCGGACTTTGACATGGAATTAAAGGGATTAGCCACTATTTAGACTGCGATCCTAAACTGTTGACAAGTGTACTATACCTCTAGTTGCACTTGCACGGACGTGTTGGAAATAATAATTTCTCACGTCTAAATTGGAGACATTTCGAACCTTGAATAAAGGTTAGTAGGTTACGCCTCTTATTATAAATTAGTTTTGGGATAGAATTAACCTGCTGAATTTAGATCTAATGTACATGTACGCTCGCATCCACGTACACATCCCGCTCAAGGTTCAGTCCGTAAAGTCCTTTAACTATTATGTACAGTTAACTTATACATATATTCCATAACAACTATACAATTTTTTATATTATATATTTAAATTTTAAGAGCTTACGTTATTAGATAGCGATAAATTACCCACTTAGTGAAGTAAATTATGATCTTTTGCTGCCAATTAGTCGAAAGTGGTGTTTAGAAAATTGAGTAACACTGAGATGATTGTGAAAGTTAGATATAGATAATGAAGAGGGAGAAGTACTTGAATTTTTCTGAATATTTTCTTTTATCATCACTGCAGATTTTGGACACAAACATATCCTTATGATGTTTTAAATACTGTTTTTATATTCAGGGATTGAACAACCAATTACTTGATAAGCTTTTGAATAAATTAGATAACTGAATATTTTATTAATTTTCAATTTTGTTATTAATAAAATTAGTACCTTATAATATATAGTAATTAGGATTTAGGGTTCATTTTTTTTAGGGCAATTGCGGCTCTAACCTCTCCTATAATTCTTTTTTAATATCCAGATGATGTACATATCAACGAGACATTAACTTCACTTACCGGCCAAACTTAGAATTAAAATAAAGATAATTTTGTTGTATTCGTAAAACAAATATTATATATCGGACGGTAGTGTAAATAATGTGCAATCACGTCCACACAGGAAATGTTGATAATGTATATTGGTTAAATTATTAGTCATGCCAAACTGTCCTCTCTCCCGATATATATATATATATATATATATATATAGGTGCACATGATACTCATCTCCAAGTACAGCTGCATTTACTCATACATTAAATCTTGATATACAAACTACTATCAAGAATCTGATTCTTGATTTCATGGCTGAGGAAGCAGTTGCCGTTGACACACACTTGTCCGTCACTTCTCCAACCAGGTCGGATCTTCTTTGTCATTTCATTTAGATTATAATTTATTAATTTGGGACTTAATTGGGAGTAATTTATAAAAATATGTATATATTTGTGTATATAGGTGGTGGAGCCGAGATACGACTGCGGTGGTGACTGGAGCTAACAGAGGTATCGGATTCGAGATAGCAAAGAAGCTGGCGGAGGCGGGGGTGAGGGTGGTGTTAACGGCGAGAGACGAATCGAAAGGACTCGACGCACTCGCCTTGCTTGCCAAACAAGGACTTGAAAATGTGTGGTTCATGGCCCTAGATGTCTCGGACTCATCCTCCATTGCATCCTTTGTCGCCTCTTTCAAGGAACGATTCGGCCTGCTGGATATTCTTGTAAGGAACCGTTTGTTTTGTTCTATATGTATACTTTTCAATCAACACATGATTTACTTTTCAAATATTATCTATAACTATAAACTGTTCTGATTTTCTAACAATTTCTTGGTGTTCAACATGTACGTATCAAGCAGGTATATAAATTATTAACATAGTCATTTATCCCTATCAACAAATCACAAACCCTACCTCCTATTTAAGTAAAAATTTCCAATGTTAAATTAGGTAATATGATAAGACCGTAACGCTAACTATGAAAAATAATATGTACATAATAGATATTATATACTAATTCACCAATATATATATATATATATATATATATATATATATATATATATATATATATATATATTATACTAGAAGATTAGTGTGCCCTTTTATCACACTTTGCTAAACTTCCTTCTCTCTTCACTTATATGTATTTTCTCACTTCAATTTAAATCCTTTATTAATTTTGGATTTAAATTGATAGGATGTATAGTTGTTAAGTCTAGATTAAAATTGTCAGAGTACAGAAATTACAAACTCTAGATAAAAATCTGAAACATGTTTTGAAAGTGCTCATAGAAACATAAAATAAAAGACCTATTAGCTAGATGTACTAATGTATTTTATTTATAAAAATTATTCAATTTCGGACTTGGGTGAGGAATCAAAATAGTTAATTTTAAAAAATAATTTTACTTTCGGATTTTAAGTGCAGAATTAAGTAAAATAAATTTCGATTTCGCACCTCAATTGCGAAATTGATTAAATTCAAATTCGATTTTGCACTTCAAGTGCTAAATTAATTGAACACTAATTCTGCACTTCAGGCACAGAATTAATTAGGGAGTCGATTAAAGAAAATATATAGGTTCGTTTAAAAATTACGAATAAAAGGGGTTGATCGACGTACCGAAGGATTTTCTTTATTTATCACCATAACAACGTACTTTGCGTGCGTAGTAGGAATCTTAAAAAAAAAAAATAACTTTGACTACGCACCCCATATGCGTAGTCGCAAAGTGCGTAGTTTTAACGCCAAATAACGATTTTCGCCGATACGTTTAGAAACCACGAATAAAAATTGAGAGTTAGATTAAAATATGGTAACACTTGTGTTGGTGGTCATTAGTTAAATCTATTTTAGGTATTCCAATAATATAAGATAGAAAGCTAAATAAATAAAGCATGCTTCACGGCCAAACAAACAAGATTATACAAAAAGCCCTAAATTATGAAAGATGATCTCACAACTCTCAACTCAAGTTTCATTTCACAAACACCTACTTAAAGTTATTGAAAAGAGTAAGACCACATGATTTACACAATCTACTAAACAAATACCCTAATTCTTAGTGCCATCCAGTGGAAATGATAAATATAACAAGCTAGATTCCAAAACTAGCCTATCGTTCAGCTACTTTGCATGCATGTGTATATTTTTTAATTGTTAAAAAAAGTTTTTTTGAAAAATAAATAAATATATTGGTCATTCTTACAGAATCACGTGTTATCTTGGGTTATATTTTGTAAAATAGATGTTAATTAGCGAGGGTCATATATGCAGGTGAACAATGCAGGCGTATCATTCAACGATGTATACGGCAACTCAGTGAAGCACGCCGAGACTGTAGTCTCAACCAACTTCTACGGCGCCAAGTCACTTATCGAAGCACTCATGCCACTCTTCCGCTGCTCATCTTCAAAGTCCCGTATACTCAACGTCTCCTCAAGGCTCGGATCTCTCAACACTCTCAAAAACCCTAATCTCAGAGCGATGCTCGAGGACGAGGATACCCTCACCGAGGAGCGGATCCAAAGATTCGTCAGTCTCTTCCTCGACAGTGTCAAGAACGGCTGCTGGGAGTGTCAAGGCTGGCCCGAGATTTGGCCTGATTACGCCGTCTCTAAGCTTGCATTGAATGCTTACTCGAGGATGTTAGCTAGGAAGGTTGAAGGTGTTAATATTTCTGTCAACTGTTTTTGCCCTGGGTTTACTAAAACGGATATGACAGGTGGCAAGGGAAGCCGTACGCCAGCTGTCGCCGGTAATGTTGCTGCTTTGCTTGCTCTTCTACCCCCTCATCAGCTTAAAACTGGGAAGTTTGTTGCTGGAGAACAACTCTTTCTTCATTCTAAGTTTTAGCTAATGAATATGTATCTTTATGCTTGTTATTGAGGATGAAAAAAGTGTCTCACATTGTCAATATGACACCTGTGAACCTAAGATATAAATACTAGAGCTAATTCTCTTATTGTCAAATGGTTTTTGGAGGAGTAGCCCTAGTCCTTATATGTTAAGTTTACGAATTTCATATTGTCGACACTCAACACTTATTTGTAGTGCTTGCACTATGCTTTTCTATTTGAATTGATTATCCGTTGTACAATCATCAGTATGTTGCAACATGCCTACAAAGTTTGATACCGTATATAGTGTTGCGGAGAATGAAGATAATAAACTCACTTGGAACCTAACCTTTCGGAAGAAGCAAGTGAATGATGTTTTCGGATTTAATACCTTTCGTATTATTTATTTATAATCTGTATGATCTGTTTATTAAACTGGTCTAAGAAGATCGGATCCAAATTAAACTAGCTTATTTTTTTCTAATACACTCCTATTTTATACCGGATAAAGAAAACCCGAGCCCTACATAAAAGAGGATGTACATGACATGTTGCTTTGCTCTCTAAGGATGATCTCATTCATGTTTATCTATTCAATATATTGTTTAGCTTAGTCGAAATTCTATCATTTCGATACATTATCTTTTGCAAAACGTTGTTTTAAAGTCTTCATTCATATTTGTTTAAGTTCGTTGTGACCTCTTATTAATATAGATATCATTTTTCATTGTTTTCATTAGCTTATAATTGAATTATTATTCATGTTTTGCCAATATTTATAGATTAACCACAACTACCAATATGAACATCATTTTTGTTCAAGAAATTCGTGTGTCTCATGCTTCAAACACAACTGTAATCCTCAACCTTCCTCCGTTACTCAATTCGATCCTTAGTTGACTCAATCTACACTGAATTCGGTATTGAATCATTCTGCCTTTCTCGATTGAATTATGTAATCTAGATTGAATTCAATAAACATCACAACGGATTGGATAAACAGAACTCAAATATCTCGCAAAAAACACCATTGCTCCTTGGAATTGGTCCAATTTTTTTTATTTATTTAAAAAGTGCGATAACGGGCACTTATATATTCTTCACGGTTATCTGGTTCAACTCGTGGTAATCTATGTTTAATCTCACTGACCCATCATTCTTTCTTGCGAACAAAACCGACACACCCAAGGTGTTGTGTACTAATTACAATGTAGCCTTTTGATATCAATGTAAAGGATCGTAATAAGATGAACATGTTATACCCCAAGTGTACGGCCATTGTCAGTAGTACATACATGACTCATCACATCAAGATCGAATTTCATAGAGCATATATCGAGCATTGTTGATCAATATAATAAGCGAAGTAATATATGCAAGCAAACAACTGAACAAGTAACGAGGACGATCATGGATCATTAGAAATGAGAGGGAAAACCATGTAACAAGTATTCAAACGCTAAAATAAAGTAAATGTAAATGATAAAAGAAATGCTAGGTTAAGGCGCTAATCCTCCCAAACCGATGTTTGCAAGCTAAGTTAAATGCATGATCAAATCAAAGAAGGATATATAACATTAGATGTATGCTAGGCATGTTCATGATCTAGATACTACTTTAATATAGTTAGTGTTTGCTCACCATATACCAACTATTAAGTCTAAGCACAAAAGATGACATATTAAGTGATACAAAACATTACAAGACAGGATAAAACCATTTAAGACAAGTTATAATAAGCATTAGAAGACATGATACATCCAATATGGAAGCATATAACCAAGCATACTAGGTATTGAATGACAATCCGTGTTAAACATGCTTTTTTAGTATACTCACTTGACCATTTATAATGCCACGTTTATAATCTTTCTTTTTTTTTGGTAGAACGTTTATAATCTATTGAAACCAAATATTGTCAAGTTGATCTCCTTGACTTCCAATGAAATCATACCGAGGTATGACAACAAAACAAACGACTCGAGAGTTAGCGTTAAGCACATCGTGCATGGAGGGTAGCATCAAAACATAACACTTGTACAAGACAGGTATGTAGTGTCGCTCTACCAATCTAATCAAGTTTAATCACAAATGAAAGCAAGTAAGAAAACATGTAACATCCAAGATGATCTCATTGTAATATATCAACAAATATGCTCTCAAGGGTGAAACACACAACTAGGTACCTCCTGCATACCATTTGAAAGGTGATCATAGCTAATCAATGATGAGGCTATAACAAATAGCTTGAGCCAACCAATAAGAACCGAACCGGCGTTCATAAAGGAAGACTAACCTAAAATCAATATAATCAACCAAGATGATGACTCATCGTTTAACAAGTCAAGTCTAGACTGCCAAGAGCTTCGCTAATCCGTTGTTCATCGATATACGAAGCTCTCTCTTTATCATCTCATGTCAGCACGAGTCATCTTAACTACTCCACGTCGTAGGATACCATCAAGTGTGAAAATATGTCATTAAGGTCTAAACACACTTATGTGTTACACATTAATACCAAACAATCCTTTCATAAGATAGATCTACGTAATACAAATTAAAGAAAGCATAGCATGTTTTGAGACTTTTATATCCAAAACCTAAAAAGGATCTACTCTAACAGGTTGCAAAAGAATTAAACATAACAAAACTCTTCATAAACACAAAGATCTTGACAAAATAATACAATTTAAAGAATGAAGAGAAGGATTTGGAATTACCAATCAACAATTATAGCATACACAAGATTAAAGAACACTACGCATGCTCTTAGTGGCTACCTCCAAAGTCATCTCTTTTGGTAGCTACATAAAAACCTTAAATCTATATAATGAGGCTTCAACTATAATTACTTGCACTAATATATAGCTCATGGTTGTATTTATAGAATTTTGGTGCTAGCCTAAACCCTAGAAATCATCCATTGGTCAACATATAGGGTGATGTCACCCAAGTAGTGGGTCAACTTGGTCCAAGGAAAAAGAAGAGGCAAACCGAGTTGCCAAACAATGGTTGAGATTGCAATCTACAGTCCAAACTCAGTCCATGAAGACACTAAACTCGGTTTATGACTCGGTTTGAGGCCTTGATTGGGTGTTCATTCTTGATGTTTGGCCTCTTTTTAAGATCTTCTTCAAAGATTCAGCTCTCGGTGTAAACTCTAAAGTTGTATCCCTTCGAAATACCTTTCCAACGAGTAGTTGTAGTCTTCTAGTTCATTTTGAGGCCTCCTATAGCCTCGTTTTGTTGAAACCGTGCAAAAGTGGCCTCTTAAGCTTTCTTATTTTCACAAGTCCTCATTGTTCGTGATAACATGATTTATCGACCTAGTTTAGTCATGCATTTAGGTAGATATTCCCTTTCCACATTCATGTTTTAGCCTCAGTTTGTGCCATTTATACTTGTTTAGTTCTACTTTGCAAGAATAGATGTCTACACATGATATTTGGGGCTTTGTAGGTGATTTGACGCATTTTGGAGCTAAAACGACGCATTTGAGGATCAAGCCTCGGAGTGGATGCATTGGAGAGATCATACGTGCACGGGAAATGACGAAGGAATCAAGCTAAAGGCATGAAGAACGACATAGGAGCATCTCAGACCTGAATCTCGACCCGAGACACTTATTTCGGGACGAGATCAGCACAACAAAGAAATATCTCGGTACCTATTTCGGCCGAGATTTTCACCGACATGACCGAGATTTTCCAACGCTGAAGAAATTGAAGTCAGATCCAAAATCTCGGGCCTGATCAACCCGAGACCCAAACCAAGATTCTTCCCTGAGCGTGATATTTTATTTACGGACTTTTTCCTTTTCGGCCCAACGTCTTTTGGCAAGGTTTTGTGTATAAAAGGAAGCCCTGAATTCATTCCAAGCTGTGATGGGATTTGCCCAGAGTGCCCGGCAGAGCCCGTGAGTGCCAGAGAGTTAGATTTTACCCTAGAAGGAAGGAGTCGTCTCCTACCCTGCCGTTCTTCTTCATTCATCATTCTTCTTAGTTCTTTGAAGTTTAGATTAAAGATTCAGACTTTTGCATTCAGTTGTTGTTCGGAAACATTGTTGGATCGGAGATTTATTATATTTGCCAGATTTACATTCATAAAAGCTGAAATCTTTCTTTCCCTTCCTTTGTTATTTCCCTTTCATGAATTGTTTGTTTTCCTTTGAATTGATGGTTGATTTTGCTAAAATTATTGTGGTTCCGAGGTGAATCGAAATTTTAATTGCTTAGATTATGATGGATTGGATTGTACTTTGTAATAGTTTAGAATTGCTTGAAATCCTAATAGTTGGTTGAGACAGAATCTAGGTTAGAACTTCTAAACTAGCAACCTGAATTCCAGACTTCCCCGGTGATATTCATTCTTAGATACAAAAGTAGATTGACCATAGGTAATAGAGGTGAAAACCTTTATTTGATTGAATGTGCATGATTACTACTTGAGTTAGATAATTCCCGAGACTTACCCGGTAAGGGGTTACTTGGTCCTTAGTTAGAGAATCCAGTTTGTACTGAATTTCCACCCTAAATACCTTGAGACTTACCCGGTAGTAGGTAGTTAGGATTGAAACTAGATGATCTTGCAACTTACCCGGTAATAGATCATCACTGGAGAAACGTTCATTCCTGTTGCTTTTCTTACCAATGCTTTGCAATTTATCCTGAGTCCAGATGTCATCAACAATGATCTTGAACCCTTGGAATCCATTTCTTCCCATTAATTTGATTATCTTTTGTTTTATTTGTTTTATCAAACTGTTCTTGATTGAAACTGACATTCAATTGAGACCTAACCAAAATCTTTTAAAAACATTTGATCTTGTTTCCCTTATCTTTTCCAATCTATTTCTTAGTCTAGATTTATACTATCTTTGATCATTGTTGCAAATTAAACCACCCAGTCTTTGTGTTCGACCTTGGAATTCTTACACTACTTCGTACAATCCATACACTATGGGTTCGTTACTATTTAGGGGAATTATTACGAGTTATAAATTTAAAACTATCCCTCTCGTCTTTTGAGAACTTGTGAGTTTTTGTCACTATTGACACGGATTCATAGGGTCCTAAACTAGCGAACAAAATTCGTGTTCTTGTTTCTTCTTGAGAGCTTCCAAAATGCTCACGGAGGAGTGATGGATTTGTGTACTAATTCCAATGTAGCCTTTTGATGTCAATGTAAAGGAGTGTAATAAAATGAACATGTATGGTACACCCCAAGTGTATAGCCATTTCCAGTGTAGTACATGACTCATCACATCAAGGTCGAATTCCACAAACAATTAAGCATTGTATATCAATCGTTCAAGAAAAGTAGTACACGAAAGCAAACAAGTAACAAGGGTGATCATGGATCAATAGAAATGAGAGAAAAAATCATGTAACGAAAAAACCAAATGGTAAAAATAATAAAAAGGTAAATGATAAAGGAAATACTAGGTTAGGGGGCTAATCCTCTCAAACCGATGTTTGCAAGCTAAGCTAAATGCATGATCAAATCATAAAAGGATAGATAACAATTGATGGGAGGCATGTTTCATGATCTACATAATACCTGAATAGTTAGTGTTTGTTCACCAAACACCAAATATTAAGTCTAAGCACAAGGGAAGACATATCAACTGATACAAAGCATTACAAGGCATGACAAAACCAAGACAAGTTATAATACGCATTACAATACATAATACATCCAATATGGAAACAAATAATCAAGCATACAAGCTATTGAACGTTAATCTGTGGTAAGCATGCTTTTCGAGTATACCTTCTTGGTCATCTATAGTGTCACGTTTTCAATCAATAAAAACCGAAGTTTGTCAAGTCGATCTCCTTGGCTTCCAATGAAATCATATATATTGAGGTATGATAACAAAGGTAGTGTGAAGCACATCATGCATGGTGGGTAACTGTAGGAACATCGTTCGGGATTCTTCCGATTAAACTGTTAAAACCACAAAAAGAGGGAAACGATACCGTCAGTTTGTGAAGAATCGAGATATGAGACCTCTTTCCTTAATTCTTAAAATGCTCGGATTACGATAGTCGAAATGACGTTCCAAATCCTTGGATAAAATTGCACTAGATCAAAATCCCGTAATGACTTTGGAAATTTGGCGAACTACTTTTGTGTAGCACTCTAAATTTTATAAAACTTAGAAGAGGGAGGAGATGTTTTGTCTTGTGTTGGTATGACTTCCTTTTATAGGTGAGCTTAGAAGACAAAGGAGATCAACACATTTATCATACGCTTTTGATCCGAGATTTGTAACTCTGTATATTCCCATTAAATCGGAATTTTTGAATTTAAATTTTGAATTTTTTATTTGTGCATTGAGGTGGCTGGTCTTTGGTTTGTATTTGATATCCATTACAAGTTGGGCCCAAAATAATAGCCTTGAGGGGTCAGTCAACACCATCAGTCCAGTCCATCTCGTCATGACCCAAAAAGCTCAAGGTCAAAGTCCCATCCCAGACCGAGAACCGGAGCCGAGCCGGCGGGTGCGCGTATCGTCGGTTTAGCTACGTCCGCTCCCCATAGAAAATGGGTAGTGACCCAAAGGCCACGATCTTTAAGTACATTTACTCCTTATAATCTACAACGGTTCTTCTCCTTTTAGTCAATGTGAGATAGCCACATTTTCATCTCTTTTTCCCAAGTTTGTATTCCGTACACATAACTTCGGGCATCATTATCTCATTCACTCGGAATCATATATTTTTAAATAAGTATACCACGATTTAATGATCGCGGAGACGAAGCCAATGCTTCCATTTTCCGGAGTTGACGAAGGCCAGAGTCCACCGGAAATTTTACCAGGAAATCCCCGGTGCACTACTTATTAAATATTGGTTCCAACATTAACATCAAAACATAACACTTGAACAAGATAGGTATTGTCACTCTGCCAATCTAACCAAGCCTAAGCACAAATGAAAGCAATCAATCAAACATATAACATCCAAAAAGATCTCATATCAAATATATCAACAAATATGCTCTCAAGGGTAAAACACACAACTAGGTACCTCATATATATCATTCAAACTGTGATCATAGACAAACAATCATGATGATCTCACAAATAGCTTGAGCCAACCAGTAAGAACTGGCCTAGTTCATAATAGAAGACTAACCTAAAATCAATAATCAACCAAGATGATGATCGATTTTTAACAAGCCAAGCCTAGACCACGCGTTATCTAAACTACTCCATAGTGTAGGATATCATTAAGTGTGAAAATATGTCATGAAGGTCTAAAAACACTCATTGTTACTCATCAATATCAAACAATCCCTTCACAAGATAGATCTATATAATACAAAGCAAGCATAGCATGGTTTGGGACTTTTAAACCCCAAACTTATAAAGGATCTACTCTAACATGTTATAAACTAAATAAAACATAACAAAATTCATCATAAACAAAAATTTATTGTCACAATAATATAGTTTAAAGAAAGAAGGGATTGATTTGGAGTTACCAATCAAAAGTTATAGTAAAAACAATATTAAAGAGCATTACACTCTTGTATGTTATTGGTGGTTACCCAACCCTAGAAATCATCCATTAGCCAACTTAGTCCAAGGCAAAGGGATAGGAAGATTGAGTTGCTTAACACTTGCCGTGTTTGCATTTTGCAGCCCAAACTCGGTCCATGAAGACACCAATTAAACTCGGTTTGTGACTCGGTCTGAGGTCTTGATTGTGTGTTGATTCTTGATGTTTGGCCATTTTTGAAGCTCTTCCTTGAGGATTCAACTCTCGTTGTAAACTTCAAAGGTATATTCCTTTGAAGTACCTTTCAAACGAGTACTTGTGGGTCTTCCAATTCATTTTGAGGCCACCTTTAGCTTCGTTCTGTTAAAATTGTGCAAATGTAGCCTCTTAAGTTTTCTTGTTTTCAAAAATCCTCATTGTTGCGTTCTTGTTTCTTCTTGAGGGATTCCAAAATGCTCATAAAGAAGAGATAGATTTGTGATGATGATGGTGATGATGAACCCTTTTCTCCTTTGGTCTTGGAATGTTGCATATTCGGTCCTTTTAAGCTTTTTTCCTGGCCAAGACACCTGAACTCACAAAAGAGGGAAGTAGACATCTCTTTTTCAACATTAATCATAAAGTGATGTAAATACGTCTAAATCCATGCAAAACGAAGACAAAATGAAAAAAAGGAAATCTAAAAGCCTAAAAAAACATAGCATGAAAACATGTTATTACCATTTTATTTTTTAACTCATCTATTTGCGCCTACAATTCTTGTATTTCATTGGTGTCATTCAGTATGGCACCTTAGAAATTGGTCATTTGTAACTCAAAACTGAATTCTCTCTATATGTGTGGAGGCAAGCCTTAGAGATCTTAACTGAGGTGATCGGGACTACAGAGCTTGACACCAAATTTTGCAC
This sequence comes from Fagopyrum tataricum, assembly GCA_002319775.1. Taxonomy (NCBI): domain Eukaryota; kingdom Viridiplantae; phylum Streptophyta; class Magnoliopsida; order Caryophyllales; family Polygonaceae; genus Fagopyrum; species Fagopyrum tataricum. The sequence continues at coordinate 61,361,966 of CM008279.1, forward strand.
CATGGGAATAAAGGTAAGGAGTTAATTTGTGTATAATGTTGAGTCCCGATCTTTTGACGCCAACGGGATGACGCGATATCGTTTCTTATCACAAGAATCAATCGAATGTGGGTGGGGATGAAAGGAATGAGGTGGCCGAATGGATAAATGGCGAAGGTGAGACCCGGTGATGATGATGGATCGATAGATTGATAGATAGGTCGAACACTATGAAATGACTTTGAGCACACTAAGGAAATTAAGGTCCTAACACACAACCAAGAACGATCGTAGAACTCTTTCACTACAATATTTGTCTAAGGAACGTCATCTAAAGAACACAAGAAGGAGACTTGTGAATGGCTAGAAAAGTATCAACTTGTAGATACAAGAATAACAACACAAAATAGTCCAAGCTATGGGGCGAACGAGACGTCTCTCTCTCTCTCTAGAAACTTTTTTGTTAAACAAAAACTACTATATTTCGAAAAACTGAACTGAGAAACAAAGAAGGCCGAAAATCTTTGTAAGTAGGATTGGAAAAAACTATCTTCTAAGCTATAAGATCTATCCTATCTTATCCTAAGATAGGATAAGTTTCAACTAAGATAACATAAGATCTATCTTGAGATAATATAAGGTCTAAATAAAATATATCACTATCTATCTAAGATAATATATGATCTACCTCAAGACAAGCTAGATAGGATCTCATGATATCTACCTTAAAGTCCTTACTATTAGATGATATAACTAATAGAAAATAAATAAATAAAATGTGGGATGAAAAATATAATAAAAGGCCCAAAACTAAAACATAACTCATAATTAAAGGAGTTCATTATGGGTTGGAAAATGAGATCCAATTGATCTAAAATCATCCACAAAAGTCGTTTATTGCCTTCACTTGTGGTCCTACATGGTAATATGAGCTTCTATGTACACATGATTCTTGATACCTTCCATCTCCATGCAATGATGTTCATTTCTCTCCAAGAAATAGTTTTCGTTTCTTTTATGAAAATGGTCTTCATTTTTTTTTTGGAAATGGTTTTTATATTTCTCCTAGAAATGGATTTGATTCTTCCTCTTTTCCTCCTTAGACTAATCTTCAATCCTTGCCTTTTAGCTTCCATAATCATGGTCTTGAATTAAGCTATGTACGGAGATACTCCTACATCAAGAGCTCATTTAGAACTGTGTGGTAGAATCAATTGAATGAAGATACCATATTTATAAGTTATAGTATCCATTTTAATTATTTATTTATAATATGGATTATCCATTCATTAAAGTGATTTGGGAAGCTTTAAGAAGTCCGACCCAAATTTCCTTTTTATATTAAGTCAATCATATTCACTTCAAGATAAAGGAATCTCGAGTCTAATAAGGAACGGAAAGTTCACGATGATTCCATGCATGCACAAGTTGCTCATCATATACGCCCTACATGATGATTCCATTCATTAAACTAACTCCGATAACATATGGTTCACTCCTATCACGTTGTCCCAAAATTTGGTTGCTTCGTAGTAATTGAAAATGGAAAAGGAGATCTTGATCCCACAAGAACTATAACCGAGTGACAAATGTCCTCTTAAGTGAGGACAAATAGAAACAGTTGGATAACTGAAAAGTTCTTTTCAATCGCCTTATAATCCTTTTTCTTGCCAACATTTCCTCTCGCTTTTCATGTCAACTTTTTCGTCTACAAGTTTTGTGGTTTGCTAGTATTAATAGTCCTTTGACTTGATATGGTCCTCCATTTACTTCTTCACTAATCATATTACCTTGGCTTGAGAAGTGGTGGTTTTGGGTTGCCCCATCCAAGCTCGATATTTTCATAGCCATTTATCCTATGAGAATATCGACTTAACACAATCTTGAACTACAAGTTGTTATACAATATTAGATCACCATGGTGTTGTAAGTACTATAAGGGATGTCTTGTTAAAGTCCTTAATTAGTATCAAAACAATTAAGAAGTGCATAAGAAAATTAGCAAAACGATGTATACATAGTAGAAAACTCAATTTACCAAGTGCTAAGTTGAAATAAAAATTACTCTTCCTAACTCTATTAGGTCGGATTTAGTAAAAGTTAATTGATTACTCATAGTAGTAGCACTCGAACTACAATCCTTTAAACCTTAATAATCTAATCCAATACAACTCTTAATAAGTCCTACACAAGATCCTATAAAACTTGGTTTCCAAGCTTCATGGACGCCTTAAGCATCCTAAGCTTGAATCTTCTCTTTGGAATGTGTGTAAATGTCTACAAACCCTTAACCTAAACTGCAAGACTAGCTACAATATTTATAGTCCTAAGATTAAATATCCTGATCAAAATTGTCTTATGTGACGTACGTTGCTAAAATATATTAGGCAAGATCTTAGATCTCCTATATTACAATATCATAAAATCAAACACATAATATAATCTTCAAAATCTTCTATGAAAGCAAGCTAGATCTTTCGAAAATATTGGCATGTTCTTCCTTAAATGCTTCATGGAAACCCTAGTTGATGTCTTCGTTGATTTTGTGTTTCTACTTGGGTTTGAATCAAGAAATTTCTCTCAGAATCTATGCTTTGGAACTCCTTTTCAGGACGTCTAATGTTCATTAAACTCAAACTCAAACGTAAGTTAGATTCTTTAGATGGGCTGTCAGTCATCTCAACACAGGAAGGTTACCCTCACACAATTAATAAAGTGAAGGTAAACTTGTGGATCAAGTGGCTAGAGCATAACTGACGCCCGAAGTTTAGTTATCATTTGTTCTAACATAGAGAGAACATATATCATATATACTATTGACATGCGACTTGAATAAGACGAATCCATATTCCCCACTCTTTCGACACTCTTCTCCTTATTCCGGCCCTCGGTTGGGGTTTGCAATTTTGGGTGCCTTGTATGTTCTTTCTTTTATTCATCTACATAATTCGACTACATCATGAATTCACAAGAAATATGACGATCAAAATCTTTATTACTCTAAAATAACAATGCATACATGTACTTATATATATTGATATGAACGACGTATAACAATGATTTACGTATTTGTTTGATCGCCCTTTTATTCATAATTAAATGTCGAAAATGTATGTAAATATATTTATAAATATAGTAAATATATTTATAAAATATAGTAAATATGAATACTTATGTAATAGAAAGTAAGTAATATCTCATTTAATAAAGGGGTTATCCTTGTTGGTATAACCACAATGTCTCCTTATTTCGCCATGTGATCTAGTGAGGACTCCAATTTCGCCCATCCTAGCCATCGCCAAGGCTAACTCCAACTTAAAATCTTGAAACCCGACGGCATATTCCAACGTTAGTTGTAGGGTTTCGTTGCCATATAATAATTGTTGGTCCACCCCAAGAACACCTTTTTTGTTTAAGATCCTCGTGTAATAGTTATTGTCTAGCACGTAGTTGGAACCAGCATCTGGGTTCAAGTACACCCAACCCTTCGTGTTCCCCCTTCTTCCTTGTCTTCGGGCACTGCTTCACTAGCTTGTCACGTAATGACTTGGCCATGCTCGGGTCCGACTTTCCCGTGCCTTTGTAGTTGTACAACCGGTCCATGATATACCGACACCTTACTTTTCCTAACGAATGAAGTCCTGAAACATATGTACATAAAATGAGAAAATTGTTAGAAGTATATTTCATCTTATCTTGTCTTAATTTATATTTATTTATGAGTTTATATCTCCGTTCATTTGTAAATAAATGTTCTCAAGTCAGTGGAATAATCGGGCTTTATGCCTCCAATTCTCTATATGGCATCAGAGCGTATGATCTCTATGCACGTTTTTCCCTAAACAAACCCAAAAATACAAACCCTAAACACGACCCAAGCCATGCCGTAGTCACCATAGCGCTTCTCCGCCGCCACCGAACCTTAGCCAGTTAGCCATGCCGCCTATCATCACCGTCAGTTTCTTTGTTCTCCATGACGGCTTTAAATCTACCGGCGTCTTAGGACGTCAACCTACCAACATGATATTATCGTCAATCTACCTACGTCTTATTGTCGTCATTCTATCGGTGTGTTACAATCATCAATAAAACAAACAACAAAGAGATCAGAGGTCCATCAAGTTCTCATTGCATCTCTTCGCTCCAACAACGTCTAGTCAATGTAATAATCGTGATTTATGCCTCCAGTTCTCTAAAAATTCCATAAATTGTGGGAATACATGCATGCATGGTACGTGTTGATGAACTTGAATATATACATTCGTACCTAATAGGGTTGTCATGTCTTCAACGTCTAGTTCTCTTGATTGGAAGTATTGGAGCGCTTGGTCGCGGGAAATGGAAGGGGATGGTAGGTCTACACTCGAAGCCTTGGATGATAATCCATCTCTTCTACCGGTACGAATTATATAGGATGGTAGGTCTACACTCGAAGTATTGGAGCGCTTGGTCGCGGGAAATGGAAGGGGATGGTAGGTCTACACTCGAAGCCTTGGATGATAATCCATCTCTTTCGACACTCTTCTCCTTATTCCGGCCCTCGGTTGGGGTTTGCAATTTTGGGTGCCTTGTATGTTCTTTCTTTTATTCATCTACATAATTCGACTACATCATGAATTCACAAGAAATATGACGATCAAAATCTTTATTACTCTAAAATAACAATGCATACATGTACTTATATATATTGATATGAACGACGTATAACAATGATTTACGTATTTGTTTGATCGCCCTTTTATTCATAATTAAATGTCGAAAATGTATGTAAATATATTTATAAATATAGTAAATATATTTATAAAATATAGTAAATATGAATACTTATGTAATAGAAAGTAAGTAATATCTCATTTAATAAAGGGGTTATCCTTGTTGGTATAACCACAATGTCTCCTTATTTCGCCATGTGATCTAGTGAGGACTCCAATTTCGCCCATCCTAGCCATCGCCAAGGCTAACTCCAACTTAAAATCTTGAAACCCGACGGCATATTCCAACGTTAGTTGTAGGGTTTCGTTGCCATATAATAATTGTTGGTCCACCCCAAGAACACCTTTTTTGTTTAAGATCCTCGTGTAATAGTTATTGTCTAGCACGTAGTTGGAACCAGCATCTGGGTTCAAGTACACCAACCCTTCGTGTTCCCCCTTCTTCCTTGTCTTCGGGCACTGCTTCACTAGCTTGTCACGTAATGACTTGGCCATGCTCGGGTCCGACTTTCCCGTGCCTTTGTAGTTGTACAACCGGTCCATGATATACCGACACCTTACTTTTCCTAACGAATGAAGTCCTGAAACATATGTACATAAAATGAGAAAATTGTTAGAAGTATATTTCATCTTATCTTGTCTTAATTTATATTTATTTATGAGTTTATATCTCCGTTCATTTGTAAATAAATGTTCTCAAGTCAGTGGAATAATCGGGCTTTATGCCTCCAATTCTCTATATGGCATCAGAGCGTATGATCTCTATGCACGTTTTTCCCTAAACAAACCCAAAAATACAAACCCTAAACACGACCCAAGCCATGCCGTAGTCACCATAGCGCTTCTCCGCCGCCACCGAACCTTAGCCAGTTAGCCATGCCGCCTATCATCACCGTCAGTTTCTTTGTTCTCCATGACGGCTTTAAATCTACCGGCGTCTTAGGACGTCAACCTACCAACATGATATTATCGTCAATCTACCTACGTCTTATTGTCGTCATTCTATCGGTGTGTTACAATCATCAATAAAACAAACAACAAAGAGATCAGAGGTCCATCAAGTTCTCATTGCATCTCTTCGCTCCAACAACGTCTAGTCAATGTAATAATCGTGATTTATGCCTCCAGTTCTCTAAAAATTCCATAAATTGTGGGAATACATGCATGCATGGTACGTGTTGATGAACTTGAATATATACATTCGTACCTAATAGGGTTGTCATGTCTTCAACGTCTAGTTCTCTTGATTGGAAGTATTGGAGCGCTTGGTCGCGGGAAATGGAAGGGGATGGTAGGTCTACACTCGAAGCCTTGGATGATAATCCATCTCTTCTACCGGTACGAATTATATAGGATGGTAGGTCTACACTCGAAGTATTGGAGCGCTTGGTCGCGGGAAATGGAAGGGGATGGTAGGTCTACACTCGAAGCCTTGGATGATAATCCATCTCTTTCGACACTCTTCTCCTTATTCCGGCCCTCGGTTGGGGTTTGCAATTTTGGGTGCCTTGTATGTTCTTTCTTTTATTCATCTACATAATTCGACTACATCATGAATTCACAAGAAATATGACGATCAAAATCTTTATTACTCTAAAATAACAATGCATACATGTACTTATATATATTGATATGAACGACGTATAACAATGATTTACGTATTTGTTTGATCGCCCTTTTATTCATAATTAAATGTCGAAAATGTATGTAAATATATTTATAAATATAGTAAATATATTTATAAAATATAGTAAATATGAATACTTATGTAATAGAAAGTAAGTAATATCTCATTTAATAAAGGGGTTATCCTTGTTGGTATAACCACAATGTCTCCTTATTTCGCCATGTGATCTAGTGAGGACTCCAATTTCGCCCATCCTAGCCATCGCCAAGGCTAACTCCAACTTAAAATCTTGAAACCCGACGGCATATTCCAACGTTAGTTGTAGGGTTTCGTTGCCATATAATAATTGTTGGTCCACCCCAAGAACACCTTTTTTGTTTAAGATCCTCGTGTAATAGTTATTGTCTAGCACGTAGTTGGAACCAGCATCTGGGTTCAAGTACACCAACCCTTCGTGTTCCCCCTTCTTCCTTGTCTTCGGGCACTGCTTCACTAGCTTGTCACGTAATGACTTGGCCATGCTCGGGGTCCGACTTTCCCGTGCCTTTGTAGTTGTACAACCGGTCCATGATATACCGACACCTTACTTTTCCTAACGAATGAAGTCCTGAAACATATGTACATAAAATGAGAAAATTGTTAGAAGTATATTTCATCTTATCTTGTCTTAATTTATATTTATTTATGAGTTTATATCTCCGTTCATTTGTAAATAAATGTTCTCAAGTCAGTGGAATAATCGGGCTTTATGCCTCCAATTCTCTATATGGCATCAGAGCGTATGATCTCTATGCACGTTTTTCCCTAAACAAACCCAAAAATACAAACCCTAAACACGACCCAAGCCATGCCGTAGTCACCATAGCGCTTCTCCGCCGCCACCGAACCTTAGCCAGTTAGCCATGCCGCCTATCATCACCGTCAGTTTCTTTGTTCTCCATGACGGCTTTAAATCTACCGGCGTCTTAGGACGTCAACCTACCAACATGATATTATCGTCAATCTACCTACGTCTTATTGTCGTCATTCTATCGGTGTGTTACAATCATCAATAAAACAAACAACAAAGAGATCAGAGGTCCATCAAGTTCTCATTGCATCTCTTCGCTCCAACAACGTCTAGTCAATGTAATAATCGTGATTTATGCCTCCAGTTCTCTAAAAATTCCATAAATTGTGGGAATACATGCATGCATGGTACGTGTTGATGAACTTGAATATATACATTCGTACCTAATAGGGTTGTCATGTCTTCAACGTCTAGTTCTCTTGATTGGAAGTATTGGAGCGCTTGGTCGCGGGAAATGGAAGGGGATGGTAGGTCTACACTCGAAGCCTTGGATGATAATCCATCTCTTCTACCGGTACGAATTATATAGGATGGTAGGTCTACACTCGAAGTATTGGAGCGCTTGGTCGCGGGAAATGGAAGGGGATGGTAGGTCTACACTCGAAGCCTTGGATGATAATCCATCTCTTTCGACACTCTTCTCCTTATTCCGGCCCTCGGTTGGGGTTTGCAATTTTGGGTGCCTTGTATGTTCTTTCTTTTATTCATCTACATAATTCGACTACATCATGAATTCACAAGAAATATGACGATCAAAATCTTTATTACTCTAAAATAACAATGCATACATGTACTTATATATATTGATATGAACGACGTATAACAATGATTTACGTATTTGTTTGATCGCCCTTTTATTCATAATTAAATGTCGAAAATGTATGTAAATATATTTATAAATATAGTAAATATATTTATAAAATATAGTAAATATGAATACTTATGTAATAGAAAGTAAGTAATATCTCATTTAATAAAGGGGTTATCCTTGTTGGTATAACCACAATGTCTCCTTATTTCGCCATGTGATCTAGTGAGGACTCCAATTTCGCCCATCCTAGCCATCGCCAAGGCTAACTCCAACTTAAAATCTTGAAACCCGACGGCATATTCCAACGTTAGTTGTAGGGTTTCGTTGCCATATAATAATTGTTGGTCCACCCCAAGAACACCTTTTTTGTTTAAGATCCTCGTGTAATAGTTATTGTCTAGCACGTAGTTGGAACCAGCATCTGGGTTCAAGTACACCAACCCTTCGTGTTCCCCCTTCTTCCTTGTCTTCGGGCACTGCTTCACTAGCTTGTCACGTAATGACTTGGCCATGCTCGGGTCCGACTTTCCCGTGCCTTTGTAGTTGTACAACCGGTCCATGATATACCGACACCTTACTTTTCCTAACGAATGAAGTCCTGAAACATATGTACATAAAATGAGAAAATTGTTAGAAGTATATTTCATCTTATCTTGTCTTAATTTATATTTATTTATGAGTTTATATCTCCGTTCATTTGTAAATAAATGTTCTCAAGTCAGTGGAATAATCGGGCTTTATGCCTCCAATTCTCTATATGGCATCAGAGCGTATGATCTCTATGCACGTTTTTCCCTAAACAAACCCAAAAATACAAACCCTAAACACGACCCAAGCCATGCCGTAGTCACCATAGCGCTTCTCCGCCGCCACCGAACCTTAGCCAGTTAGCCATGCCGCCTATCATCACCGTCAGTTTCTTTGTTCTCCATGACGGCTTTAAATCTACCGGCGTCTTAGGACGTCAACCTACCAACATGATATTATCGTCAATCTACCTACGTCTTATTGTCGTCATTCTATCGGTGTGTTACAATCATCAATAAAACAAACAACAAAGAGATCAGAGGTCCATCAAGTTCTCATTGCATCTCTTCGCTCCAACAACGTCTAGTCAATGTAATAATCGTGATTTATGCCTCCAGTTCTCTAAAAATTCCATAAATTGTGGGAATACATGCATGCATGGTACGTGTTGATGAACTTGAATATATACATTCGTACCTAATAGGGTTGTCATGTCTTCAACGTCTAGTTCTCTTGATTGGAAGTATTGGAGCGCTTGGTCGCGGGAAATGGAAGGGGATGGTAGGTCTACACTCGAAGCCTTGGATGATAATCCATCTCTTCTACCGGTACGAATTATATAGGATGGTAGGTCTACACTCGAAGTATTGGAGCGCTTGGTCGCGGGAAATGGAAGGGGATGGTAGGTCTACACTCGAAGCCTTGGATGATAATCCATCTCTTTCGACACTCTTCTCCTTATTCCGGCCCTCGGTTGGGGTTTGCAATTTTGGGTGCCTTGTATGTTCTTTCTTTTATTCATCTACATAATTCGACTACATCATGAATTCACAAGAAATATGACGATCAAAATCTTTATTACTCTAAAATAACAATGCATACATGTACTTATATATATTGATATGAACGACGTATAACAATGATTTACGTATTTGTTTGATCGCCCTTTTATTCATAATTAAATGTCGAAAATGTATGTAAATATATTTATAAATATAGTAAATATATTTATAAAATATAGTAAATATGAATACTTATGTAATAGAAAGTAAGTAATATCTCATTTAATAAAGGGGTTATCCTTGTTGGTATAACCACAATGTCTCCTTATTTCGCCATGTGATCTAGTGAGGACTCCAATTTCGCCCATCCTAGCCATCGCCAAGGCTAACTCCAACTTAAAATCTTGAAACCCGACGGCATATTCCAACGTTAGTTGTAGGGTTTCGTTGCCATATAATAATTGTTGGTCCACCCCAAGAACACCTTTTTTGTTTAAGATCCTCGTGTAATAGTTATTGTCTAGCACGTAGTTGGAACCAGCATCTGGGTTCAAGTACACCAACCCTTCGTGTTCCCCCTTCTTCCTTGTCTTCGGGCACTGCTTCACTAGCTTGTCACGTAATGACTTGGCCATGCTCGGGTCCGACTTTCCCGTGCCTTTGTAGTTGTACAACCGGTCCATGATATACCGACACCTTACTTTTCCTAACGAATGAAGTCCTGAAACATATGTACATAAAATGAGAAAATTGTTAGAAGTATATTTCATCTTATCTTGTCTTAATTTATATTTATTTATGAGTTTATATCTCCGTTCATTTGTAAATAAATGTTCTCAAGTCAGTGGAATAATCGGGCTTTATGCCTCCAATTCTCTATATGGCATCAGAGCGTATGATCTCTATGCACGTTTTTCCCTAAACAAACCCAAAAATACAAACCCTAAACACGACCCAAGCCATGCCGTAGTCACCATAGCGCTTCTCCGCCGCCACCGAACCTTAGCCAGTTAGCCATGCCGCCTATCATCACCGTCAGTTTCTTTGTTCTCCATGACGGCTTTAAATCTACCGGCGTCTTAGGACGTCAACCTACCAACATGATATTATCGTCAATCTACCTACGTCTTATTGTCGTCATTCTATCGGTGTGTTACAATCATCAATAAAACAAACAACAAAGAGATCAGAGGTCCATCAAGTTCTCATTGCATCTCTTCGCTCCAACAACGTCTAGTCAATGTAATAATCGTGATTTATGCCTCCAGTTCTCTAAAAATTCCATAAATTGTGGGAATACATGCATGCATGGTACGTGTTGATGAACTTGAATATATACATTCGTACCTAATAGGGTTGTCATGTCTTCAACGTCTAGTTCTCTTGATTGGAAGTATTGGAGCGCTTGGTCGCGGGAAATGGAAGGGGATGGTAGGTCTACACTCGAAGCCTTGGATGATAATCCATCTCTTCTACCGGTACGAATTATATAGGATGGTAGGTCTACACTCGAAGTATTGGAGCGCTTGGTCGCGGGAAATGGAAGGGGATGGTAGGTCTACACTCGAAGCCTTGGATGATAATCCATCTCTTTCGACACTCTTCTCCTTATTCCGGCCCTCGGTTGGGGTTTGCAATTTTGGGTGCCTTGTATGTTCTTTCTTTTATTCATCTACATAATTCGACTACATCATGAATTCACAAGAAATATGACGATCAAAATCTTTATTACTCTAAAATAACAATGCATACATGTACTTATATATATTGATATGAACGACGTATAACAATGATTTACGTATTTGTTTGATCGCCCTTTTATTCATAATTAAATGTCGAAAATGTATGTAAATATATTTATAAATATAGTAAATATATTTATAAAATATAGTAAATATGAATACTTATGTAATAGAAAGTAAGTAATATCTCATTTAATAAAGGGGTTATCCTTGTTGGTATAACCACAATGTCTCCTTATTTCGCCATGTGATCTAGTGAGGACTCCAATTTCGCCCATCCTAGCCATCGCCAAGGCTAACTCCAACTTAAAATCTTGAAACCCGACGGCATATTCCAACGTTAGTTGTAGGGTTTCGTTGCCATATAATAATTGTTGGTCCACCCCAAGAACACCTTTTTTGTTTAAGATCCTCGTGTAATAGTTATTGTCTAGCACGTAGTTGGAACCAGCATCTGGGTTCAAGTACACCAACCCTTCGTGTTCCCCCTTCTTCCTTGTCTTCGGGCACTGCTTCACTAGCTTGTCACGTAATGACTTGGCCATGCTCGGGTCCGACTTTCCCGTGCCTTTGTAGTTGTACAACCGGTCCATGATATACCGACACCTTACTTTTCCTAACGAATGAAGTCCTGAAACATATGTACATAAAATGAGAAAATTGTTAGAAGTATATTTCATCTTATCTTGTCTTAATTTATATTTATTTATGAGTTTATATCTCCGTTCATTTGTAAATAAATGTTCTCAAGTCAGTGGAATAATCGGGCTTTATGCCTCCAATTCTCTATATGGCATCAGAGCGTATGATCTCTATGCACGTTTTTCCCTAAACAAACCCAAAAATACAAACCCTAAACACGACCCAAGCCATGCCGTAGTCACCATAGCGCTTCTCCGCCGCCACCGAACCTTAGCCAGTTAGCCATGCCGCCTATCATCACCGTCAGTTTCTTTGTTCTCCATGACGGCTTTAAATCTACCGGCGTCTTAGGACGTCAACCTACCAACATGATATTATCGTCAATCTACCTACGTCTTATTGTCGTCATTCTATCGGTGTGTTACAATCATCAATAAAACAAACAACAAAGAGATCAGAGGTCCATCAAGTTCTCATTGCATCTCTTCGCTCCAACAACGTCTAGTCAATGTAATAATCGTGATTTATGCCTCCAGTTCTCTAAAAATTCCATAAATTGTGGGAATACATGCATGCATGGTACGTGTTGATGAACTTGAATATATACATTCGTACCTAATAGGGTTGTCATGTCTTCAACGTCTAGTTCTCTTGATTGGAAGTATTGGAGCGCTTGGTCGCGGGAAATGGAAGGGGATGGTAGGTCTACACTCGAAGCCTTGGATGATAATCCATCTCTTCTACCGGTACGAATTATATAGGATGGTAGGTCTACACTCGAAGTATTGGAGCGCTTGGTCGCGGGAAATGGAAGGGGATGGTAGGTCTACACTCGAAGCCTTGGATGATAATCCATCTCTTTCGACACTCTTCTCCTTATTCCGGCCCTCGGTTGGGGTTTGCAATTTTGGGTGCCTTGTATGTTCTTTCTTTTATTCATCTACATAATTCGACTACATCATGAATTCACAAGAAATATGACGATCAAAATCTTTATTACTCTAAAATAACAATGCATACATGTACTTATATATATTGATATGAACGACGTATAACAATGATTTACGTATTTGTTTGATCGCCCTTTTATTCATAATTAAATGTCGAAAATGTATGTAAATATATTTATAAATATAGTAAATATATTTATAAAATATAGTAAATATGAATACTTATGTAATAGAAAGTAAGTAATATCTCATTTAATAAAGGGGTTATCCTTGTTGGTATAACCACAATGTCTCCTTATTTCGCCATGTGATCTAGTGAGGACTCCAATTTCGCCCATCCTAGCCATCGCCAAGGCTAACTCCAACTTAAAATCTTGAAACCCGACGGCATATTCCAACGTTAGTTGTAGGGTTTCGTTGCCATATAATAATTGTTGGTCCACCCCAAGAACACCTTTTTTGTTTAAGATCCTCGTGTAATAGTTATTGTCTAGCACGTAGTTGGAACCAGCATCTGGGTTCAAGTACACCAACCCTTCGTGTTCCCCCTTCTTCCTTGTCTTCGGGCACTGCTTCACTAGCTTGTCACGTAATGACTTGGCCATGCTCGGGTCCGACTTTCCCGTGCCTTTGTAGTTGTACAACCGGTCCATGATATACCGACACCTTACTTTTCCTAACGAATGAAGTCCTGAAACATATGTACATAAAATGAGAAAATTGTTAGAAGTATATTTCATCTTATCTTGTCTTAATTTATATTTATTTATGAGTTTATATCTCCGTTCATTTGTAAATAAATGTTCTCAAGTCAGTGGAATAATCGGGCTTTATGCCTCCAATTCTCTATATGGCATCAGAGCGTATGATCTCTATGCACGTTTTTCCCTAAACAAACCCAAAAATACAAACCCTAAACACGACCCAAGCCATGCCGTAGTCACCATAGCGCTTCTCCGCCGCCACCGAACCTTAGCCAGTTAGCCATGCCGCCTATCATCACCGTCAGTTTCTTTGTTCTCCATGACGGCTTTAAATCTACCGGCGTCTTAGGACGTCAACCTACCAACATGATATTATCGTCAATCTACCTACGTCTTATTGTCGTCATTCTATCGGTGTGTTACAATCATCAATAAAACAAACAACAAAGAGATCAGAGGTCCATCAAGTTCTCATTGCATCTCTTCGCTCCAACAACGTCTAGTCAATGTAATAATCGTGATTTATGCCTCCAGTTCTCTAAAAATTCCATAAATTGTGGGAATACATGCATGCATGGTACGTGTTGATGAACTTGAATATATACATTCGTACCTAATAGGGTTGTCATGTCTTCAACGTCTAGTTCTCTTGATTGGAAGTATTGGAGCGCTTGGTCGCGGGAAATGGAAGGGGATGGTAGGTCTACACTCGAAGCCTTGGATGATAATCCATCTCTTCTACCGGTACGAATTATATAGGATGGTAGGTCTACACTCGAAGTATTGGAGCGCTTGGTCGCGGGAAATGGAAGGGGATGGTAGGTCTACACTCGAAGCCTTGGATGATAATCCATCTCTTTCGACACTCTTCTCCTTATTCCGGCCCTCGGTTGGGGTTTGCAATTTTGGGTGCCTTGTATGTTCTTTCTTTTATTCATCTACATAATTCGACTACATCATGAATTCACAAGAAATATGACGATCAAAATCTTTATTACTCTAAAATAACAATGCATACATGTACTTATATATATTGATATGAACGACGTATAACAATGATTTACGTATTTGTTTGATCGCCCTTTTATTCATAATTAAATGTCGAAAATGTATGTAAATATATTTATAAATATAGTAAATATATTTATAAAATATAGTAAATATGAATACTTATGTAATAGAAAGTAAGTAATATCTCATTTAATAAAGGGGTTATCCTTGTTGGTATAACCACAATGTCTCCTTATTTCGCCATGTGATCTAGTGAGGACTCCAATTTCGCCCATCCTAGCCATCGCCAAGGCTAACTCCAACTTAAAATCTTGAAACCCGACGGCATATTCCAACGTTAGTTGTAGGGTTTCGTTGCCATATAATAATTGTTGGTCCACCCCAAGAACACCTTTTTTGTTTAAGATCCTCGTGTAATAGTTATTGTCTAGCACGTAGTTGGAACCAGCATCTGGGTTCAAGTACACCAACCCTTCGTGTTCCCCCTTCTTCCTTGTCTTCGGGCACTGCTTCACTAGCTTGTCACGTAATGACTTGGCCATGCTCGGGTCCGACTTTCCCGTGCCTTTGTAGTTGTACAACCGGTCCATGATATACCGACACCTTACTTTTCCTAACGAATGAAGTCCTGAAACATATGTACATAAAATGAGAAAATTGTTAGAAGTATATTTCATCTTATCTTGTCTTAATTTATATTTATTTATGAGTTTATATCTCCGTTCATTTGTAAATAAATGTTCTCAAGTCAGTGGAATAATCGGGCTTTATGCCTCCAATTCTCTATATGGCATCAGAGCGTATGATCTCTATGCACGTTTTTCCCTAAACAAACCCAAAAATACAAACCCTAAACACGACCCAAGCCATGCCGTAGTCACCATAGCGCTTCTCCGCCGCCACCGAACCTTAGCCAGTTAGCCATGCCGCCTATCATCACCGTCAGTTTCTTTGTTCTCCATGACGGCTTTAAATCTACCGGCGTCTTAGGACGTCAACCTACCAACATGATATTATCGTCAATCTACCTACGTCTTATTGTCGTCATTCTATCGGTGTGTTACAATCATCAATAAAACAAACAACAAAGAGATCAGAGGTCCATCAAGTTCTCATTGCATCTCTTCGCTCCAACAACGTCTAGTCAATGTAATAATCGTGATTTATGCCTCCAGTTCTCTAAAAATTCCATAAATTGTGGGAATACATGCATGCATGGTACGTGTTGATGAACTTGAATATATACATTCGTACCTAATAGGGTTGTCATGTCTTCAACGTCTAGTTCTCTTGATTGGAAGTATTGGAGCGCTTGGTCGCGGGAAATGGAAGGGGATGGTAGGTCTACACTCGAAGCCTTGGATGATAATCCATCTCTTCTACCGGTACGAATTATATAGGATGGTAGGTCTACACTCGAAGTATTGGAGCGCTTGGTCGCGGGAAATGGAAGGGGATGGTAGGTCTACACTCGAAGCCTTGGATGATAATCCATCTCTTTCGACACTCTTCTCCTTATTCCGGCCCTCGGTTGGGGTTTGCAATTTTGGGTGCCTTGTATGTTCTTTCTTTTATTCATCTACATAATTCGACTACATCATGAATTCACAAGAAATATGACGATCAAAATCTTTATTACTCTAAAATAACAATGCATACATGTACTTATATATATTGATATGAACGACGTATAACAATGATTTACGTATTTGTTTGATCGCCCTTTTATTCATAATTAAATGTCGAAAATGTATGTAAATATATTTATAAATATAGTAAATATATTTATAAAATATAGTAAATATGAATACTTATGTAATAGAAAGTAAGTAATATCTCATTTAATAAAGGGGTTATCCTTGTTGGTATAACCACAATGTCTCCTTATTTCGCCATGTGATCTAGTGAGGACTCCAATTTCGCCCATCCTAGCCATCGCCAAGGCTAACTCCAACTTAAAATCTTGAAACCCGACGGCATATTCCAACGTTAGTTGTAGGGTTTCGTTGCCATATAATAATTGTTGGTCCACCCCAAGAACACCTTTTTTGTTTAAGATCCTCGTGTAATAGTTATTGTCTAGCACGTAGTTGGAACCAGCATCTGGGTTCAAGTACACCAACCCTTCGTGTTCCCCCTTCTTCCTTGTCTTCGGGCACTGCTTCACTAGCTTGTCACGTAATGACTTGGCCATGCTCGGGTCCGACTTTCCCGTGCCTTTGTAGTTGTACAACCGGTCCATGATATACCGACACCTTACTTTTCCTAACGAATGAAGTCCTGAAACATATGTACATAAAATGAGAAAATTGTTAGAAGTATATTTCATCTTATCTTGTCTTAATTTATATTTATTTATGAGTTTATATCTCCGTTCATTTGTAAATAAATGTTCTCAAGTCAGTGGAATAATCGGGCTTTATGCCTCCAATTCTCTATATGGCATCAGAGCGTATGATCTCTATGCACGTTTTTCCCTAAACAAACCCAAAAATACAAACCCTAAACACGACCCAAGCCATGCCGTAGTCACCATAGCGCTTCTCCGCCGCCACCGAACCTTAGCCAGTTAGCCATGCCGCCTATCATCACCGTCAGTTTCTTTGTTCTCCATGACGGCTTTAAATCTACCGGCGTCTTAGGACGTCAACCTACCAACATGATATTATCGTCAATCTACCTACGTCTTATTGTCGTCATTCTATCGGTGTGTTACAATCATCAATAAAACAAACAACAAAGAGATCAGAGGTCCATCAAGTTCTCATTGCATCTCTTCGCTCCAACAACGTCTAGTCAATGTAATAATCGTGATTTATGCCTCCAGTTCTCTAAAAATTCCATAAATTGTGGGAATACATGCATGCATGGTACGTGTTGATGAACTTGAATATATACATTCGTACCTAATAGGGTTGTCATGTCTTCAACGTCTAGTTCTCTTGATTGGAAGTATTGGAGCACTTGGTCGCGGGAAATGGAAGGGGATGGTAGGTCTACACTCGAAGCCTTGGATGATAATCCATCTCTTCTACCGGTACGAATTATATAGGATGGTCCTCCAGCCTACACGTACAAATTCATTCACCATCTCGGATCAAATCCATTGTTTAAATCGTAAGGCTCAAGAGATTTAGGAACGTACCAAGTGGATGGCATCTCGTGTGGCCAAATTGAGAATATCGGCACAAGAGACGACAGCACCGCCACCTCCACACCTAGCCTCTACAACTTTCTTGATCTTGTTAATCACTCCAAATGCTCCAAGACCTGTATTTTGAGGTGCTTTCCTCTCCGAGTCAGCCCCGTTCAACAAGATCGATGCATCACAACCCTAAATACATAAATGTACACACGCCATCTCAAAAATGGATGCACGGAGATTACTGACTCTCCTTCTAAAAAATATAGTGCAAAATGATGATGATGATGGGGTGGGATACCTACCGTGACAAAGCAGTCGGAGTAGAGCAAACGTGCAAGCTTAGGCGCGATGGTTCTATCCTTCTTCATGTAAGACTCAACCTGATACTGTACGTACGCCTCTACGTTATCACATATGTTGTACTTTTTGTAGAACTGACGGGTGAGATCGCGTTTGTGCAGAGTAATGGCCCCTTCCACGGCCACACCCATCACGGCTACCGCAACAAGAACAAGCACAAACCCGGAAACTTGAGCCATCCAAACTTTGTTAGACTCTTTGGTTTATTTCTGTGTATAAATAGGCAAGGCTCTTATATTTGTTTATCGCATGTCAATGACTTAGTTTTGCAATAAGTCTTCATATATTTATTTATGACTTAGTTGGACATTCTATTATTCTACCAATGCCATGTTATGTAAAGCTTGTATGAGAAGCCTATGGCACATGTATGCGTCTCCGCTCGCGCACGCATCGCACTTCCCTCCACTTTCAAGTTTTTATTCTGACTTTTTGTTCTTACAGTATGCTTGTTGGTTAAGGCTCAAGCTGGTTGGCATGTTGGAGGTAGCCTATTAAGCTTTGAGAGTACACTTATTTAGTACATGTTTTTGTGATTGACTTTAATTTTTTAACATGATAAAATTTTTATTCTGCATGTTGCAATTTTTAACTGGTTTATCTTAGATTAAATATGCGTGTGTTATAAACAATGAAGGAACTTTACATTGTTTTATTTAGACAATAAAAATAATAAATATATAGGTATTATGAAGGACGTTTCTCAAGACAAATTCCAAAAATAGACTAATATTATTAGTTGTTAGTTTACAGTACCGAAGGAAAATAAGAGCACCAAACATCCTAGCACCAACTATAATTCTATAATTTTTTTTTTTTATAAAGAAAAGCGGTTCGATGTATTAGACGATACACCGTCTAATGGATTGAAAGACCGGTCAGATTGGTAGAGGAACTAACCGTCGTGAGAGAACCAAGACCATAGCATACAAAAAAAAACACATCAACTAAGAACTACGATTAGAGCTGTCAAAAGTTGACCCGACCCGTGAACCCTGACTGGTCCCAAAAATTTTGAAAAAGAGAATCTCCGGAACCCACCCACTTGAAACCGATTTAACCCGAAGGAATTTATGACCCGAATTAACCCGACCCGAATAACCCGACCCGAACAACCCGATAGCCCGAAATAACCCGACCCGAATGACCCAATTATTTTTAAAAATTAATATAATTATTAAAATAATTTGTAAGAATATACTTTTTGAAAAGAATATATGTTAAAAAAATATTTAAATAAAATTAGAAAAGTCTATAATAATATAATCCATACAATAAATTTATCCTATAACTTTATAATGACATATATACATAAGTCATACTATAATTTTTTTAGAATGAAATTTTTATACAAAAAGTTTTTTTATTTAATATATTGTCTATACATACATATACATATTTTCTAATTACTTTGTTGTGTATAAAAATAAATGTAAGAAAATCGAATTTAAATAAAAATTTTGTAAATTGTAACGCCCGGAATTTTTATTAATTTAATTCCGGACTTGGAGCACCTTGTAGTTATCTCGTAATCCCGAGATGCCGAGAGCCGGGATTTATTCCTAAGAAAATCCCGAGCCGACTCGTCGTTTTTCCTCTTTTTCCGCGTTCTGACCTTTCGTTCCGAGTCGAAGTGACAAGGGGTCATTTCCGACCCCTCGTTCCGGGCAAAAAGGACAAGACAACTGATGTCCCCTCAAGACTTTGCAGCCGTTGTCCCCCTCCCTCTCTCTCCTTCCTTCACTTTCACGTTAGACATCACTTCCACTCTTCCACACTCCCTCTCTTCTCCTCTTCTCTTCCCCATTGTTGCTTAAAGCTTGCATGTGTGGACTGCAGCAAGGGAACTACAGATCTGGAGTGGTAAGCTTCTCTCCTTCCTTCCTTCCTTCTTTCCCATGGTTGATCATCCCTCTCTTCTTCCCTCCTTCATCCATTGCCATGGATGAAGCTTTTGAGAGGTTTTTACTCAACTCTTTGCATGTCTAGGTTCTTAGCTCGATTAGGTCGAGGAGAGGTGCCTAAGACCTGTGGTGGGTGTTTGGAGAAGATCCAGCAAGAGAAGAAAGACTTTGGAGCCAAGAAGCCACGATCGAAGACGAAGAAGACGACATTCTGCAACACGACCGCGGGGGCGGACCATCACGCCGCGGGCGCGGGTGAGGCCAGGCACCGCCGGTGCGGCCGGCAGCGCCGCAGGGGGCGACCTCTGGTTCCGCAGGGGCGGCTCCTGCTCCGCCGGGGCGCCATCTTGACTCCGCGATTGCGTTTCTTCGACAGTAGGTTCCTCCTCGATTGATGTTGGATCATGTTAGTAGCATGCCTAGGATGGATCTAGAGTAGCTTGGAATGCCACTTAGTGGTTGTGAACCTAGGAGCCCTTAAGGCTCGATGTAAGTGATGGATATGAGCATGTGAGCATGGTGGACCTTCTAGGCTAGCTTGTGCCTCTTTGGTTGAGGATTACTCTTGTGGAATTATGGACTGTTGTAGGCTGTGTTGAGAGTGTGATGAGTACTTGGGACCTAGGATGCGTTTCCTAGTTTGAGGGTTAGGAAATCTTGCGTAGATCACTAGAGTGAAGTCTAAGACTTCTTGAGAGTGAGTATGTATTGATGGGTATGTTCCCCGTTTGATCAGGTATTTGATATTGTATGCGCATATAGACGATAACAGGTAATGGCCGATCGTCTAGACGGTAGCGGGTAATGGCCGACCGTCGATCAGTTCAGGTAAGTCTACGGACTTACTTAGCTCGTATTTTACGTATTAACATTGATGTGTGTTTGGTTATAACTATTAAATCGGTAAATAGGACCACCGACCATAAATATATATATATATATATATATATATATATATATGTTGGCCCAAGTGTATGATAACCGGCGGTGACAATACTGCCTAGCCCATAGTGAGGTCTAGGGGATTCTCGGCGACTAGCCCGGCGGGTTAGATGGGCGGATGCATCCGTACCATTCTTTGCCGGTAAGTTGGGACCGAGGCGAGACCATTGGGGTCTCGTGTCACAACAGAAGTTGAATTAGAACGGGATATGACCAAGTAATAAAAAGATAATAAACGGGACTTGCGTGTTTCATGTTATGTGCTTTGTATGTGTTTGTGCCTTCACCGCTTTTCTAATGCCTAGAATATTAGCTAACGGTTTTAAACCATTTGTGTAGATGACTTGCAGGTTAGGGATGCCGCCGAGTGAGGCGGAGGAGTGGACAGCCGGGGTCTACGTACATTATAGGACGGGGAGGTTTTTGGGTTACCTTGTTGTTTATGTGTACGGTTTAAGTTTTCGTATTGGAGTGTATGTTTTGAGGACTCGGTTGAGTTTCCAAGTTGTACTTTCTTACTTTTCGGTTTCCGCATACATTAAAAACGTTTGAGTTTTCGCCTTTATTTGTGCCTTGTTGAAAGGTCCGGTGAACTTGTTGTCAATCTAAGGGTCGGGACCCATTGTGAGGTCTCGTCCAGTAGCACCCCGAGTCCCGCGAATTTGGGGTATTACATAAATAACATAATCCATAAGTCCATAAGATAAGTTTATTCAACAATCGTTTTTACTGTAACTCTATTATGACATAATTCATACTATAAGTATATAATGAATCACTCGGATATCCATATCCAAAGTCATTTTCAATCATACGAATCGGACTAAAATCATTCCGATCAAACATATCACCCATATATCGTGCATAATTATACTATCCGACTAAAATTGTTTTTAAATTCCATATATTTAGAATTTTGATGAAATGGATCAATCAAATATCCACGGATTATTATCCAATTCGGAAAAAGATGATAAATTTTATTTTCCATTTTATAACAATAAAATTATCACGGATCAATCAAATATGTGGATAATTATCCGATCCGACTAAAGTCGTTTTTAGATATTTAGATCAAACGGATTAGTCGGATATCTAGATCATGTTAATGTCATTTTCAATCAAACAGATCGGGCAAAAATAGTTCTGCTCAAACATACCGCCCAAATATTCGCAGAATGATTATCCGATACGATTAAATTCGCTTTTAGATACCATATTTTAAAATATGGATCAAACGGATCGATCGAATTCAACAAATTATTATCCGATTCACCAAAATATGATAGATTTTATTTTACATTTTATAACAAACAGGAAAACATATATGGATCAATGGATCGGTTAAATTAAATATTTGATCAAACGGGTCAGTTGGATATCCAGATCCGGTTAAATTCATTTTCAATCAAACAGATCGGATTAAAGCCATTTCGATCAAACATATCTGTGGATAATTATCCGATCTGACTAAAGTTGTTTTTAGATACCATATTTTAAAATATGGATCAACCGAATATACACAAATTATTATCCGATTTGGCAAAAGATGATAAATTTAATTTATATTTTATAACAAACAAAATAGGAAAAACATATATGGATCAAATGGATCGGTCATATTTGATATTTTGATCAAACACATCATTATTGTATTATTGTTATGATTATTTATCACGCATGTCTTTGATATACTATTACTTTTATTTTCAAATAAAGTGCACACCACCAAAAGTCTAAAACAACACAATTTTTATTTTATCTTTTATCAAATTAATATCTCGTATAAGTTTTAGCGTAAATTACACAAACCCAAACATAAATTGACCCAAATCAAGATGTTAGGCAATCTGATCCGGTTTCAACCCAACCCGACATAAATTGACCTGAAACAAGATGTTAGACAACCTGATCCGGTTTCGACTCAACCCAAACATAAACTGACTCAACTCCAACCCGATTGACCCGTCACGATTGGCACATCTACCAAAGCCATTATAAACTAAAGTAACCCAACCCGAATGACCCAAGAACTGAACTAAACCGACCTATTATGAACTTATAATTCAAGAACCGAGGCTATCCGATAACCCGTATTAACCCGAACAATTAATACCCGACACAAACCGGCCCGACCCGAAACAAACCGATAAAAAGGAGAGATTGTTTTGACACGACCCGTTTCAACCGGACCTTGTTATGACCGAGCCGATTCCGACCCGTCCCATTATTACCCGAGAACCGAGACTACTCGATAACCCGTTTCAACCCAGACAAATGTTACCCGACCCAAACCGACCCGAAACAACCCGATTAATAACCAAGTCTTTTTTGACCCGACCCGTTCCAACCCGAGCTTGCTGGGACCTGACCCGAACCCGACATGTTGGCCCCGTTTGACACCTCTAACTACGATCACAACGAGCTGATCAAGATGGAGCACCACACAAAAGCGCCAGGAAAGCAAAGCGAGGAAGAAACACCGAGAACAAGTTTGTAGAAGAAGTGCACATTACGAATCTCAGGGACCACTAAAGAAAACCTCAGATTTTGACTCTTCTTTTGAGCCTTCAGAATTCGATCACCTATTATCGACTCCTTCTCACGAACAAAATCAAGCATTCTTCCAAACAAAGTTCGCAACATCAAGACGTACCTCATTCCATCGGATCATATAACGTTTAAAAAAAACTCAATTGATGTTCAAGTGATAAATGATTATTTGTCCTAACAAGTAATCTTTTTTTTCGGTCTTATATTTGTTTGGTTGTTCAAGGTTTGCCTCAAGCAAAAATGCAAAATCATGATTGGTACACTCAAATTTATTTTTTAATTATTTTATTTTTTGTTGACAATTTGTACTCATCCCATAGACTACATCACCTATCGGATTAAGTTGAGCCTTCGGAACGTAGATTTTCCTCTGGTGTCGGTGTTTTGAGTGAGGTTTTGTTCAGATTCAACAACAGGTTTTTGTTCATATTCCATAACGCACTTTACGCGTACATAATTAATCCCAAATTTCACTTAGTGGGTTTTTTTTTCAGAATCAACAGATGACAAAGCATTCAAAATTTTAGTATATCATGGTTAACTAGAGGAAGACATCCTCCTTTGTTTATAACAACCTTCAAAAGCTTATTCTCGCAAGAGATGCTCGATAGAGATGAAATTTTGCGCTTTTTTATAATGGATTACAACGATTAGAAGGATGTGTTTTTCTGTAAATTACCCAAGTGTAAAAGAAAATCAAATCCGATAGGATTTGAGGTTTGACACGAAACAAAGAACTAGTGCGGTATTCCGGGCCACGGTAGGTGGGGTCATTATAAACCCTTATTTCTCCTGAAAGTTGTTCAGGATAAGGGGGTTTTACAGACAAACTACAAAAAATCTAAAACTTTAAATAGATTCATGTGATAGAAAGGGTCGAATTGTAAGGTTATGGTCAGAGAGTCATAAACACCGACAAACACTAGAGAGTGGACTTCTCCACCGGAAAGAAAGAAAGAAAGAAAGAAAGAAAGAAAGAGAAGTCAAATGTTTTACAAGCAGTTGAAGAGACACCGACAAGCACTAGAGGCCGTAGGCCGTGAGTAGTGGTCGGAAGGCCTACGGTGTAAAGAAGGCGGATCCGGCAAGAAACCACAAGTCACTGGGCCAAAAGTGGTGCAGTCGGTAGACCATGAGTGGTGGCTTGTAGACCAATAGTCCAAACCTATTTACAAACCCTAGCCATTAGGCCATGAGAGGTGACACCGTTAGGCCATAAATGGTGTCTTGTAACCAGATCCAGATTTTGAAGTTCTTTGGAGGCATAAAGAATTTGTGGCTATGGTTTGTAAATGAGTTTTCACCCCTGCTCAAAGAGAGCGTTTTTTGAAAGTGGTATAAGTCTATAATTTATTAAAATCATATGTGATATTCGATGGAACCTCCAATTCTACGACGATTCTTGGTTGATTCAAATCCAATTCTAGGAGGATTATTGGTTGATTCAAAAGCCTAACTTGGATGTGAGCATGGATATCGTGCCAAATGAATATCGTAATTGAAAGGTCCGCGATTTATGGGATGATGGCTCGGGCTGGCGTTGGAACTTGGTATATAGAGGACCTGCTACCGGAATATATTCGGAGGAGTCTTATCCCTTTTTGACCACTAACGTTGGGTGATGTTCAAGGAGAATATTCTCGTCAGATCGTCGTTCACGATGCTTACAAGTGGGATCTTACACAAGATGGTAACTATATAGTAAAATTAGCGTATAATGAGTTGGTTGGAAACCGTATTATGGATGGTGTATATAGTCAATTATTCAAGCAGATATGGCGTTTGACAATTATGGAGCGGCCGCAACAATTTGTTGGAAAATCCTACAAGGAGGTGTACTTGCTAATGTTGAGTGTATGTAACGTCATCTTACATCTACCACTTTATGTTATATATGGAAGCTGGAAGACGGAACCTTATTGCATCTGCTACGTGATTATGAGACGAGTAATGTTGTTTTGATGGGGCTTGGAGTTGTTCGATATAATGCAGAATTCTTCAATCAATCCATATCTTGTTGGTTGCGAGGTAATGTTCTTAACAATAATAAATTTAATAATTATATATATATATATTGGAAAGATATTTTTACAGTGGCACAATGGTGGATCTGGAAATGGAGGAACGAATTTATTCATCAAGGATTGGATCGGGTGAAGATAGACGCACATTCGAGTATTTAATTCCATTGTAATCACATTCCTTTTTAAAAAAACAAAAATATCAAACAATTTCTATTAAATTAGATTAGATTTTAATCTTAATGTAATACAATTTTTATTTAAATTACATATTATATATAAATTTTTTATATGTTCGAGTATTTATAAATTCAAAATACACACTTTGAAATGACAAGTTTATTCTGGAATCTATTGTGCCCAATTCTACTAACAATTGAGTAAAAGTTGGTCCCTCTTCTCCTAGGTTTTAATGAGGTTTATTCTGGAATAACTTTGGAATGGGTTTCGACTCCTAGGACAAAATGGAGGCAATAAGACAGAGTGGTGGGATATGGCTCCTCTAGATGTTTGATGTTTGCCAAATTACTGTGTTGTGTAAACACAGACAGTTCTTTCATGCTACGGTGGATAAAGGTACAAAGCGCTTCCATCTCTTTGTTGTGTATATTAGCCCAAATCCACAACGACGGGACAATGCATGGGAGGACCTCCGCCAAATAATGGCTACAATTGATGAACCCATTGTTATGGGTAGGTCGAAATCGGCTTGATCGAGAATCAATCCAGTTTAGAAAATGGATATAAGATACATCTTTAGTTGATATTGGATTGCACGGTTCTCCTTTCACGTGGTACAGAGGGAGAAATAACATCACCAAACTGTCTAAGCGTCTTGATCGTAAATATATATCCTCAGTTGGCCGCTCGACATATTGGAACTACTAAACGTCGTCCCTTCAGATGTTTTCATGCTTGGTTCACAAACCCTGACTTTGTGTAGTTGATTGAGAATTCATGGTACAAAGTTGTTGACCTTCCTAAATCCCTTAGTAATCTTCGCATCATGCTACAAAAATGGAACCGAGAGGTTTTTTTCGACAACATTCACATTAGGAAAGGTGAATTTATACAACGTTTGGAAGAGATTCACGCTGAGTTGGTCATCCGTACCTCTGATTCGGTTATTGCTAATGAGTTTGATAACATTGAAAAGCTTGACAAAGACCTATCCCAAGAGGAATCTTAATGGAATCAAAAATCTAGACAATTATGCTTGATGTGTGGGGACAAGAACACTCGCTTCTTCCATCTCTCAACCATCATTCGGCATCACAATAATAGCGTAGAAGCCCTCAAGAATGCCGATGAAAGATTGTGCTTGGAGGTGAAAGAGTTAGAGGATATGGCTTGCAAGTTCTTCCAATTGACATATAGGCCAGCTAATCTCGACCAGGTTATACCTATGCAATGGGAAGGATTTTTACCTCTTCAGCCAACTAAATTGTGGATAGGCCCTTATCACTATTTCGTATATGCTCAACGTGGTGAAGAGCATGGGTAATAGTAAGGCTCTAAGACCCGATGACTTTCATCCGGGTTTCTTCCAAGAGCTTTCGCCGGTAGTGGGTGACTTTGTACTTAAAATGGTTGTTGGATTTATGAACATGGTTCAACTTCGTGAGTCTTCCAACAACGCTTCGGTGGTGCTTATTACCCATTAGCCTATGCACCATGTTTTATAAGATCATAACGAAGATTATGGTTAATAGGTTAGCCTTATGCAACATAGCTTTATTCATGGCAATGTCGTTCTAGTGTAGGAAACAAAACATATGATGAAGAGGAAAAAAATGATGCAAGGGTTGTATAATTCTCAAACTCGACCTTGAGAAGGCTTACGACCGGCTTCGTTGGGAATTTATTGAGAAAACCATTCATGCTTGGGGAATTCCTTCCCTTTGGACTGATCGGATGATGACTTGTGTATCTACGGAAAGGATGAGCATTCTTTGGAATTGGGAAAAGTTTGAGTCTTTTTTATGCAGGAGCATCTAGGAACCGAACCTCAATACTAGAAGTGACGAGACCGTCTAAGAAGAGACGTGGTACGAGAGAAGAAACGCAGGAATATGAAGTGGAAGAAGCACGCAGTTCAGACGTGGAGAGAAGAAGAATTTGGGCTTACTAGAGTGGCTGAATTAAGCCCAACGTCTATTTTATTTTCAACCCATTTTGAGACAATTTTAATTTGGGTTTTGCTTTTATTTTATTGTCATTTATCTTTCTTTTAGAAGGTCAATATCTCCTAAAAATTTGACTTTATCTGTTTGTTAGAAGATCTTATCTCGTAAAGATTCGATCTTATCGCTTCACATTTTATTTCATTTCTTTTATTCAGTTCGGGCTCGATCTTGGATCAAGCCCGCAGCCCATGTAAGCACATTTGGACGTCCCACCTTGCCTATATAAGGTCAAGCTGGACGTCATTTTCATTCATTCAGATTTATAAACAATTCAATACTTTTCAGTATTTCCTCTCGAGTGATTCGAGTCTTGATTAGGTGCGAAGCCTCTTCAAAACCCTGGACGGGTGAGAAGCACGTCCAGTCTCCGTTTGGCAGCTAGAAGAGCCGTCCAACCCCGGTGCAAAGCTTGGGTTGATCACTCTTCGATCTCCAGACAACTTCTTATGCTTTCCGGAACAATCTCGTTCTTTCCCCGAAGACTAAGATTATAGCGGAAGAGTCGATCTGCGAAGGGGAGACTCAACCAGCCTATCCATCGACGGTCCATTCCCAACCACCAGATCAATCCTCCATCCATCATCACACGTCTATCACCCCATCTCCATGCCTATCACATCTTCTCTTTAGCCTACGTTATTGGTATTGAAAGATCGGGAATTCTTACGGCTTACCCCGTATCACTTTTCCTATGCTAGATGGGTAAGGCAAAGGAGACTCCATCTCCCATATTTATTTGTCATGTGCCTTGAACATATGGGTCATCTAGTTGATAAAGCAGTTAACGATTGAGGACGAAAACCTATTCGGCTTTCTCAGGGAGGCCCTCAAATCTCCCATTTATTCTTCGTAAACGACATACTTTTGTTCGCCGAAGCATCTCTTCCCCAGCTTGCAGTGATTATAAATGTCTTTGATTGCTTCTACAAAGTGTCGGGTTAAAAGATTAGCATCAAAAAATCCAAGCTTTTTGTCTCTCACAATGTTAGAGGGGAACTAGAGGCTTCTTTGAGTAATCTGAGTGGCATTCCGGAAACTAGATACGTTGTTAAATTTTTAGGCATCCCCATTGTCCATTCGGGGGTAAATACACAAATGTTTAATCCTTTCCTCGAAAAGATATAATCTCGGTTGACTGGATGGAAAGCCAAAACGCTCAGCATGGCGGGTTGTGTAACACTTACCCGCTTTGTACTCAATGCTATTTCTCTATACAAAAAACAAAGATGATCCCTTTGTTTGTTTGCAAAAAAATGGACAAGTGTTGTCGCAATTTCGCATAGGGAAGTAGAGAAGAGGGAAGAAAAATTCACCTTGTCAAACGGGATAGTAATTCGCTTTGGTCTAGATGTTTATTACTTAAGACATAAATACAAGGTAAGCAATGAGATATGGCCTACAACCCTTGTTCTGAGTCGGGGATTTGCTTTGACCTAGAGAAGCATCGTGAAGGATTACAATGAATTCAGAACCCCGAATATTGTTAGGAATGTTTTAAATGGGTAATCTATTAAATTTTGGACTACCAAATGACTGACTGACGCGCCCTTTTTAACCCGTGCCCAGTTGTGCTTGCTCTGCATGAACTCTTTCTCAGAGTTCGTGATGTGTGGATCTGAGGAGAGGGCAAGAAGGGTAGAACTAGACATACCTCATGAGCAAAATTTCAAATTTAAGCTTCCTCAAACTTTCATCTTTCAATCTCGTTGATTTCAAAACATGCAAAGATTGTGTGAGATGGCACCTTTCTTAGTCTAGAAATTTCTCGGTTGGTTCCGTTTTCGTCTTCTTACAAAGTAAGGAGCCTCCATTCACTGGAAGGAGTGACTTGTTTACTAAGCTTTGGAAGGTACCGGTTCCGGAATGTGTTCGTCATTTATGTGGTGCCATCTTCTTACCAACACAGAATGACAGAGACGACACATGACGGATTCCATCGATTGCTCATCTTTTATGCATACCGAGGAAACTCTCCTATACCTTTTTCGGGATTGCAACTATGCATTTATGATCCGTCTCGAGTTGGTTCCGCCAAGTAAGCATGTTATCTTCTTCTCCCGATAGTGTGATGACCGGGTCTTTGAAAATATATGTCTTGATCATGTGCCCAATTCTGAGAGTAGATGGAATGTGTTGTTCTTCCTTGCTATGTGGTGGATATGAAAATGGAGAACCAATAGGGTGTTTAGAGATATGGATGATGTGGTGAACAATGTGAATTTTATTTGGGCTAGATACGCTGAAACAATGACGGCACATGAGAAACAACACTCCTTTACCCAACATAAGATTTTGACGATGATTGATAGCATGCTTTTACGCTATCTTTGGTATAGTTGTTTTCTTGTGTTTGTAGGTAGAATTGCATGGGTTTAGGCATTTACATCTGTATTAGAGCTTATTTGCATCAAAGAATGTCTACTCTCGTTTCTCAATGTCTACTCTTGTTTCTCTCTTGTTCTTAGGTGATTTTAGGTCAAAAGGAGCATCAATGAACACAAAAAGACTCAAGAAAGCAACCCTCGCCTCATCATCATTGGAAGCAAAGAAATAAGAAGCAAAATAGAAGCTCTGGTGCATTAAAGGAGAAGAAGAAATGGCTAAAAGATCATCCAGAGATGCAAGTCCCAAGGATCGAGTCACCTGTGCAACACTACTCAAGGTTCCCCTTCACTCGCACAGAGAAGGAGGAAGCGACTCGGACTAAAAGTCATAGGCTCTCCCAGGACGAAGACATCGAGCCAAGGCGGAAGACATGTCAAG
Source organism: Fagopyrum tataricum (assembly GCA_002319775.1). Classification (NCBI taxonomy): domain Eukaryota; kingdom Viridiplantae; phylum Streptophyta; class Magnoliopsida; order Caryophyllales; family Polygonaceae; genus Fagopyrum; species Fagopyrum tataricum. The sequence continues at coordinate 61,392,397 of CM008279.1, forward strand.
CGTCGCTCAAGTGGCGGTCGAGTCAGACAACCCACTCGAGTCATGAAGACAATATTGTCACCGACCTATTTTTCAACGTGGATTGAGTCATTTCTGGGCTGAATCGACACATTTGTTGTGCGGTTATAACAAACTCGCCACATAATGACGGTTACAAGGGAATCTTGGTGCTAATGTTGGCAATCCTTTCCAAGCCAAGGGTGGATCCGTGCCAATTTCTACACCTTTCCAACCTATTTAAAGGGAGCATAGCTGCATGGATCAAACATCAATTCACCACTTCGCAATTATCTCTTATTTCTCTCATTTTCGGAGCCGAGTCTCCATAGTTTAGGGCCGAGTTGGCCGAGTTAGTTACGAGTACGTCTGAGTTGTAAGAAGATTGTGCCGATTTGTGGCCGAGTTGAGTCATTAGGAGTTGGATTGCTACTTTCCTTTGTTACTTTGGTAATTCTAATAATCTTTTAGTTGTAGATTCATTCTCTCTCTCTCTCACTTCTGGATTCCATGATTGTTTGTTTGATTGTTGTGTTTTCCTCACTCAACACGAGTGAGTAGTTCCATACTAGGGATTGGGGTGAAAATCCAAATCCAAAGCTATGTAGTATTATATCGTTATAATGCCTAGAATTTATGTGAGTATCAAATCATGATAGTAAGCATATAGCAGGGTAAAACCGATTAGAACACTAGGATTCATGCTTAGACTAATTTGAAAGTTGGATGCTAAGCTTGCTTAGATTGCTCCTTTATGCACTTTGTTTAGCTTCTAAGCATGATCATATGTGTTGATAATAGGCCGGCTAGTATGAATGAATCTCATAAGTAATTTCATAATATAATGATTACTTTTAGACGCCTATATTACTAGGATTGATACTTCAATTATTCCAATAGCAAACACCATGCAAGGTTTGATTATTTTGTATTGACCACTAGTTTGAGACCGTAGTTGACTAACATTTTACCAATAACAAATATCATGTGAGGTACTATGTTGGATTGACTAGTATGCTTAGGCTTGCATTTATCTATCACATGCATACAACCGTTTAATATCATTCTCATGATTACTTGAGCAAATAGTTCTCACTCTTTGACATTATAACGTGTATAATTTTTGCATTAGCAAGGATTGAGAGAATTAATCTCAATCCCTAGTCGTTTTCAAACTTGGTTTTACATTTCTCTGTTCCTCTGTTTTTTACTCGACTAAGTTAAAAGCTACATGAGTTTTCACTCGATCTACGTTATCAGGTGACTCGATTGGATTTGCCTGGGTGACTCGATCGAGGGTACTTAGCATCTTTCACTCTTGAAGGGTTTCTAAGTCAACCATTTGATCGTAACTTTTGATTTTCTTTTACAAACACTTACACTTTCTTATACGTCTTCCTAAAGTAAGGGGATGATAACATAGTCTTTAGGGAGACGACTTGACCGGGAGTACTATATATTTACAACGACACGACCTTCTCTTGGGGGTTATATAGCCATCACCTAGTAGATACACATGTCATACATGTGTATTTATTAGTTGATACCGGCAATAAAACAAAGATCCTGGTTAGTTGGAAGCCACCGGACGTCGATTGCCTCAAACTAAATACTGATGGTGGTTCACGTGGTAACCCGAGTTTGTCCACTGTTGGAGGGATCTTGAGGGATCATACTGGTACTTGGATTGCGGGCTTCACAATGAACAACGGAATTGCTATGGCCCTAGTTACAAAACTATGGGGGAATCATTGATGATCTTGAGATCGCATGGTCTAAAGGGTATCTCAAATTGGTTCTTGAAGTTGACTCGAAGCTCGTTCATGAGCTTATTGAGAGGAGCGTGAATATTATACACCCTCTTTTCAGCCTAGTTACCTAGTGCCAATGCTACCTCACACGAGATCCAAATCGTTCGTTTCAGTCATACTTATTGGGAAGACAATAGAGTGTCGGACTCGCTTGCTTTTTCTCTAGACGTTGGTTTACATTATTGGATGAGCCTCCCCTGGCCTCCCGGGGCATCATTTTAGACGATATGTGGGGTGTTAGCCTTCCGCGAATGGTTTGTTTATAATTCTCCTTTCCTCGTTTTTATTAGTAGTTTCTTTCCTCACCAAAAAAAAACTACTATTATAATAAAGTAGAGGTAATAACGCTTACGTATCACATCCACGTTTATTTTACCTACGTGTCACGTTTGGTATTAAAGCTACCGAATCTTTAAAAAAAAAACTATTTAGATTATATTTTCACTTCCATTATGATGCAGAAACATATTTGTAGTAAAGATCGGAGGTGTCAATTGATGTCGAAAGATCGGAAATCATCACACGGCTAACCCCGTATCACATTACCATTAAAATTTCTATAATTATCATATTTGAAAATTGTAATTACTTACTTATATATTTCTTTTTAAAATTTTTGTTCAAACAAATTATTATTCACTCATAGTTTTTTTTTTAATTTAACTTAGGAAATTTAATATCAACCTAATAAAATTACTTCATATATAATTTTATATATATCCACATTCTTTTCTATATTTCAATTTTGTGCAAAATTTTCATTAATGTTTTAGGTATAATTCTTATTTTTTTAAAACCAATTAAAGTAGAGATAATTTAAAAAGATTTCCATCCTTATTTGAAATAAAAGAATTATTAAATTATTATTTTTTATACAATTTATATACCTTTCAACCCATATATATATATATATATATATATATATATATATATATATATATATATATATATATATATATATATATATATATATATATATATATATATATATATATATATACTTTTAGATTTAATTCTTATTAAAAATTTCGTACATAAATGATTTAAAATAAAAAAATATTAAGTTATTTATTTTTAAATTAGATACAATTTCTATACTTTTATCTAAGAAAAATATTTTACTTTTATTTTGTTCTTCACAACTTTTATTTTAATTGTATTTTACTTTTATTATGATCTCAGTCTCTTTGAAAAAGATAAAAATAACTTTTGATTAAATTAAATAAGATTTTAATTCCGTTATAGCTAAAAGTTTATTTATGATAGATATTATGTCTAAATTTCATATATGTTCGAATATTATAAAATCAGTATACATAAACTTTAATTTCAATACTTTTTAAAATAATAAATTATTTATATTAAATCAACGCGTACAAAATCTGAGAATTAAATTAATAAAGTAATAAAAAAAAGTCTAATAATAATAAATAAATGATTGGGCCAAGGCGGTGGAAGGAGAAAATTATCAAGCCAAGGCGACAGACCATGCTAGGCGGCAAATCCCCGTTAACTCCGACTTTTGTGCTAACTATAAAGCTGTAAATTTTTGAAGTAATTTCAAAATTAGTACTCAGGTGTTCCCCCGGTTCAACTACAACAACAATAATATCTAATTTTTTCGTAGATTTTTTTTCCATAAATTTTCATACCAGTATATTTTTTAAGATACTCGTATACCGGAAAAAATATGTAAGAAATCCGAAAAAATCATGTTCTTTTTTTGACTTTATTAGACAATCATTTTTATACAAGTTAATAATTTAAATTTTAGTTTATATTTGATTAAAGGTCAATAATTTGTATCATACTCAATAATAAATTCCCAAAACATCTAAGCTTAACATTTAGGAAAAACAACAAATTTCGTAAGAAAATCAGATTTTTTTCCCCTGCATTTTTCGTACTTTTTAAATTAAAATATTATTAGTTAGATGAAATTGATAACTAAAACAAGTGATACATAATAAGAGTTTTTTTTAGCTCAAATAATTTATTAATGATGTGATTAATGCATCAAAATTGATTTATTAGGGAATAGTTTATAAATGAATTAGTAATTTTTAAATTTAATGTTATATATGTTTTTTTTCTAAGGAGATTGGTTCGATGCACTTCGACGTCACACCGTTTTATCTACAATATAATACTAAAACATAAGTGAATATGACCCCTTGTCGTCCTCACACCGAGCCACCCTAGCTTTTGGCACTTGTCAACCACTTAACCCCATATTACGTGACGTCGGAATTTGCCACGTGTCATTCTCTCAATAAACCACATATTTGGATATTTTTTAATATAGAAGATTGTTTCCAAATTTGAATTGTTTATTTATATCCTTACTCAAATCTTTATTTTGTATTACAACCAAAAAAAACTTTTTGAGCTAAATTTCGGATATATTATAACATTATTTATATTCTTAATTATAATACATAATTCCTGAATTATATATTTTTATTTAATATTTCTAATTCTTTATCTGTATTATTAATATTTTATACTAATTTTTCATATAGATTGTTGATGTGCCATTTCAATTATTATTTTTATACAATTTTGTTATTGTTTCATTATAATTTTTTTAATTATTTTTAGATATAATTATTCATTCTTTTACATTATATATTATTTAAAAGTGGTTTTTTTTATTGATAGTAAGATGTTTTTTCACAATTATAAGAAAAATAATCAATTCAAATTTCACAAATTTGTGCAAAGCATATATACTAAACTAGTTTTATATATATATACTAAACTAGTTTTATATATGGTTGATGGTTCATATTATTAGTACTTTGTATTAATTTTTGTAAAAAAAATTTCATAAAAATATTGACCGATTTCGTCAAAAAAAGAAGAGCATGTGGCTGCGGCACGAGCGGGCACATGATATAGATGCGCGTTTGACAACTCGGAGCACAACTTTGTATCCCTCTTCCAACCTCTGCTTGTCGAAACCCTAGACTTTCAGAAATCGCATCCATGGCATCCTTCAGCGAAGCTCCTCCCGGTGACCTTAAATCTGGAGAGAAGATCTTCAAGATGAAGTGTGCCCAATGCCACACAGTCGAAAAAGGCGCTGGTCACAAACAAGGTATTTGTCTTTCACTAGGTTTCAATAATAGTTGCTGTCGTTGTCTTTCTCTCTCGTATCTCTGCTTTTATTGGATCTGTGCGTGCTGTTAATTGTAACCTGCTGATATTTAGTTGTTTATTTTGTCGGGGTTCTGTTTCCCCTCTTTGTGATTCTCGCTGTTCATATTTTTCTGGAGAGCTGTCTTTGATTTAGATCTAATATAACTTATATCGATTCTGTTCCTGATTCCTTCTCCGTGCTTCAGTTTTCTCCGTCTGTGTGTCTTAGAGATATAAACATGTTTGTACTGTTTTGTATTACATAAAGTCTGTGAATAATACAGATCATGTATTTGGCGATCGATGATGTTCTATATCTCTTAACGTGTTGATCTGATTTAGATCTGATATAATTTTCTCAGTTTGTTGATTGAAGTACTGATTGTGCTGAACTAAATAAATGATTGTGCATGTTACTCATTGTGGGCCATTTGAGATTGCCCATTGCGAGAATTGGTCCCCTGGCTTATTGTTTTGCAATGTGGTGTCATTGGTTATCTAATATGCTTCTGCTTCTCTTCACTATCTGTGTTGGAATTACGCCTAATTCTGATTTATTTATGCTTTCAGGTCCTAATCTTAACGGTCTTTTTGGGAGGCAGTCAGGAACAACTGCAGGGTACTCATACTCTGCTGCTAACAAGAACAAGGCTGTTGCTTGGGGAGAGGACACATTGTATGATTACTTGTTGAACCCTAAGAAGGTATGCCATGGTCTTCATTCTCCTATCTTCAGTTTTGTCTCTAATATTCTCATATGATGGATCTTTTCCCCTGTGATGTTAGTCTATAAATTCTGATTGTTAAGTGAGTTGGTATTCAGAATGTTCTTACATCCCTAAACTTCATACATGTTTTTGGTTGCTTGTTGAGTCTTGAATGTAAAAGTATCAAGTTCCAATTTCTGTGTTGTGAACTTTTTTGCGGAGGAAATCATTGATACTGATAGGTTTCTTTCTCTTTCATGAGTTTTGTTCTTCTAATATTCTCAAATTGGCTTTATACTTGTCTTTTAATACTGTTTGATGTGCAATGGGGCCAGTGTTTATCTATACAGTAGTATATGCGTTAGGAAGGAATTCATAGCTTACATTTGGTCACTGTTTATTTGATGCAGTACATCCCTGGAACGAAGATGGTTTTCCCAGGGCTGAAGAAGCCCCAGGAGCGCGCAGACCTTATTGCATATCTGAAGGAATCAACACAGTAAATCTCTTGTTTAACAAACATGATCCTCTGGTTTTTGGTTTAGGTGAAGTAGACGAGTTTCCATTATAATACCCAACATTTACGTCTCAAAGAGACAGGAGAGAAACTATTTTTTGCTGTCAAATAAATGTACCGCTGTTACCCTAGTTTGGGTTGACAAACTAGTCAAACATTATTTGGAAGAGCGATTTATGATACATGTGTGGAGGCTTTGCTTCTCATGTTTGTTGTCATGTTATCTTTTGCAGCTGTTGTTGTGTTGTTTACAACATCGGTCAGGAGCATGGCTATTGTTATGCAACTATATTAGCTTTAGGATTTGTTTGATTTGATCATTTGTGGCAGACTGCTTTGTTGACGCAGTATCTAGAAATCAATCGAAACTGTCTTTTAGAAAACAAACATAAATGCCTTGTTAGCTTGATCGCTCATTGCCAACACAAAACCACGACACCAGCAGGTTGGCCTGGTTCAAGCAAAGATTGGAGATGAAGAATGTCAGTACCCAAATAGGTGCAAGTTGCTATGTTAGCCCATATGTCGATTATTGTGCTTCGATCACCTTCCTTCACGGGGAAGAGAGAAATGTTAGCTAGCTAGGCTAGTGCGCAATAAATCAACCCGACACCCTCTCGATTTTTCGCTAGATTCATGGCCCTTTTGGTTTGAAATAGAAAAGCATTTTAAAACGGAGCTAAAGAGTCTGATCCAATATGTCACGTTTGTTAGAGACTTGGAATGGAATAATATATTTCACTCCAGTAAGGGTTAAACCCTTTATTCATTGGAAACGATTTAGGTGCGGTAAGATGCTACATTATGGCATTACGGAGTAATGCACGTCGTTGGATCAAATTCAATCAAAGGACACGTTTATAAAGCCACTAAAAAAGGGCAGTTAATAGTAAAATTGGAAAAGTGTTCCCTCTTAAACTGTATAATCTCGGTTATCTCTCCCTCTCAAATCTCTCCCTCTCAAATCACGGTTATCTCAAATCTCTCCCTCTCAAATCTCAGTTAATAGTAAAATTGCAAATAAACTCTTCGGATTTCCTCCGTCTATTAATCACGGTTATCTCTCCCTCTCAAATCTCTACTCCTTTCAACTAACCGAAACCAAAGAGTCTACTATCTATCTATATACTAAAGCAGCCCGTGAACTTACACGTGACACAGTCTGGTGAATCCACGTCATTAATTTTACACGTGTCAACTTTTTGTTAATTCAGGTTCCACCACGTTAAAACAAATTATTTTAAATATTTAAGATTTTGCAATCAAAAATAAAAATCATGTTATGTAACCGAATCCGAAATACCTTTTTAATATATAACTTAAAACCAAAAATTTTAAAAGATTTTGTTACGATAAAACGTGACTTCAAAACATCAGCCAAATTTATTTATTTTTTAATTTCGAATTTAATTTATTTATATAAAATTAGGATTTATTTTAAATCAATATAATCCCTTTTTACGTTAGTCTTTTTTAATTAAGATTTTACAATCAAAAATAAAAACAAAAATTATATCATGTAACCGAATTCGAAATGCCTTTTAAATATATAATTTAAAACCGGAAATTTTAAAAAAATTTGTTATCTGAATTTAACGTGATTCCTACTTATCTACAAGACTATCTCCAATTTTATTACATATTTTTAAATCTGAAGTTTAAGAACTATATTTTGAAAAAAAAAAAAAGTTTTTTTTTTTTAATTAATTTCGAAGTTTGTAGAGTAAAACAGAGTTATAACATATTAATCTTTATCCAAATCTTAACAATACTTAATATCTTTTTTTATTTAATAAAATTAGATTTTTTTATATATTTTAAATAATTTTATTTTTATTATAATAATTTGGCATATGCTATTAGTCTTATTAACGGTGAGATAATTCACTATTTAAATTTAACTATTTGATATTGTAGTTTTTAACTTATACACGTTACTTATATTGTATAAATCTCTTTCATTTAAATTTTAATATATTATTATTTAATATTTTTAATTTTAATTTTATGATTTGTTTTATCCTTCTTTTTTTGTTAATATATGGTTTACACTTATATATCTTATATATTAAAGCAACCCGTGAATTGATACTTAGCACAGTTTCGTGCGGTCACTTCATCAATTTTAAAGTATCGTATATTCGTTAATTCACATCACATACTATAACATTTAATTTAATAAAGTCTACTCCTTTATGAGATTGATACTAACTTTGACATTCGAGTATCTTAGAGGATATTGTCCCGGATTCCTCTTTCCCGATTGTTATTGCAGGATTTGTATTCTTCCTTGATTTTCATTCATACTGTGAAAAATACAGCCTTACAACAAGTATCACGTAACAATTAAGTCAATTCTCAACATAATGAATTATCAAAGATTTTTTACGACACGCAATTATCGTCTAACCCGTGCAGAACACGGGTATTAAAACTAGTATAATACTAAAACAGAAGTGAATATTGACACATGTCATCACTACATTAAATTCGCCATGTGTCATTTTTACATTAAACCACCTCACATTTTTTCCACATGTCATCTTGAGGTTATGCCACCTCATTAATACTAAAAATTATACACATTAATGAAGATATTAATATGCACTATATCCTAATTTGAGATTTAGAATTATATATATTTGGAAAGACTATATTATGAAAAACGAAATTAAAATATATATTAGACAAAGTTTTTCTGCACGAGATGGAAATTACGGAGAATCATATATATTGATGCCATAATTATACAATATTTACCACTTATAATATTTATTGAAAAAAACTATTTTTATCATAACTTTTTATAAACATTTAATATTGTAATATATAAAGATGATCATATTGCTCATTTCACTCTACTAACTTAAATTTATTTATAATTAAATTTTTTTTTATTTTAGTATCGCAATAGATTGGATCATAAGTATAATAAATTAGTTTAAACCAAACTCGTGCATGACACGGGAATTAAGCTAGCAGGAGACTAAATCTTCAACTAAATCAAGTTTTGAGAAACCTTTTCAACTTCTTCTACAAAAATTAAACAAAAAAGAAACTGAAGAAGGTAAGTTTGTAAACACCATTGAATGACCTAGTATCATTGTTTTTGATAATCGATTTTGCATTGTAGTTTTTGTTTTACATAATAATAGTTCATCAATAGTTGAGTATCGATTTGCGACTCACGCATTGAGATTCTATACTTTTTTTTTTTGTTATTATTTTGAAATCTAACAATCATCAATATAAAGAAATTTAGACAATGTTGTAGCCATATTTTGTTGTACACAAACTATTTGTGAAAATGTCGATGAGAAAAATTGTTCGTATGGAAGTTTACATTTAGTTTTGAGCTGCATTGCAGTTAACGAACACTTATTCGTAAGTAAGAAACTGTAGAAATTAGTTCTTATCATTCATACATTTAGTTCATATAGTGGCAATATTTCAGTTAGTATCGTAATTACATTTAGTTCATTTCAAATCATTATACTTAATAAATTATAACACGTATATAAGAAATTGCGAAAATTAGTTCTTGTCATTAATAAATTTAGTTCATATAGTGGTAATATATACTTTGCATCGTAGGCATATTTAGAGCCCGTTTGGTTTAAACTCCGAAAACGGAAACGGAATGGAAACGAATCTAGTCCATACGTACACCCTTGTTCATGAAGTTGTTGGGAATCATTCATTGTGGTTTGAACTAATTGTAGTAGAATTTGATTAGTTTGAATACTTATAGGGTAACAAAGTAGGGGAAAACAAGTGCATTTTACATGAAACCAACCGGAATGAGAATATAAAAGAAATGAGGTCTTGTCTTTCCTACACGTTCATATAGTGATAATATTTTAGTTCATTTAAACTAATTATAGTTAACGAACTAAAATTTGTAAATAAGAAATATAAAAGAAATTAGTTTTTGTCATACTTACATTTCATTCAACTTTTAACGATTTTTAGTTTTAATAGTTCTAATAGTTCATATTATAATCTACATTGGTTTCTTTTTAATAATATAGTTGTTTAGACCATCTAATATATGGATAACAATGTAAAGAAAGTTAGTTATGGCCCTTAGTATATATTATAATAACCGGATTTTTTTCCGGAAATCAACTCGGGTTAACATGTTTGTCGTTTGAATCTAATTAAACTGAACCTTGACATCTCCTCAGGGCGAAGCCAGAAATTTTATAAGAGTAGACTAGATTTAAAATTTAATGATATCAATAGATTTATAAGTTCTTCAATAATAATTTAGTGTATCATGATCAATCATTTAATTTATAGTACATTAAAATAAATGGTAAAACAATCACAATAATAATGTGTCCACTTTTTGTCTTTGTAAATTCGACAATAATCAATTCTTGTTATTAATTTTATTAATAAACTTTTATCCTAATTTATGAAAAACTAAAAGCTAAATCAAGCAAAAATAGAATTAATTATCGAAAGAGAATTAATATTTATACACACAAGTGTTATATGTAAATTTAATAATTGATTAAGTATGAAATTTTGATTGTTTAAACAATAAGTTTCAAAAATAAATTTATTGTTAATTTTAATTATTAAAACTAAAACAGTTATTGAAAATAAGAAAGAGGGATATAGAAAATAAATTTAAATGCCTCTATCCCAACTCATTTCTTCACCTTCCAGGCCGACCCATGCCTTCTTTCTTCTCTCCTATCTTCATTTTCTTCTCTCATATCTTCGGCCATTTCTAGGATTGTAACGATCGAACACCAGCATCGCCTGCGAGACCGGAGAGGGAGAAGGGATGAGGCTGACGTTGAAGACCTTGGAGGCGACCGGAGTAGTAGGGCCACCGGGGACGAGCATTCTTGCCTTCTGAGCGAGCTTTCCATGCTTCTCTTCTTCGTGACCGGTAGCAGCAGCAAAGGACGGCCTTCCTCGGTCTCCTCCGGCTGCAGAGTGTAGAGCAACATCGACTAAGCCGGGGCCGGACTCCATGATATCCTCCCTTCCAAGTATGCATGGAACAAGACTGTGGTGAGACTTCTCTCCCTCCCTTCTCGCCTCCTTCCTCTCATGCGCTTGAGCCATGGATCGAACCTTCAACCTGTGAGTTTTCTATAATTCCAGATTTTGCCTCTTATAAGACTCGAACTCAGGATGTTTGGCTTTGTTCCAGTTTTCCAAAAAAACTAAGTGACGAGCAGTCAACTTCGAGACTAAGTTTAGGTACATTCCTTGTAGATGGGAATATATGGCTTATTGTGTCAAAATTTGGGAACAATCCAACTGTTAGATTTGGACTTATGATGTAGGATACAAACGTAAATTTTGAATAATAGAGGAAAATTTGGCTAGTATGGAATTGTATGTGCATGAAGCCAACTTTATAATTTTGTATTAATCTTATGAATTTTTGTTTGAGGATTTTTATCTTCTAGTCAAAAGTAGATATGACATGGTATGTGTAGGATTAATCTAGGAATTTTTGGAACTTAGTAAGAAGTAATTTTGGTAGGCCAAAGTAGGGCACTCGAGGTATTTTTCGGAAAAAAGCTTTCTTAGGGTTTTGGACATAAATTGTGAGTTTGAGCAAACCCTCAAACCCGATATGAATATTTTAGGATTACGATATGTTGTTGGACCATGGTGAGAGTCTTACATCGTTTTGGGAACTTTTCAAAATTTTAGGAAAATTATGGGCGTTTTGGTATTTTCCACAAAAGTTAGGGTTTCTTTTTCTTTCTTTACAAGAATTTCATAGATAGTCTATAAACCTTCTATAAGCTTCATAATTGATGGAATGATGTTGTTAAGATGTTTTCCTTCTTGATCAGGTTTTTGAGATCGTTTACGTGCGGATCGAGATTTTAGCATTAGTCGAATATCGAATCCGTTCAGGTAAGTCTTACGGTCTTGCTTAACTAATGATTCATGTATGTGTGTGTATTATTGTAGTGGTATATGTTGGATGTTTTATAACTACAACTTGAGTAGGATAACGTTGTGAGATAAGTGACCCAAGTGTATGAGAACAGGTAGTGGCATCACTACTCAACGCTGACAAGTGATTGGAGAGGTTCTCTAGACCAACCCACTCGGTACACGGGGTATGCATGACCCTAGTTTGCTTGGTAAACGGGGACAGAAGTGATGCTCGTGATACCTTCGTGCCACACGATAAAGTGATATTACTTTAGTGATGAAATTCGTTTCTTTTTCCTTTAGATTATGTCATGTTTCTTTTGATGGCTGATTGTCGTCCTTTTCTTCATGACATTTTGCATTTAAAACATTTTATTCAGTTTTCTTTATTTGTGCCTTGTTGTAAGATCCGGTAAAGTTGTTGTGAAACTAGGTCGGGATCCATTGTGAGGTCCTAACATGTAGCATCCCGAGTTCCTAGAATTTGGGGTGCTACAACATTATATCAAAACCAGGTTGACAAAAATGGCACTCACAATCTACTAAAAAGGGCGGAATAAATGAATAAACATAACCCGAAAGGGGTCTGAGTTTTCAAAATAAATTTGGTTTCAAACTTCATGCATAGTCGGATTGGGATAGTCAGTACGGAGGCCACCACCACTCTCCGCGGATCACCACAACGTAGTATGATATAGTTAATTGTGACCTTAGTAGTAATGTCTTGATTGTTAATGTTAGTCTTTATATACTTCGTGTAGATGAGCATACTAGGTTAGCTACTATTGCGGATCTAAGCTTTTCAAACTCATTTACGCCTCTCAACCGACTTGTTTATGCTCCTTGGCACTACGTGATGACTTATTCCTGTATTGATCTAATCACTATGTCATTCTTCTCGTCCTTTTCCCGCTTCTTGGTAGGATCTCTTGACATTGTCATCTTGAGTCGTTGTCCAGAGGAAGTCCTTTTTTGTTCTTTCGTCCTGTCCATGCCGTTTTCACAAACTTTTCCTTTCTACGGTGGTGGCTTAGAATGGTCGTGGTTATCGTAGTTTCATCCATTGTTCTCATATTCTTGGGAAGGTCATACGGCGTTCGCATTTATGAAGTCCGGAATCATTCTTTGAACTCTGGAGCTCCTTTCGAGGTGTGACTTGAGTCGGTTGGTGGTGTCCTCAAATTTCTAGTATACAGCGAGGTAGTACTTTCTAGGGGTGGGCAACGGATCGATCCGACCCGATCCGATCCGAATAGCCAGATATCCTGTAAGAACCTTAGTTTGGGAGCGAGTTTTGGTCTTAGCCGCCCCGCGGGTCTGTGAGGCCGCCCCTGCGGCTCCCCTGTTGTTCCGCCCCTGCGGCCAAGAAACCCGCCCCTGCGGTTTCCTGCGGCTGCAGCCGGCTTTGTTGACCGTTGGACCATGCTTTACTCTCTTTCCTTCTTAACCTTTTCTTACCTTAGGATGAAGGGTTTCTTCATTCTTCATCTTCCCTATCCAGCTTCCCACGATCTTTTGCTTCTTCTTCTCTTGCTTCTTCTTCTCCTTCCCTTGAGTTTGATCTTGTGTGTGAGTTTCTCTTGAAGTTTACAAGAGAGTTTGAGATGGCTTTGATGCTATGGATGCTGGTGGTTGTTGTTGCTGGGCTTGAGGCCAGCTAGTGTGTGTGACCGTTCCCTGCAGCCTTAGACCACAAGTGTGGTAAGGATCTTTCTCTCTTTCTCCTTTCTTGTTCTTCTTCTTCCTTAGCTTAGGATTAGATGATTGAATGTAGGATTGTTGTTGAAATGTGTATGTTTATGCTTGTGTATGAATCTGGAAGAGAGTGGACGTGATTGATCACGTGAAGAGTTAAAGAGAAGCCGCGAGGTTTCATTCTGCGTTGTCGCCGCCCCGCGGCTGAGAGTCACCGCCCCGCGGTTACCGTGTCACAGTGCCTGCGTCGTGCCAGCGGCTGCTGCGCTTGCCAGTGTTCCTTGTCACCGCCCCTGCGGATTTTACCTTCCGCGCCTGCGGGTGAGCTTCTCCGCCCTGCGTCCTTAGTTTACGCAGGTGCGTCTTGTCCCGGGACTACCTATAGTTAGGTAGTTCCTTTCCTTTCTAGTATGAGGAACTTAGTACCATGCTAGGATTCGGATGTTGACGAGTATGATATGGAATTGCCGGTTAGGGCTTTGAGGTTTACGAGTTGGATATGATCCCTTATGGATCCCTTGGGTCTAGGTGTGACCCTTTGTATGATAGGAGTTTGATATTTATGTATGCCTTGTATAGGCCGTGTTATCCTCAGTTTGGAGTGGACTGAGTTGAGGTTGATCAGTGAGACGACTACGAGGTTGAGGTAAGTCCGTGGGACTTACTTAGTTGTCATTCCTTTATAGGATGTTGTGCTGAGTGGTGTGTGTTATATGTTTATAGCATGTGTTATGATGGTCACCGACCTATGATGTATTGATTGCCCATTGTAGGGCTGTGACAACTTTTCCATTCATCCCGCTGGGAGTTGGGGGTTCTCTGTGGTCAGGCCAGACCTGGTAAACGGTTCGGGCACTCTCCATTCCCTTAGGGTACACGGGGAGGTGTTCCAGGCACCATTCCAGCTGGTTATAGTACCCAGAGGCGAGGGTTATATTCCTTGTCACTTATGTTTATATGGATATTTATATATGAGTTGATTGTTGGACTTTATAAAGATAATGAACGGGTAAATGTTGAAAGCATGATGATGTGTTAAGATTTCTGATGTGTGTTTGTGCTCTAGCATATTCCTATATTTGTGTATGGTTAGCTAACGGTTTTATACCGTGTTGTAGACACTTTGCAGGATAGGAGAGCTGCAGAGTGATTCAGAGTGGGTGATCCGCTGAGGGCTCCGTACACTGGGGCGGTATGGGGATATGGGTTATTTTGATGTACAGTTTAGTTTGTTTGTACTCAGCGGTACATTGTATTACCTTTTTGGATATATCTATTATATCAGTTTCATGTTTTGTTTTAATCTATCGGTGCCTTGTTGTAAGATCAGTGAAATTGTTGTCAGGCTAGGGTCAGGATCCATTGTGAGATCCTAGCCCAGTAGCACTCCGAGTCCTACGGATTTGGGGTGTTACAAAGTTGGTATCAGAGACCAGGTTGACAAAAATGGCACTAGTAATCTGCAATAAAGTCAAATAGATAACTAAACAGAACCCGAAAAGGGGTCTGACTTTTCAAAATGTTTTGGTTTTGAAATGAGTACAAATGTTTTGGGATACCGTGTACGGGAGTCATCACCCCTCTGAAGACCTCGACAGTATATATATATATATATATATATATATATATATATATATATATATATATATATATATATATATATATATATTCTGCTGTGATTGATCTGTGATATATCTATACATATGGCATATATATAGCCTTCTAAGATAGGTTTACGTCTTCTACAGATGGTTCAGACTAGAGCCTTACCTGCCAGCAAGACGAAGTAGAGGTAGACCCCTCTAGGTAGAGGACGGGGTAGGACTCCTGCGGTTGGTTTACAGGCAGCAGGAGAGGTCCATGAAGAGGTTGCTGAGAGTGCCGTTCCTGAGGCTGAGAACGGTGCAGCTGAGCGGACAGGGGCCACAGAGAGCCCAATCTGCGGGAGTCTGACCGTGTTCTCCCATGGAGGGACCAGCCTTCCGCCGATACATACGACGTGTTGAAGAGGCTGCCAGGGCAGGTAGGCCTGCTCCTGATTTTGCCGGAACAAGAGGACCATCTGAGAGGTCGCCACCACACTGTCACTCAGGTGACCAGCTGTACAGGTACCTCTGCCTGAGATTTGCTCGGGCTACAGAGGAGCATAAAGGGCCTCGACCAGACACTTGGTTGAAGGCTTTTCATCAATGCGGAGTACTCCTTTCACTGCGAAAGTGGGGCTAGAGTGGAGCTTTGGATAGACATGTAGACTCGGCTCTAGAGTCTATTAGATGTCCAGCTGACAGCAGATTGAGTTGGTGCAGACCTTGTTCAGAGATTTGCACAACACTGGTGGAGGTCTGTACGAGTACAGGTTACTAGTTATGAGCAGATGAAGACTCTGATCCGAGAGCGTTTCTACCCTGCCTCGTTGAGGAGGGAGAAACTGCGAGACTTTGTTGAGCTGGGTTCGAGGATGTACCCGGTCTCAGAGGCTATTAGGAGATTTTAGGAGGAGCTGGCATTGCTGGGTCCAGCTGCACCTGCTGCAGATCAGCACGTGTATTTGTTTTCTCGACGTCTGAGGGATACTACCCGTACCTATAATGGCGGGTTTTCACTGTGAGACCTTGGTCGATTATCAGGACTGGACTTCTGATTACGAGAGGGAGAGAGCTAGCCAGAGGAGACTTATCAGACCGGAGGGTCTGAGAAGAGACAGAGGACTGGTCAGACCAGTGGTACTGGTGGAGCTGCTGGCTCGAGGAGCTGCTGGCTCCGGGCGAGGCCAGAGTCGCCAGAGTCGTCCTCCATCTGCACCGGGTGAAGATAAGGGAGTGCAGTGCTTCAACTGCAGTGAGTATGGGCATATGAGGTCAGAGTGTACTAGGCAGCCAGTGACCTGTTTCACTTTTGGCCGACCTGGTCATAGAGCTACCTTCTGTAGACGAGGGAGAGCTTCATCACAACAGGATTCTTCTCCTGCTAGTGCAGCAGGAGGTGGACAGAGACCACCTCAGCAGCAGCAGCAGAGTCAGGGATAGCAGAGGGTCCCAGATCGCCCTACGACTCAGGGATCCGCTCCTCGGCCGAGTAGAGGCAGAGGCCGTGGTGGGGGCACCACTGATACCAGAGGCCCACAGGGTCGTGTTTTTGAGCTGAGGAGTGCAGAGGAGTCAGCTACACCTACTGCTACAGGTACCATTCTGATTCATGGTTCACCTGTTAGAGTTTTATTTGATACTGGTGCTACACACTCTTTTATTTCTGATGCCTGTGTAGAGCGTCTGGGTTTAGATACAGTTGAGGGGATGCCCTTTATTATAGGGTTACCCGATGGTGGTAGGGTCAGAGGTACCCGTGAGATTCACGGTTGTCCCATTTCTATAGGGACTCGTGTGTTACTAGTTGACTTCTTTGTCATGCCGTTAGAGCATGAGGAAGTTATACTAGGTATGGATTGGATGGCTAGACATTCTGCAGTCTTAGATATAGGTAGGAGGACTGTTACCCTCTCTACCGAGTTAGGTCAGATAGAGGTTTTCCGAGGTTGGGACCTTGGAAAGGTAGGCACAGTTATCAGCGCTATACAGGCAGCAAGACTTATTGCACAGGGTTGCGAGGCCTTCTGGTGTTATGCCATGAAGGAGGGGGAGAGTCCAGCGTTAGAGGATATCCCAGTGGTTTGTGAGTTTACTGATGTTTTTACTAAGCCGTCCAGTTTGCCGCCCCAAAGGAGTGTGGATTTCAGTATCGAGTTAGAGCCTGGTACGAGACCCATCTCGAAGGCCCCATACCGGATGACGCCTGTCGAGATGTTAGAGCTGAAGAAGCAACTCGAGGAGTTGGCTGAGAAGGGCTTCATTCGCCCTAGCGTGTCCCCATGGGGAGCACCTGTCCTCTTCGTACGGAAGAAGGACGGATCACTAAGTTTATGCATAGATTACAGAGAGCTGAACAAGGTGACCATCAAGAACAAGTATCCACTGCCGCGCATTAATGATTTGTTAGATCAGCTACAGGGAGCGACTGTGTTTTCCAAGATTGACCTGCGTTCCGGGTATCACCAGCTGAGGGTGAGGGAGCAGGATGTGTGTTGATGCAGAGAGGCAGGGTGATTGCATATGCGTCTAGACAGCTGAAGACGTATGAGGAGAACTACCCGAGTCATGATCTGGAGTTGGCAGCGGTAGTTCATGCACTGAAGATTTGGAGACATTACCTGTATGGTGTTACGTGTCAGATCTTCATAGACCATCAGAGTCTGAAGTACATTTTCACGCAGCGGGAATTGAATAACCGCCAGCGTAGGTGGCTCGAGTTGATCAAGGGTTTTGATCTGGAGATTCTGTATCATCCGGGGAAGGCGAACGTAGTCGCCGATGCCCTGAGCAGGAAGACGCCTCGAGAGCAGGCGATTGCGAGGCTGACAGTTCAGCATTAGTTGCAGAGAGACCTGATCTAGTTAGAGCTGGACATCCAGTTTCCTGATGAGGATGCCCAGCTGCGTACATTAGAGGTCCTTCCTGATCTGTTGGATGAGATCCGGCAGAAACAAGAGACTTGCCCGACTTTACAGAGGATCAGAGATAGGATGTCTCGGGATGAGGCACCACAGTTCCTGCTAGGAGCAGATGGAGTTTTGAGACGCCATGGTCGCGTCTGTGTACCTGCTGATACAGAGCTGAGACAGAGGATATTACAGGAGGCTCACTGCACACCTTACTCGGTACATCCAGGGACGAGTAAGATGTATCAGGACTTGAGACGTATATATTGGTGGGGAGGGCTGAAGCCCGATGTGGCCAGATTTGTGGCACAGTGTGCGACCTACCAGAAGGTCAAGATCGAGCATTTCAGACCTGGAGGTGAGCTCCATCCACTTTCTGTTCCACAGAGGAAGTGGGAGGACGTCACCATGGACTTTGTGACTGGACTGAGGCTGAGCCGGAGTTTTGATGCCATCTGGGTCATAGTTGATAGACTGACGAAGACGGCACGTTTCATTCCTATTCAAGAGACGTGGACGGTTAGCAGATTAGCAGAGGAGTACACTAGGTAGATAGTGAGACTCCATGGTGTACCGAGGACGATCGTCTCTCACAAAGATGTCGTACTCCGTTATGCAGGGATGAGTAGAGCAGTGTCAGTGGTTTAGCACCTGATCAAATTCAGGATGATATGGCTCGAGTAGCATTGATTAGAGAGCGTATGTTGACTGCACAGAGCCGTCAGAAGTTTTATGCTGACAGGAGGCGTAGACCTCTAGAGTTCAGGGTTGGAGCCCATGTGTGGCTGAGGGTGTCCCCGACACGAGGTGTTAGGCGTTTTGGCATTAAGGGGAAGTTGAGTCCCCGATATGTCGGACCGTTCGAGATACTGGATCGGGTTGGGAGTGCCGCTTACAGATTAGCCTTGCCTCCGAGATTAGAGGGTGTTCACCCTGTATTTCACGTGTCTCAGCTGAGGGAGTATATACCAGATCCGAGACACATCGTGAGTTATGAGGATTTGGTGGTTGAGCCGGACCACACTTTTGTTGAGCATCCGATTGCAGTCTTAGAACGAGGTATGAGACGCCTGCGTTCGAAGGACATACCTATGCTTAGGATACAGGGGTCGAGACGAGGACCTGAGGAGGCTACATGGGAGACTGAGGATAGTATCCAGAGGAACTATCCAGAGTTCTATGCCGAGATAGGTGCACCAGTAGGATCACCGAGTAGATCTTAGTACTAGCTTGGTGAGTCTTATGTGCTTACATGCTTATATGCTATGATATGTTATTTCATGCTAGCTTGTTGTGATTATGATCTTATTAGATCTTGTTGTGCTAGTATGATTTCTGTTTATAGCTGGAGATGGCTCTTTCCTCCATGCTATTAGGATATGTTATGCTGGAGTGGATGGTTTCCTCCATGCTTATGTTGAGATTATAGAGAGAGTTGTACCTCGGCTTGTGAGTCCGAGTGGTTTGAGGATTTTACAAGTTTCGGGACGAAACTTGTTTTTAGGGGGTGAGGTGTAAGAGCCTTAGTTTTGGGAGCGAGTTTTGGTCTTAGCCGCCCCCGCGGGTCTGTGAGGCCGCCCCTGTGGCTCCCTTGTTGTTCCGCCCCTGCGACCAGAAAATCAGCCCTGCGGTTTCCTGCGGCTGCAGCCGGCTTTGTTGACCGTTGGACCATGCTTTACTCTCTTTCCTTCTTAACCTTTTCTTACCTTAGGATGAAGGGTTTCTTCATTCTTCATCTTCCCTATCCAGCTTCCCACGATCTTTTGCTTCTTCTTCTCCTTCCCTTGAGTTTGATCTTGTGTGTGAGTTTCTCTTGAAGTTTACAAGAGAGTTTGAGATGGCTTTGATGCTATGGATGCTGGTGGTTGTTGTTGTTGGGCTTGAGGCCAGCTAGTGTGTGTGACCGTTCCCTGCAGCTTTAGACCACAAGTGTGGTAAGGATCTTTTTTCTCTCTTTCTCCTTTCTTGTTCTTCTTCTTCCTTAGCTTAGGATTAGATGATTGAATGTAGGATTGTTGTTGAAATGTGTATGTTTATGCTTGTGTATGAATCTGGAAGAGAGTGGACGTGATTGATCACGTGAAGAGTTAAAGAGAAGCCGCGAGGTTTCATTCTGCGTTGTCGCCGCCCCCGCGGCTGAGAGTCACCGCCCCCGCGGTTACCGTGTCACAGTGCCTGCGTCGTGCCAGCGGCATGCTTGCGCTTGCTAGTGTTCCTTGTCACCGCCCCTGCGGATTTTACCTTCCGCGCCTGCGGGTGAGCTTCTCCGCCCTGCGTCCTTAGTTTACGCAGGTGCGTCTTGTCCCGGGACTACCTATAGTTAGGTAGTTCCTTTCCTTTCTAGTATGAGGAACTTAGTACTATTCTAGGATTCGGATGTTGACGAGTATGATATGGAATTGCCGGTTAGGGCTTTGAGGTTTACGAGTTGGATATGATCCCTTATGGATCCCTTGGGTCTAGGTGTGACCCTTTGTATGATAGGAGTTTGATATTTATGTATGCCTTGTATAGGCCGTGTTATCCTCTAGTTTGGAGTGGACTGAGTTGAGGTTGATTCAGTGAGACGACTACGAGGTTGAGGTAAGTCCGTGGGACTTACTTAGTTGTCATTCCTTTATAGGATGTTGTGCTGAGTGGTGTGTGTTATATGTTTATAGCATGTGTTATGATGGTCACCGACCTATGATGTATTGATTGCCCATTGTAGGGCTGTGACAACTTTTCCATTCATCCCGCTGGGAGTTGGGGGTTCTCTGTGGTCAGGCCAGACCTGGTAAACGGTTCGGGCACTCTCCATTCCCTTAGGGTACACGGGGAGGTGTTCCAGGCACCATTCCAGCTGGTTATATTACCCAAAGGTGAGGGTTATATTCCTCGTGTCACTTATGTTTATATGGATATTTATATATGAGTGATTGCTGGACGTTATAAAGATAATGAACAGGATAAATGTGTGAAAGCATGATGTTTTGTTAAGATTTTTGATGTGTGTTTGTGCTCTAGCATATTCCTATATTTGTGTATGGTTAGCTAACGATTTTATACCGTGTTGTAGACCCTTTGCTGGATAAGAGAGCTGTAGAGTGATTCAGAGTGGGTGATCCGCTGAGGGCTCCGTACACTGGGGCGGTATCGGGGATATGGGTTATTTTGATGTACAGTTTAGTTTGTTTGTACTCAGCGGTACATTGTATTACCTTTTTGGATATATCTATATATCAGTTTCATGTTTTGTTTTAATCTATCGGTGTCTTGTTGTAAGATCAGTGAAATTGTTGTCAGGCTAGGTCCATTGTGAGATCCTAGCCCAGTAGTCTCCGAGTCCTACAGATTTGGGGTGTTACATATCCGAATAGAAATTTTCATGAAACCCCCGATCCGTATCCGGCCGGATATCCGGCACTTTTTCCCGGATCGGATCGGATAATTATCCGCGGATATCCGGCCGATCCGTTTGATCCGAATTCCAAAATATACTATCCGAAAATGATTTTTATCCGGATCAGATTATTATCCGCGGATATCCGGATGATCCATTTTATCCGAATGACTTTTTTTGACCCGGTTGATCCGTTTGATCCGAAAATGAATTTATCCGGATTAGGATAGCCAACTGATCCGTTTGATCCGCATATCCGTTTGATCCGAACATGTATTACCTACTTTGTTTAACACTAAACGTAATTAATAAAAAACAATTCAAAGACACAAAACAAAATCCAAATAAAAATGCTAATTCATAGATATGATTATAAAAAGAACATTAAAGTACATTGTGATAAGAAAATAAAATTAAGGTTTTTAAAACAATTGATATATCTAATTTTACCCTTTATAACTACTTCATAAAATACAAAATAAAAAAGATTGAGCATGCTAAAGTAAAAGTAAACAATTTTAATCTTGATAAATATTTAATTTTTTTAGTGTTGAAAACATTAATAAATAGAAAATGTTATCATTAATATTATCAAAGTCAATGAACTTATTTTTAAGGTAATAAAATCTAGTTGATTGTAATTTCATTAAAAATATTATGAATAAGAATTGCACAAGAAAAAAACGATATTAATACAAAATTAATATAATATGAAAAAAAAATTATTCTTTAAAACAAAAATATTTTATAAATACATACATATATAGACGGTTTCATGAAATGAGACGTCTTGTAATAAAAGATTGATTTGCTAAGAAGAAATGACTAAAGTTATAGTTATCATAATCATCATTACTTATATATTTTTAAGACTTTGACATATATCTTATGTCTATCATTGTTAAAAGAGTTAGACTTTTAAAACATCATTATACAAACTTATACTATATAATAAGAAATTTATATTATTACATATCTTATTTTTAATACTTCTTATTTTTAATACTTTAACACACAACATCATTATTTATATAACGAGAAACTTATATTTAAGAGAAAATATGAGCATATGTATTAAACAACAATTCAGATTATGATCATACTTATAAAATATGTTTATGTATGTTGTAAATAAAATTAGCGTGATCTATTCATTGTTTTGCTTAAATATTTAACTTTTACCAATTTCTAATAAAAAGATTATTATTGAGATTAACTTGTACATATATAATTTATTAAGTTGTAAACAAAGACATAATCATATTTATAAACATATATATGTTAGAACGACATCAACTTATATTAAAAGATTATTATGAACATTTGTTAGTTTAAAGTTTAAACGAGATCGACTTATGATAAAATACATTGTCAGGACTAGCTTGTACATATATAAGTTATTAAGATGTAAACAAAGACATAATCATATTTATAAACATATATGTGTTAGAACGACATTAACTTATGTTAAAAGATTATTATGAACATTTGTTAGTTTAATTTTAAACGAGATCAACTTATGATAAATTACATTATCGAGACTAACTTTTACATATATAAGTTATTAAGTTGTAAACAAAGACATAATCATATTTATAAACATATATATGTTAAAACGACATTAACTTATATTAAAAGATTATCATGAACATTTGTTAGTTTAAAGTTTAAACGAGATCAACTTATGATAAACTAATTATCGAGACTAACTTGTACATATATAAGTTATTAAGTTGTAAACAAAGACACAATCATATTTATAAACATATATATGTTAGAACGACATTAACTTGTATTAAAAGATTATTATGAACATTTGTTAGTTTAAAGTTTAAACGAGATCAACTTATGATAAAATACATTATCGAGACTAAGTTGTACATATATAAGTTATTAAGTTGTAAACAAAGACATAATCATATTTATAAACGTCTATATGTTAGAATGACATCAACTTATATTAAAAGATTATTATGAACATTTGTTAGTTTAAAGTTTAAACGAGATAAACTTATGATAAAATACATTATCGAGACTAAGTTGTACATATATAAGTTATTAAGTTGTAAACAAAGACATAATCATATTTATAAACATTTATATGTTAAAACGAGATCAACTTATATTAAAAGATTTTTATGAGCATTAATTTGTTAGTTTAAACGAGATCAACTTATGATAAAATATATTATCGAAACTAATATTATCATAGCAAAGATATAATCATATTTATAAAAGATTCTTATAAACATTTGTTGATTTGTACATTTTCGATTCATTAATTTGTCTAAATCAAATATTTTTACAACGCAATATATTTTTAAATACAAATAATAGTACAAAATGATAAAATACAACTTATTTAGTATAAATATATTGTTTATTTGATTAAATATTTTCAAATATGAATATTAGTACAAAATTAATATATTGTATACATACATATATTTTTATGTTATTTAAGTATAAATTTATTGTTTATTTGATTAATATTTTATACAAATATTTTTTTACAATTAAATATTTTAAACCGGATATTTCCGGATATCCGACGACCCGTGGATATCCGGTGATCCGACGATCCGCGGATATCCGATGATACGACTGATCCACGGATATTCGATGACCCAACGATCCGCGGATATCCGATGATCCGTGGATATCCGTATTTTATCCGGATATCCGAATGCCTAAAACACCAATCCGTATCCGATCCGGTGATCCGGGAAAATCTCCCGGATCGGATCGGATTCGGACCGGATCAAAACGAATACTAAAATATCAGGTTTTTTCGGATCGGGTCAACGGTTTTTCGGACTGGATCGGATTGGTTTTGGCCACCCCTAGTACTTTCCGCAATCCCATATTCCGTCCTCTCGTCTTCGACAAGTTTTATTCTTACAACTATGTGCTATGTCTGAAAGAGCCCATTATTCTTACTCCGTTCGGGAATGGTGAATAGGCAATTGCCTCCACATCGACCAGTCAGGTTACTATCTTAGTATGCACCATTTGTAAGAGACAGTCGACTATAGTAACTACACTATTATTTCTAAACAAAAGCTACTTGATAACTGATTAATACATATTATACTTGATCTTATCCAAAAGATTAAAAAAATATATTTTTTATTTAATCTTCCAAACTTCTATTTATACAATTTTGCAAACTCTCAAAGATACTTGATAATTAATGTGAGAAAAACTGATAACCTAGCAATTCGTGAAAATATAACCGAAGTAAAAAAGACCGTGATAACAACTAATTTTTAAAGATAATTATGAAAAAAGATTTGATAAAGAAAGAAAATTTATTATACCGAAATACATGACTTTTTTTTAAATTAACTAACAATAACATACCACAAATTTATTTTAAATAAAAAATCGTTATTCAAAATCATTAATTTTTGGTTATAAGTAATTATATAACAATGACAGTCTTGTAACTATTTTAGAATAAAAAGGTAATGTGACGTTTTCAGTGTCTAAAAGTGACGTTAGTATCTTTTATTTTAGTAATTTAAATATTTTATTAAAAAAATATAGTATTTTGATATAAGATAATTTTAAATATTATAAATAAAAAATAAGGATTTAAAAATAATTTTGGAATTAAAATTTAATATAATATTTAAAATAATATTATTTTAATTGGACATCCAAAATTTATTGGTGGGCCTTGAAAATCATGCAAACGGAGTGTGTAGGAGAAGCTTAAGAACCCCATCCACTTTCCTCCACAATGAGTCTCCACACTAAAAATCCTACCTAGGCAAGGTAAGCGTTAAAGAAAAATTAATAAATAAAGTTGAAACCTCTTTTGTTTTCTATAAATAAAGCCTAAATAAAAGGCCTAAAAAATGAAACAAAAAGAAGCAATTTTCTTCCATATAGGAGTATATTCTTCAAGCTTCTAACAACATGGTTACTTCTTTCCTTACAAAACCAAACCCATTTTTATAGATCACCGTACTCGGGTTGATCCGATGATGGCAACGGGTATTGAGATCCCGTGCAAGCGGAAGAGAAAACCATCAGGGACACCGGGTAAGTAAATTCGAACTTAATTAATCGACTTTAATAGAATTGATCGAAGATGATGAATTTACGTATAGATCCGGATGCGGAGGTGGTGTCGTTATCACCAAGAAGACTAATGGAATCAGACAAGTACGTGTGCGAGATATGCAAGCAAGGGTTCAAGAGAGAGCAAAACTTGCAAATGCACAAGAGGACACACAAGGTGGAGTGGAAGTTGCTCAAGGGTAACAATAATAACTTGCCGAGGAAGAAAAGGGTGTATGTTTGCCCGGAGGCCACGTGTCTGCACCACGACGCCTCCCACGCCCTCGGAGACCTCGTTGGGATCAAGAAGCATTTCAAGAGAAAACATAACTCGATTAGGCAATGGATTTGCTCTAAGTGCTCCAGGACTTACGCTGTTCATTCTGATTTCAAGGCTCATCTTAAGACTTGCGGCACCCGCGGCCACTCTTGTCACTGCGGTCGCGTCTTCTCCAGGTTATTCATCGAATTCATTTCAATTTAACTCATTTATATGTTTTAAATCGTTATTCAATATCCTAATATTAGTAACATATTTAAAAATTTTATTATTTCATTTTGATTACCTTATATGTTTTTGATGAGTCAGAGTCTTCAATTATGAGACCAGTATTTAAATGTTTATTTTTAGACAATTTCGGAGGGTGTCATATAATTTAACTTTTTCAGATGATGTCTAAGAATTTTTTTTCATTTTTCAGATGGTATTTTTGAACTTTACTATCATTAATATAAATTAGCATCTATTAACACTTTAATAGAATAAAAATTCAAATTATTCATTCAAAAAATTATCTATACCTTTAAAATGACTATTATCAATAACTATCAAAAAAAATAGTTATCTTATTTTTTTCTCAAAATATCAATTTATAAATGGTAAAAGGGTATAATCCAAAAAAAAGTCTAAAATTAAGACATTATTCGGAAACTGAAAAATTATTTGATATAATCCGAAAAAAATAAAAAAAATAAAATACAGGATACCATCCGAAAATTATCGGCGGTCTAGCTAATTGCACCTGATCTCTAACCATCTTTGTCTTCTTCTCATGATCAACTACGTCTATAGATGTAAATGTATAACTTATAGTCCAATGCATATAAATTTCTCATCATTATCTATATCTTTTGTCATGTATACAAACGTTTTTCCTTGTCATCTAATGGCTGGTGAAGGCTCGAGAGCTTCATAGAGCATCAAGATGCCTGCAACATCCAAGTCGACGCTTCCTTGACTCAAACAACTACCATCGCAACTACAAACCAGAACAACAACAAATTGGAGCTACAACTCTTCACGGTGCTACCAAATCTTCAAGAAACCACCATATCAGATCATCAAAACCATTCTTCGACCCCTCTACAACTCTCCATCTGCAATTTCAGCAAGGAAAATAATATACTCGACAACCCGGTAACAACATCACAACCAAGGAATTCAATTCATCGCATATGTTTAGGTCAGACCGTTCATCCGGTCCGGACTAGACCTAGACTGAAAGTTTGCTAGTAGACCGAACCTGAATATCCTGTCTAGGTCCGGTCTGGACTGGTTGGGCCAAACCCTTATATTTATTTTTGGGTTTTTTTGGCACAAAATTGGACCCTTTAAAAAATTTAACAAACCGGTCCGAACTGGTTCGGTTCAGAACCGAGTCGGTCCTAAAACTTGTCCAACCCTAGCTTAGGGTGGCGGTACAACTTTTTATTTTTGTTTTTAATATAAAGTATTATCTACCTACTTAGTGATATACGGGTGCTTGAATTTGAAGGAGGGTGAGAAACGAGAAGAGTTGATAAGGCAGGCGATATCGGATAAAGCTTACGCAGATGAAGCAAGGCGAGAGGCAAAGCTACAAATGGAGAGAGCCGAGAGAGAGTTTGCGAACGCCAAGAGGATAAGGCAGAATGTCCTTGCGGATCTTGACAAGGCCTTGGCGTTGAAAGACCATGCATCCAACCGGATTAAGGAGACACTACTCGAGATAACGTGTAATGTTTGCAAGATGCAACTCGAACCGAGTGACCACAACCAAATTACCCAAGTTCAATATGTCGCCTAAAGGACAACTTGGCTAGCTAGCTTCAACCATCGATCATAATACAGGAAAACCTTTGTTATATATAATATTATACATCTACAAATCGACCTGCGAGGCTATGTGGATGATAATAGTTGTTTGCGCATGAAATAACAGTGATAATATACTTTTCAAATAAAAGACTTGTTATCATGTTCGATTATACTTCTTGAATTTAAAATGTTATCATTTCCCAATTAAATTTAGGGTGTGTTTGTTAGTAGATTAGGATTATTTTAAATATTATTTTAGATGAAAATTAAAAGAGATTAAAATTTTACATAGGACTTATTAAGGATTAATTAATTTAAGATAATTTAGTTGGGCGGTTTGATAAGAATTTTTTTTAATGGGCTTAATTAATAGAAATTTACAAATTTACCCTCAGTATCTTTTCACATATGAAATCGAGATCAAGCCAATGATCGGCGATTAATGGAACAAACTGATGACTTGATAAACCAGTGAGGCAATCAGAGAGGACCCTTAGGGTAGAGGGCTACGATTGACAGGCAATGGAGATTGTTGAAGAATTGTGTCGGATTTTATTTATGTGAGGGTACATGTGGAATCTATAATAATTGAAAGAAATTAATTCCCTTTAACCTTGCTAGAGGGAGGTTATTTTTTAGCCATTTTTAATCCCTAATAATCTCCCTTATAATCCCTCTTAAAATTTCCATCTTCAATCAAACGTGTCAATAAAATTAATCCTCAAATTATAATCTATACTAACCTTGACTAATCTACTAACAAACACACCCTTAGTAAAACTAGGCGTGCTCAGATTTGCATTGTGTGCATGTAGGATATGTTAGGAAACAACAATACCATAAAGTGAAACAAAACAGAAGATGGAGTGATTAAAGCGCACAAGATCATTAACTACTTTTCGCTAACCATGACAGAATTATCCTTTCGTAATGGAAGAATTTGATAAAATACATTAGTTCACTAATATTACTTAGTAGTTGTCCTACATGCACATAATACAAGAATTAAATAAAAAATCTTGTAATAGATTAAAAATTATTGATATATTAAATTAAGGGAAAATTAATTCAAATAATTAAAAAAATGATATATACAAACTTATTCATTAATGGAGGACATTCACTAAGTCATTATGACGAAGTTAGGTTAGATAGCAAGTTCACCCTTTCGTTATCTTAAAAAACATATATTTCTTGAAGATTTGACGATGATAAGAAAAGAAAACAACTAACTTGTTACCACTTTGGGCAAAATGATCCTAGGATACCATAATGAGGATCTCTTGTATCCTCGAACCTATACAATGATCCAAAAAAGCTATTTTCATAGAGATATTATTAAGGGTTTTAAATATTTTAGAAAGATATTTTTATGAGTTCTAAAAACATGTAATAAATCATTCGGCAATTGAGAGATCATCGATGTATATATTAATTGAAAATCATATAGATAATATGTGACGTCTGAATATTGAAAAAACCCGATATGGGGTCCAAACGTAGATCATATACCATCGGATGTGTCCACTTCCTGAACCCTCGGGAAGGGGTACTTCATCTCCATGATCTCCAAACTCGTTGATCGGTCTACAGATTCCATGTCAGACCTGGGGGGATCCCAACACCACGATGTCTGAGCGAGGGGATTTACTCGACTTTGTGAAGTGTGACATTTGAACTATATCAACAAGATATACATGTATGTCTCTTTGTTGGGATAACTAATACTTTCAAGTGAGATTAATAAATACCAACTACCAAACAATTAGCCAATTTTTTAACTAATATTGGCAATCCTGAAAATGAAAGTTGGACCGATTTTATACATAAATTCAATGGATAAAACTAAAAAGGATATGTCTAATTTGAAGAAGTTCAAGAAGCTCCAAATGTTACAAATCAATTATACAAGCGTCTGGGATACTCGGAAGAGGGGACACTCAGAAGAGGATGACGCCCCCTATATACTACCCATACAGGGTGATGTGATCGTACTCGCTTCAAACACGAGGATCTACTAGCACAAGTTCACACTCGGATTGTAATCGGGGAAATGAAACTCTCTTTTTTTTGAATTTTGTGTTTTTGGATATGAAGAGTAAATTCCCTCGGCCTCTCACTTTAGAAATCCCTCAACTCGAACGAACTACCTCGGAATCTCACTTTGGGGTTCAAACCTTCGCTCCTCGGCCTCTCACCTTAGAACCACTTAAGCATCTCACCTAGAATTCGGGTTTTGTTTTAAAGAAAAAAACAACTTTGAAAGCACAAAGGCTAACTCACTATATTGAACTTTGATTGTCTTACAATGAGTATGCACAAGGCTTTATATAGCATACAAAATCAGCCTTGAAACACCCCTAATAGTTTCTAGAAATACCAAAGTGATACGGGGTTAGCCATGCGGTTGCCCTGATCTTTCAACACCAAGACTCGATAGAATAAGATATGGGGGAAAACGTGTATATAGATAGAAAATGGATGAATGATCTGATGATGGGGATGGATCGGAAGCTCGATAGATCTGGTCGGATTACTTGAAGCAACCAAGAGCACACTGGGAAAACTAAGACCCTAACACACAACTTGGAATGATTGAAGAAACCCTCCCGCTATAATCCCACACACAGGGGAATACGATTGTCCTAAAAGCACGAGACGTTGCCTGAAGTTGAATTGAGAGTATTAGCTTGTTTGATCCAAGCTGATACGACGCAAAACAGTCCAAGTTGCTTGACGAACAAGAATCCACTCGCTCAGGTTTGAATAGGATTTCACCTTTTTTTTCAATTTCTCGAGAGAAGTAAATACTAAAAGTATTTGAAGTGTTCTGTTTATAAAATTGGGTGATGAAAAAACGTGCACCTCCTATCCCTTATATAGGCAGTTGGACGACCTCTAGAGGGTTTACAAAAGATAGATATAATCTATGGGCCAAATCTAATCTAAAGCCCAGACAAAATAAAAGATAAGATCAAATCTAAAAAATATGATCATATATTGGGTTGAACTAACAAACCAAAATAACACAAAATAACACAACTAAAAGCAAGCCCATAATAATTAAAATAAGTCCAAATATGGGTTGGAAATAAAATAGCTAGTTGGGCCTAATTTAGCCACTTAAATTAGCCCAAAATCCTTCTTCCTTCAAGCCTTCTTCACGTGACTCTTGTACAAGATGTATTGATGAATCTCGGTCTTATGTGTGCTGATCTCGGCCGAGATCATCATCTCGTGCTTCCCTGTGATCATCTTGGCTGGAATAGTGTTCATCATCTTGCACGTAGGTATGATTATTGGACTGCACGTGTAACACCATCCTTGTGCTCTCTTCTAATGCTCCCATCTTCATGTAGCAACTTTCCAATTCATGCATCCCCTTCCTAAATGTTCTCCCATTCGTTTGGTTTGCGCTCTTGTGATTGGTCCTGTGGGTAGTGGCTGAGATGCTCTTGCATCATTCTCCCTTTCTCGAAAAGGATTCGATCTCGAATCCAGCATGTCTTCATCACTATGAAAATGAGTGAGATCCGCAACATTGAAAGTTGCACTGACTTCACAGTCCCCTGGAAGTTCTAATTGATATGCATTATCCCCAATTCTTTTGAGAACCTTAAATGGTCCATCTCCTCGTGCATCCAGCTTGTTCTTCCTCCTAGATGGAAATTGTTCCTTCCTCAAATGTACCCATACGAGGTCTCCGGGCTAGAATACAACACGACGTCTCCCTTGATTGACTCGTGCAACTACAACTTCTGATTTTTGAATTAAACGGCTTTTTGTCCGTTCATGCAGTTCCTTTATGAATTCCACCTGTTTTCCTACATCAAAATTTTCCTTCTCCCTCATAGGAAAGGGAATAAGATCAAGTGAGGTAAAGGGGTTCATACCATAAACACAATCAAAAGGTGAAAGCTGCGTGGAAGAATGAATTGTTCGATTATACGCAAATTCCACGTGGGATAGGGTATCCTCCCGTGCTCGATATTAATATTCCTGCGAATGATGGTCCTTAGAACAGTGGTAAAAGTTTGATTTGTTACCTCAGTTTGTCCATCGGTGCGTGTGATGTAGAAACTTATCTAGATTGGGAACAAAAAAACTGAGCAAAATTTCGAGTTTTACTACTACATTAATGCACAATGAGTAGCCATAACTTCCATTAAATTCATAGACTTTGCTTATCATTGGTGGTTTGAGGATAAAGAAGAAAGAAATTTTAGAGGTTATCCACAATTTGATACTTGGGATGAACTAAAAACTACATTGAGGAATAGGTTTGTGCCGGATGACTATACCGAAAGAGTTCATGCTATGTTAGAAAAACTAAGACAAGGAAATAGGACCCAGATGAATTTTAAAAAGAATTAAGGAATTTAGTCTTTAGGTCTGGACTTAGTTTCTCTGAAGGTTATATCATTTCTAAGTTTATCAATAGTTTGAATTCTGACCTTAAGGCCATATTAAATATACAACATTTTGTGAGAGGGGCGCCTATTGAAGAGGTTCTTCATTACACTAACCATGTATACAAGAATCTCCCTCAAGGGCGCCCCCAAGTTGCAAAAACGTTGTCAAACTCGAATCCTAGTGGTTCACAAGCCACACTAAGACGCGTAGAGCCTAAGAAAGATGCTCCAACTCAGGTTCAACCTCAAAGACAAGAGGGGGAGAACCAAGCTAAAGATCTAAAGTGCTTTAAATGTCTTGGAAGAGGACATTTTACTAAGGAATGTCCCTCTAAAAGGCAAGTTCTTCTTAACACTCTAGGAGACTATAAATCTGAGGATGCGTGTCAAAAAGACCTTGATTGCCTCGGAAAGTCCTAGTGTTCCTAATCAACGTGAAACCATATTTCACACAAGGTGCACCATTAATGGGAAGGTGTGTAGTGTTATTGTAGATGGAAAGTCATGTTGTAATATCATTGGCCAAGAAGTGGTAAGTAGATTCAGTCTATCCACTCCTCATCCTCAACCCTACACCTTATGTTATTTGAATTCCAACACGCCTCTTAAGGTCAAGGACCAAGCCACAATTCAATTTTCTATAGGGGTATATGAGGAAGAGGTTGTGTGTAATGTACTTCCCATAACCGCATGTCATCTTCTTCTAGGAAGACCTTGGCAATTTGATAGGGGTGTCATTCATCAAGGAGTCTAATGAGTATTCTTTCATGATGAATGGAAAAGAATAACCCTACACCCTTTGAATCCACATGAAATCATGGCTGATCATGTGGCTAGGGAACAAAGAAAGGCTCTTCAAAACAAAGAGCAAGGTAAGAATCGAAAATTGGCTATTGGAAACAAAGGTGGTGCTTCTAATCATATGCTCTTAGCTAAGCCAAAGGAAGTGGTTCAAGCTATTAAAAGAGGGGAGACATGCCTCTTATTCATTTATAAGGACATTTTTCTCTCTTCTTCTAACCTTGATGGACTCCCTAATGCAATTGCACAACTCTTGCTTGAATTTGATGATCTTTTTCAAGAGGATGTACCGAGTGGGTTGCCTCCCATAAGGGGTATTGAGCATCAAATTGATTTCATCCTGGGGGCAAGAATACCTAATCGGGTTGCCTACAAGGCTAATCCCAAAGAGACTAAGGAATTAATACAACAATTACAAGACTTACTTGACAAAGAAGATGTTAAGGAAAGTCTTAGTCCTTATGCGGTTCCGGTCATCCTAGTGCCTAAGAAGGATAGTACTTGGAGGATGTGTGTTGATTTCCGTGCAATTAACAACATCACCCTCAAGTACCGCCACCCTATCCCAAGGTTGGATGACACGTTAGATGAACTTCATGGGGTAAGTATATTCTCGAAAATAGACCTTAAGAGTGGATACCATCAGATTAGGATGAAAAAAAGAGATGAGTGGAAAACAACTTTTAAGACTAAGTATGGGTTGTATGAATGGATGGTAATGCCCTTTGGTCTAACTAATGCCCCTAGCACTTTTATGAGACTCATGAGACATGTCCTAAGGCAATTTCTAGGAAAGTTTGTGGTGGTATATTTCGATGACATCTTACTATATAGCCGTGAACTAGATGAGCATGTTAGTCACCTTAGGAAGGTCTTTGAGGCACTTAGGAAAGAAAAGTTATATGCCAATAAGAAGTGTCATTTTTGCTCGACCATATGTGACCTTTTTAGGTTATGTTGTGTGAAAAGATAGGTTGAGGGTAGATGAGGAGAAGGGAAAGACTATTCATGAATGGCCTACACCTACTACTATGACTCAAATCCGTAGCTTCTTAGGCTTGGCTGGCTTCTATCGTCACTTTGTGAGGGATTTTAGTACCCTAGTTACACCCATTACCGAACTCACCAAGAAAGGTGTGGTTTTCAAGTGGGAAAACTCCAAGAAAATGCCTTTAACACCCTTAAGTCACGTCTAACACACCTTACATTGCCTAACTTTGATAAAACATTTGAGATAAAATGTGATTCATCGGGAATAGGACTAGGAGGAGTGCTTATGAAAAAGGGTAGACCTTTAGCTTATTTTAGTGAGAAACTAGGTGGGGCTGAGTTGAATTACCCCACCTATGATAAGGACCTATTGACACTTGTTAGAGTCCTTAATGTGTGGCAACACTACTTGTTGCCCAAGATGTTTGTGATATATACCAACCATGAAGCTGAAGTACTTAAAGGAGGAAATCAAGCTCAACAAAAGACATGTTAAATGGGTCGAATTTATTGAGTCTTTCCCTTATGTGATCAAACATAATAAGGGTAAGGACAATGTTGTGGTTGATGCACTCCCCCGAAGGTACACACTTTTAACTAACTAGATGCTAAACTACTTCACTTTTCATTTATGAAAGAATTATATGCATGTGATTCTGTTTTTTGTGATATATATATATGCTCATGTGTGACTCATGGTGGCAAAGATCAATTTTATGTGCATGAGGGTTTTTTATTTAAAGGTCATAAGTTGTGCATTCCTAAGGGTTCTATAAAGAGATTTTTAGTGAAAGAAGCCCATGGAGGAGGGCTAATGGGACATTTTGGGATACTTAAGACTATGCACACTCTTAGGGAACATTTCTATTGGCCTCGCATGCTTAGGAATGTAGAAAAATTGTGTGCTTCATGTACTACTTGTTTGCGTGCTAAGTCTAGAACTCACCCTCATGGCCTTTACACGCCTTTACCTATACCAAAATCTCCTTGGGAAGACATTTTCATTGACTTTGTGTTAGGCTTACCTAGGTTTGAGAGAGGAAGGGGCTCCATCTTTGTTGTTGTAGATAGGTTCTCTAAAATGGCTCATTCCATTGCTTGACTTAAAACGGATGATGCTACTCATGTAGCTAACTTTTTCTTTGATCAAGTTGTGAGATTACATGGAGTTCCTAGGTCCATTGTGTCGGATAGGGATGTGAAATTCCTAAGCTACTTTTGGAAGACATTATGGGCTAAGCTTGGTACGAATCTACTAATTTCAACTACTTGTCATCCCCAAACATATGGGAAAAGTGAGGTAACAAATCGTACACTTGGTTCTTTTCTTAGATCTTTGTTGCAAACTAATCTGCGTAGGTGGGAAGAATGTATCTCCTTCATTGAGTTTGCTTACAATCGATCAGTGCATACGGCTACAAAGAAGACACCCTTCGAAGTAGTCTATGGTGGCAACCCAAAGACACCATTTGAGCTCTTGCCATATGCCATCAAGGACCAAGAAAGTAAAGAAGGAGCTTATCATGCATTAAAATTTCAGAATCTACATGAAGAAACACAACTTCAACTGGAGAAGAAGGCATGGCAATACAAGAGACATGCTAACAAAGGTCACAAGAAAGTTCTCTTTGAACTAGGAGACTTGGTTTGGGTTCTCTTGAGGAAAGAGCGCTTCCCAACTCTTTGTAACTCCAAGCTAAAACCAAGAGGAGATGGACCATTTCAAGTGCTAGAGAAAATCAATGACAATGCTTACAAACTTGATTTACCTCCTTCCTATGGTGTGCATAGTGTGTTTAATGTGGCTGACTTAGTTCCCTTTTGTGGGCAGGAAAGTGATGACCTTGACGAACTGGATTTGAGGTCGAATCCCTTTCAAGAGAGGGAGGATGATGTGTTCAAGCCTCGTTAAGAGAATAAGGAGATACTCAACGCCCCGACGGAGTCAGATCATGAGGAGAATGGCGTAACCGAGTTAAATCATGAGGATAAAGATGTCCAAACTAAGCATGCGGAGCAAGGTGATCAACTTCCATTCGGAACAATCACAAGAGCTCGAGCTAAGGAGCTATAACTAGAGCTTAAGAAGGGACTTATATGCCTCGGGATTCCTTGTTCAACCTCCTTTGAACTAGTCACTATTCTCGAGACTCATCCAAGAACATAATATCATTGTTTGGTGTTTAGATGATATTGTTAGGACAATATATTATGTCATTTATTTGATAAATTCAAAATTAGTCAAGCTTGACATCCAAGTAGAAACTCCTTGGATTCTAAGTAGTTGAAGTTGTTAAAATAATTTATGTTTTATTTATTTATTGTTGTCAAACTTGGCGTCCAAGTAGGAGTAGTGGATGCCCAACTACTTGTATTTTTAGCATTTTTTTTCTTTTTAGAATAATTAGATTATAAATAGAGAGTAGTTTTAGCTAGAAAGACACACTCAATTTCACATAAACCATTGTATTTTCAGCTTTCCTCTTGAATGAAACATCCGCTTGTTTCTTCCATTGCTTGTGTGTTGTATCAAGTGCTTTGGAGCTTCTCTAGTGTGTTGCATCTCGAGAGTTTTCAATTTTTCTATTCCTCCTTTGGTGTGATATATCAATCGAAAGAAGAGCTACTACCCAACTAGCACCATCTCCATCTCCACACCATTTTCAATTTTTTTTCACGCCGGATTCATCTTCCATTCATCCTCAATCGAGCAATCATCTTGCACCGAGTCTTCCTAGATCCTTGAAGCGTATCACAACATCCATGATTGTAATGTCCTTATCCAAACCAAGCAATGAACCAATCGTTCCTCATGATCCGAGAGGTCATCCCTAGTACGTGCCACCACCTCTCGATGTTCATCATCCTCATCCACGCTTGCCAAGATAGCTTTGATAACCTTCGTAGCTATAGCATGTGTGCAATCAATTCTCCCACCATCATGAATCTCGAGTTTATCATTGGCATTCTTACGTCCAACAGTCAAGGAGTCGGTTGGTAAAGGGACATGGTCACACAACACCCTTCTATCGGCGACCACCGTAGAATCCATCTCAACAACCCAGAGAAGACCATTTTGTGACTCGTCGGAAATAGCCAGTTTAGGATGAGCGTGCCTTCTCTTGTCCAGTGCCAAGAGAGGCGGCAACCAAAGGCCCGGCCCCATGCGGACATGTAGTTCCACGCACTCACCTTAGACTGAAAATCCTCATGCACTAGCACTCGAGATCCAGGCTTGGATATTGTCGGATAAGCGGCCAAAACCTTCGCACGATCATTGGATTCAGAAAACGTCCTAGCATCCCCACCCTTAGCTGGCAAGGAGGGAACTTTACCCTTCGAAGCTTGCGCCTTTGCTCCGTCAAAGGACACCTTCAGGGGGAGCATTACGGTCTTCCCACCCTCACTACCACCACCGTTGCGACATTCGGACACTTTTTCTTCGGCATGACAAGAAGCCACCACCGAAACTCTAGGAGACGTTGACCATAGCCCTAGCGCCACAAAGAGAAAGACCCTTAGTATCCTCAATGAAAATACTCTAATTTATCTAACTTTTATAACAATAAAAGTAAATTAAATTAAATTTATTGATGTTAGCATTTTACGTAGATTTTGTAAAAAATTGGGTTACTTTTATTTCTAAAAAGAGAGTCTTTCATCAAACAGGGAACTTGATTTGATTTTTTATTACTTTTTCTGAATATATTTTATTTTATTTTTATTTATTTTTTAAATAAGAAACTTAAAGAACCTCTAATGTAAATTCTCTTAAGAGCGAATTTATTGAAATTCATATAGATTTAAAGTAGAATTATAGGAGGAGACGAATTAGAGGATCGATTCAGTTAAATTGAAAGGATTCAAACAAAAAAATCACAAGAACCACAAAGGTTCACGTGAGAGACCAAATCGCATTACCAGGAGGTAGAAGAGTTTTTTTGTTATCGAGTTCTTTCGATAAGATGAAGGCCCGGTTCGCATTTAGGTCAATAAACCGGGTCCGATTCCGGGTCAAATGGAGCAGGGAAAACGAAACAGAGAGGTGACAAATTTTTGAAGACCCGAGGGTTACTTTCTTGAAAATCTCTTTACAGAGGTCATAGACGGGAGGGAGCGCAGCAAACAAATCGAGCAACCAAGCAGGTCTTATTCTTCTGCCTCACTCACTCTTCTTTCTTCCCTCTCTCACCTTCCACCTATGCGTGTCTGTGTTGTTTGTCGTGCTCTCAAATGGTTGCTATGACCAAATATAGCTCCGGCTGCATTAGGTTTCGTCACTGGATTTCAAGTTTTCTACTTAATTCAAACCACAAGTAATCGGAATGTTATTGTATTGAAGTTGCGAACAATATGTTAGTTTCATGAAACCGATTGCTTATCGTCATTAGATCCGCTTTTTCTACACGCTGATGATAGGTTTATTCCTCTATTGTGGTTGGAACTTAGAAGTAGATAAATCCATCTGCAATTGTAGTGACAACAGGTTTGATATTTGTGTTGGTTTCCAATAATTATTTTCCGAGGATAGATGGAGAGAGGGGTGAAAAATGGTTGGGCTTTAATTATTGAATTTATAATGACTATGGAGGAAGATTTATAACATTCCTTAGTAATTGGTAAACACATATAATGCTTCTGCAGTGCCTTGCTTGTTCTATCGAGTTTTAGTCGTCACTCATTCTTTGCCTTAATTGGGCTGAGGTTGATCTCTTCAGAGTCACGTGTTGTAGTCTTGTAGATGATCTACATGGTTGATATTAGTTGTATTTTTTTGCTCTTCTGGATGTTACCCTCAATATTTTTTCATCATATTACTCCATCTTCTTTAGCGGTATCTCCTTTGGGATGAGAGAATATATTTCAAGAACATTGTAGATGGTTTTGGTGGTTGTGGACCTTGTGGTTGCGAGATGTAAGGCAGTGTTCCAGTCTTTCTCATTTAAGGTTTTCCTTAAGCAAGTGATTGTTATTTTTTTCATTCTGCTCGCGCCATGCTGCCTTGGGGTGGGTAATTACTATATTACTGTGGAGTTGTGTAGCTTTATGACCGAACCCATTGATATCTATGATAACAACACTTGACAATTTTTTTCCCTAACTTTAGAATTATAAGATGTATTATTGATCCAGTCTCTTGTAGTTGCTAGATTTATATCCATTGTTACCAACACTTGTATATGTGTATATTTGCCTCTTCCATTAATCCAAGATTGTGTATCGAGCGGTTGCAATCAAGTTGGTGCCAATTTTATTAGGGATGATAATAAGGATGTTGGTGTTTCTTTATGCATTCTACTTTGTGGGGAAATTGGACAGGACATAGAGGATAAATAACAGGGTACTTTCTCCTATTTATTGTATCATAACATGACATTGACAGTATTTAAAATACTCTGTGAGAATTTACAAAGAGTTAGAACCCCCTATATGTTGCATCTAGGTGTTTCTTTTGATGTCCTTCTATAATTTTTGTGCGTGTACAGTTTTGGGTAGAAAAAGGTGAACACAAGTTCTTTAAACAATAATTTTATAGTGATGCCAAAATCCAATGATCTTATCCAATATAAATTCTTGGTTTGACATCATTGACTATGCAGGTTTAGCATTTTTTGGCAGAAAGGAAAATGGCCGACGAGACTACTAGAACGGTAGGCTCTCTATGTAGTTTCTTCGTGATATTTGTGCCATATTTAGTCTTAATTTTTTGATTTGTAAGTTGCTAACTACATTTTCTTATTCCAACAAATAGTTATAGTTTCTTTGGGATTACTGTGTTAATATTGTTTTATACTCGTTGGCAGGCATTTATAGAGCTCCAAGGTCGTATGATTGAAGCTACTGCAAAGCTCAAACAGGTTTGCTAGCAATCCTAGCACTCTCTCCTTCACATGGTTGCAGGAGGAAATTATATGCCAAAGTTTATTAACTCTATCTTCAGTGGTTGAAAGTAACCACTAGTTAATTATATAAATATGAGTATTACTTGTAAGCTTGAAGTTTCTCACACATGTCTCCACCTTACTCTTGACCTCTCTCATCCAAAATCGATGCCCTTAATCTTGAACGCATCTTGCTCAGCCTCAAATCATTCCCCTGCGTCAATCTTTCCATCAGGCAGATTTCCTCCACCTTATCCTCATTTTCATTCGTTTGCCGACGTCTTTCATCTACTTGTCCACCTCTCTGCGGAGATTGTTCCCCCTGTCATAACAAATTTTCGCTTTTTTCACTAGTGATAATTTTGTGTTTTGTCTGTTGATGTTTGGTGCTCTGCTTGATGTGAATTTGCATCTTGGGCTCTATCCCGACTGCAACTGCTTTCACTTGCTCAAATTTGAATGAAGAAACAAGAATTCGTTAAGGGATCTCCAACCTAGAGATTCTGGTGTTTTCTAGAGTTCCTTTAAAATAAAATAAAGAGGTTAAATAAATAATTTAAATAAAAGCATTTTAGTATATTTGTCCTCTCTTCTTGAAGATACTTCTACCGAATCTCCTTTTTTTCCTTTTTTTTTTTTTCTTGCTTCTCCCACTTAGGTTTTTTTTCTTCATTTATTTTTTACGAAATTTTACCTTAAAATTCTTTCTCTGGTTTGGAGATGCCCTATGAGTAGTTGAGAGGAGGAAAAACCACTTCTTCATTAACTAATGAATTTCATGTTTACACCCTCATACACTAATATAGGATAAACACTAGTATTTATGGAAACTTTATTTACAATCAAGGGAAATAACTACTTCAATAGAAACAAGTAAAATGCTAAATGTTAGTAAACAAGAAAGAGAAAGATAATACTTCTTTGTTTCTGTTACAATGGCAAGAGCCAGAGAAATGCAAGAGGAAAGGAAACCCAAAAGCAGATAAGTCAGAAAAGTAGCCTAGGTAACATCAAAAAATACCCATAGAATAATCTAAAACATGGCATTATAGTATAGCCTAAAAGTAGGCTAGTACAGCCTAAGAAACAAATAACAGAAGAGTAGCTAATAAAAAGTCAAGAACAAGAAGCAAACTATG
The DNA here is from genome assembly GCA_002319775.1 of Fagopyrum tataricum. Classification (NCBI taxonomy): domain Eukaryota; kingdom Viridiplantae; phylum Streptophyta; class Magnoliopsida; order Caryophyllales; family Polygonaceae; genus Fagopyrum; species Fagopyrum tataricum. The sequence continues at coordinate 61,433,427 of CM008279.1, forward strand.
CCAGCATTATGTAGTCAGAGGTCATCAAATGGTGTCACAAAAGAGGATGGAGCTTCAGTAATATAGCTAAGGTTAAGGGGAAATTTTCCAGCAATGTATTCTTGATAATAGGCAGCAATGGAGGCTGAGAAATCAGAGAAAAGGTTCTATGCAATGAAGGCCAAACAAACCATTAAAAAATTTCAGCAATGAAGGCTGAAAAAGTTTGAAAATTTTCAGCAATGATGACTGCTAAGTTCTGGGAATTCACTGCTATGTTCTTATCGTGGAAGATCAAATTTTTTGTAGGCTTTCAATGCTAAAGTACTCTGACACTATATTTTCGAACCTGGGTATCTCCTTTTGTATTTTTATTTTACTTTGTGCTGCTGGTATATCTCCTCAGGTGCAAAACCAAATGCGAAATAAGGAGGGAGAAAAGAAGCGTGCATATCTAACTATGGAGGAGTTGCGACCATTGCCAGAAAGCACAAATACTTACAAATCTATTGGTAACTGAACCATTCTCCACACACACACACATCCTCCCCTATATGGGATTTTTTTTTTACAACTATTGGCATAACAATCTTTGAGCTTAAATATTTGTTTTGACTTCAATTTTGTTCTTCTTTACCAATTTTCCATTGCAGACAGTCAACTTAACATAATATTTGTTTTTGCCTTGTTGCAGGAAGAACGTGAGTTATGCAATCTTTGTGTTGATTTGAAGCATGGTTAAATCTTGACCATGTGAGCTTTACTGCTTGAAACCATATTAAGTGTACATTTCTTGCTGCTACTGCTTGTCAATATTTCACAGGTTTGTTTTAGAGCCCATGCCAGTTTTGTTGAATGAGCAGGAACAAAAGTATAAGGACGCTGAGACTGCTATTGCCTCCTTGCAGGTCCAAAGCTTCTATGTCCTTTGACTCTGTGCTTGATTTAACTATGTGCTATGTCATTGGTTCATTGCTCTAATGTAGTGAATGTACGGGATTTTTCAAAAAGTTTAATTATTCAAGACCTTATTTACGTGTTTGTATTTGGCTATGACGGTGTTATTTACTTATTTCTGGTCTTTATATCATTCTAAGCATTTTATAGTATATGTTTGTTTTCTTATATCTCTTGCTTATTTTTCTGATGCATGCTTATATCAGAGTGGTAACAATTTCGTGAAGTTAGATTTGTTTCCATGCATAGACCGGATAAACTATCAAGAAGTGCAAAAATCAAAATAATTTGAAGTCTAATGCCAATCTTCCCACTAGCAAGTTATTATCGATCTTTTCGTGACGATTGAATGTCATAGTTTAGCGTATCAAATAATTGGACAACTCTTGATGCCTTGTATACATCACAAGTTAAATGACATCATCAACTGCAAATCATTGTTCCTTCGTCCAGTTTTTAAGTTTGCCTGATTTCCAGAATCCAGATCAATGTGATTCATCTACCCATAAAGTGGTGATAGTGCGGGGAAACTGGTTTTGTCCAAACAATGGCATAACCAGTATTTTCCGTGGGTTTACTTGCTTCTGATGTGGTATAAGTTAGTGTTTATAGTATAGGTTGTCTTTGCAATTTAATTGACTTGTTTGAAGGACACATTGGCTAGTTGCTTGTTTTTTATTTATACATATAATTCTAGTAGAAGGGAAAGAGATTTTCAATCTTGATATATGTTGCCTTCAAAGTATAGAATCTTCTTCATTTGTAACTGTTATTAAGAAGGCTTCCTAATGGAATCTCTGATGACTGACTAATGAGAAGATTTTGAATCAGAGAAGTAGAAAGCAAAACACCGCATTAACCTCTTGCAACAAACACAATTTAAATGGATTATCTTATAGCTAGAGAGCATTGGGCTCCCTCTCTTCTTACGTGTTTGCCTGTCTGAGATCAAGCTTAATGCTTTTTTTTAATTTTAGTCTTTAAAAGCAGTCTTTCTCAGCTGAAGATTTCTCTTGACTCCACATGGTTGGGAGTGATGCATTTTATCGTAATTACAAAACATTGCTTCTTTTTTTTTTTCCCCCTTCCCATACTGTAGAAGTTAAATCTAAATTTTGATTCTTTTTATTTTTTATTTTTTATTTTATTTGTTGTAGACATCAAAAGAGTATCTGGAGAAACAAATTTCGGAGTCTGAGAATAACCTGAGAGAGTTGTTGCAACAAGATCCTGAGCTTGCTCGTCACATCATGTCAATGTATATATAGATATCAAGTACTTTCTTGCATTTCAGGTGAGCATTCATGTCACCTATTAGATATTGTCTTTGGGTTTTGAAAGTTCATGTGTACTCTCTATTTCTAGTATCAAATCCAGGATATTTGTTTCACTGTGAGATAAAGAACTTATTATTGTGTCCATCAGGGGTATACCGTAAACTTCAAGAACCCTTATCTTCCATTTGCACAGTTATACTATAGAATTAAGGACGAGAATTTTATTAAAAAAATTTGACTAGAAGTAGAATATGCCAGATTAAAGAAACATGTTTGCTACTCAGAGGATCAAAAAGACATTCGTTTTTGCTTTTTGGAAAGATCCATCAAATATACTTCCATAGTTCATTGTTCACAAATTTACACATTAAGATGAATGAATCATATAAATAACTTAGGTCTAAACTTTGCCTTCTGTCGTGGTGCTGTATATTTGGTCTATATGTTGAAGTCTGCAACGCAATAGTTTATGTGCCGCAGAGTATTTCTGATGTCTTTGTGGTTCTTGCTTTATTCATTACTCTGGCTGCATATCTGCTTTGACAATCACTTGGAAACTCTCTAATTGGTTAGACATACTCTGAATTGCAGGCGGCCGATGATTGGATATTGTTGCTTTGTCTTCGCGTGCAATTTCCTACTGTTGAAGGTAATACCATATGTGCAAAGCATTGATAAGATTTTAAAGACAAACATATTGTGGTTCCTGAGTTTTTCGATGTTGAAAAGAATAGCTTCCAAGTTCTGAGTTTTCTTTTGTTGAACTATTATGAACAAAACTGACTATGCATCTTCTGTCCGAATAGAAATCTTGTTTATCTTGACAAAGTTGCTTGTCACATGAAATTTTCATGTCTACAATCAATTTTCTTGGCTCTAGTGGGTAAACGATTCAACATGGAAGGTTTGGGTTGATTTATTTTAAGGACTAGAGGTAAAGAACAATTTTTTTTTTTTTATCAATTATCTTTCTCAAATCTAGAACTGACTTGTATTATATTTATTTTAATCGAATGAAGACGGTTTAATATCGATAAATTGGTGAAGCTTACATAAGAAACTGTCTAGAAAAGTAGAAAACCAAACATACAAGAGAACCTAGGGTTTGGGGGAGTAGAGGCTATCAAAGAAGCAAACATACCCCAAAACACATCTGTAATAGTCATTTAGAAAGTTACCCAAGTTATGTCATTCTTACACAAGAATGATAATTTTGTGGCATAAAATAAGTCTCAAAGATACCATGGGCTTTTCATGGGTGGACCCACATCCCTAAGAGCCTTCCAAACAGCACTACTGCACTTAAAGCCAGATCCAAATGCAATTTGCCACACTCTATCTCCCTTCTTAACCTTATTATTGGCCTCTAAGTAAGCCAATTCATACCAAACACTACTACTTGATGTGTTACCAAATCTCTCCAATGTCTTCCTTGATGCTTCCATGTGCTCCTTCTTCAACTCCAAGTTCTTCTCTATCTCATCCAACGCCTTCTTGCTCGCCGCTTGTATACATATGTGCTCAAACGCGCGATTGTAGTTTGGAATATAAGGCTTCTCGCACCTGTTCCCGTTCTTGTCAAGTAACTTGGCGAAGAACTGAAGTTGCTCGCGTAACGGAAGGACTAGAGGGCCTAGTGTTGTGATGTTCGCCTTGATCGCATGTCCTCCCACCTCGATCACGTCTTTGCTCACCGCCAACCCTTTCTTTCCTTCGCTGTCTTCTTTAAGGCATATGGTGTTGTAGCTCTTGTCATCCATTCCCTTGTGTGTTCTCACTAGCTGCATTACACCATATAATCGGTCAAGTTTAGTTATATACGTATCTACAAAAACGTGCGTATGCACATAATTACAATAATAACTAGCTTACTACCCGTACTGGTACGAAGTTGGTAAAATGTAAACTAAATAGTTATTCATGTAATAAAGAATTAATATCACAATAAAATTAATATAAAGTTTATGTAAAATTATGATAGTGGCAACTTAAAAAAAAAAATCTCAATAATACCAAATAGACTTATAATTATTTTTTAATTAATAACTAAGTTAACTATTTATTTGTGTGATAATATTTGTTATATAATTTAATAATAATAATATAACATCTTTTATAAATATGAATTTTACATAAAAAATAGTTCAACTTTAGAGTGTATCTATCTTTATATAAAATACAAATAAGATTGATACATTCTCACCAAATGATTATAATTGATATATAAATATTAAAATAGGCAACAAGATGATAGGTAAAACTTTTCCTATCATTACATAAAGTCATGAAGCAAATGAAATCATATCTTATATAATTATATAATCTCCTTAATTTAAAAAAAACAAATTAAAATAAAGAAAATCATATAAACATATGCTAGATGGCTAAGTAACCAAAATCACTTATGTTTTAGTATTATATAGAATATAATACCTGTTTGAGTTGATACTTGGACTTCCAACGATCAAGGCGGTGATTAGAGAGCAACACAGCAGCAGCTCCCATGCGAAGGAAGCAGTTAGGAAGAAGCATATCAGTTTGGTTACCAGAGTACCACGAGAAGCTGATGATCTCTGTACTGATAACGAGTGCATACGTAGAAGGATATGCTTCCAAGAGATCACGAGCAAGATCAACGGCTATGATCCCAGCAGAACAACCCATGCCTCCGAGATTGAAGCTGCAAATAGTGTGCTTAAGCTTGTAATGATTTATGACCATAGCTGAAAGAGACGGTGTAGTGTTGAGTAAGCCGCAGTTGACAACAAGGATTCCGATGTCCTTTGGCTTGATCTTGGTTGTTGCTAGAAGTTCATCTACAGTTGAAAATATCACCATGGCTGCTTCTTCTCTTCCTTCTTTGAGGCTCTTGGTGTATCCATGATGGAAAACGGCTTTAGGCATGTAAGTTTCGTCTCCTATGCCTGATTGTTGTAGAACTCGTTTCTTGTATTCTAGGGTTTTTGGGTTGAAGTTTCCTGATTGTCTAGCCCTCTCTATGAAGCTCTCTCTTGATACCTAAAACCAACGAATACAATTAGGGCCCGTTTAGAATCGTTAAAAGAATTATTTTTGAAAACGAAATGATTCTTAATCAATCAAAAAAATCATGTTTTAATATAACCACTCCATCCAAACGGACATTTATATAAACATTGTCTGTTATAAAAAAAAAACTAATTTAGAGTTTAAATGAGTAATTAAATGAAACACTCCAATTTATCATGTGTGTTTAAGTGAACCAGTGTTTTAGATAAAAATATCACTCTATCCTTTCTTTTTTTTTCATCAATGACAAACAAACCATAATTTTTAAGGCAAATAGTTTAGGTAAATTATTATGCGAACATTTAAACTAGTTTTACAGCTTAAAATTCTATCTAACTTTTTTTTTTCAAATTTTCGATTTGAACACACAAGTTTATATTATGTGCAAGCAAACACACCTTTAATGTAACTGTAATAATACCTTGAGGTCAATAGGAGGCCGATAGCATGCGAAATCAACCAAATAAGTAGGACAAGGCATCAATTCGAGATAAATGTAGGCAATCAAGAAGAAGAAAGCCAAGAGAAAAAAGAGAGTGACGAAATCAAGCTTATGAAAGGCAGAGAAATCGCGGTGAAAGAGCCAAGCTAAGAACTCGACAAATACGACGAAGCAAATAATGGGCGCGGTGAGGTAGTAAAGGAGGCCGTGACTGATGAGGTAACGGTATCCTAAGATGACGTAATTGAGATTAACGGAGGCAGCAAAGTTTGGTAGACCATGTCGAACCCTGACGGAGAAGGTGGGAGAGCCGGCGTATGGGCCGGTGGATTGTACTCCTCGGTTAAGTATCTCCGTCGACAGTCGTTGCTGCTGCGAAGAGCTCTCCATCGACGTACACACAGTCGTGTTAGTGTTGTTGGTCATGGAATGAATCAAGTAATGCAAAATATGAGGTTAATTATGGGTGATAAAACTGAAAAGGGGGTTTGGCATGCATGCGAGAGATGCTCCACTTAATATGGGGAATTTCACGTACAACTTCATGCGTTTTTCATGCCAACTATGCAAACAACCTACTCTTTTCTTATTTTTTTTAACTCGCATTCTATTCGGTTTTTATTTCTAGTATTTTACAGTAAAATTCGATGAGTAATATTATTTTGTAAGACGGACCATTATGAAATAGGCAAAACATGTCCAATGTGGATGTGTCAAGACTTTGTCTTACATGAACACCTCGCATCAATCCTCCGGCCCTCATTTAAACAAAATAAGAAGCGTAGCAGCGCAACAAATTAAGTAAATGAATAATTTATTAAATGTTTTTCAATATGTATATTTTGTGATGATGTATTTTAGGGTTATTTTGTGTAATTTTCTAAATTATCCTAATTATGTATATATATACTTGGTTTCTAATTAGTGAAGGGAAGTCAATTCATTATTTAATTTTTATGGTACGAGTCTCTTAAATTTTAAAAATCCGAAAAATCATGGATTTAAGCCCGACATAGATACCACCTTGGATCTTGCAGTATTCGATCTCGTTCCATCATGACCGATCAAGGGTCAATTTGATGTTCCTTCTCCATGTCCTTTAGACTCAGCCATGAAGGTGTTATCACAAGATCAAGGGCTAGAAAGCTTGCATAAGAGTTGAAATTCGTGATAGTAGTGTTTGTTTCCAAGGAACCAACAATGAACTTTGATGCATTCATGAGAACTATATATTGTGACTATCTTAACCATGGAAGAAAGCAAATAAGCCTTGTTGATGCCCAAGAAAGCTTGCGTAGGTGAAGGAGGTCTCATGTATAAGTAGGAGACGTCCATGCACAACCATGCACATGTGAGGCTTGTGATGTCTTAGGCTATATTTGGTGATTATTGATGAAGGTAGATGTGTTTAAAAGATTTTTAATTGCTTTCATTTAAATTAAGGATTTAAGATATTTTGCAAGTCTGTTTAAGTTGTTTCAGTATTTAAAGCTTGTTTGACTTTTAAAGACTTTAAGTAGTCTTGTAGTTATTTAATCTCCTTTTTTATTAGAAAATGTTTTTATACTACATATACTTCTCAAATCCCTCGAAATAATAAATATAATTTCCTTGGGTATCCTAGAAGTCAAATGGCAGAAAGTGACTGATCTCGAGACTGTGGAGTACTTTACTTCTCAAGATATTGTTTTTACAAGCAACATTTTCCTTTTATCACCGTAATTAATTAAGCCTCATTTCCGCACATATATCTGATCTCTACCCGACAACCTCTAATTACACTCCGATTATAGTTCCGAGCCAACCCATGTCGCCTTTTACTAAGCCCCACTTCCAAATTTAGGGGGTACAACTCTTATCTCAAATGTTAACTTCTCAAATCCTACGTAGTCGAACATCTCTCTCACTTTAACCCGCTGGTTATACCCCTCTTCATCACGATACAAAATATTTAATCAAGTCATCATGTTGCAAGATTATCTTTGTAACATTTTTCGAGACCATGTGATTCCTTCTCTTGACACCTCCCTGCCATTATATGGTACTTCCTATCTTGTATCTCATCATGTTCCTTATGCTTGTTTTTCTTTTTCCTCTCTAAGTGCTAGTTTTGAGTCTACTATTTTCGTTAAGGCTTATCGCTTTATTTATGAGAGTGAGGTTGTATAAGTAGAGTTTTTTTTTTTGCTTGAGTGCAATAGTATTTAAAAAAATGTTGGTATTAACATTAGGATGTGCCCTATTACCTCCAAATGAGTTTTTCGGATCACGTAATGTCCGATAGTTATGTTGAGAGTATAAATATGGCATGGTTTTTTCTTGACAAGATTACAAATCAAATATATATTGATAGTAATGAGAATGTACTCTTGTTGCTAAGATGGTTTTTTTCAAACTTTTCTTACGGCCGCAATTGTTAAGATGTTGAAAACTTTAACAAATGAATGTTTATAATGTGTTTTGTCACAATTTCTAAATGAGGCAATTTATATGAGGGCATCCATATGCTTGGCTCTTTTAGTTTGAGTTTTTGACAAGATTCACTTATTGCACATGTCTCTTTTTGTTCTTAGACAACCCTAGAAACCGGTTTTATATGTTGGGATCCACTTATCATATATTTGGTTTAATAAATGTTGTGTTGATTTTTCCTTATTATGTGGATTCGACGACATATTATTTTAATGTTCTTGGTTTTGTTGTTGATTTAATGATTGTGGAACTAACTTGATTGTTTTAATCTGTTTGAGGCCTAATTCAACTCTTGTTTTGACATGAAAGACTCATACCCTTCAAAGTATTTCGTGAAATTGAGATAACTTGATTTTATTTTGGTATTTCATATCTCAAAAGAAGTACACCCTCAGTATTTTTTTATGTAGTAGAACCACGAGCTTGTTGATAAGCCAGTAGATATGATCTAACTTTTTATCACTCATCCAATCATCCTAACCTATAATATTTTATGTATACGTTGGTAGTACTTATGCAAAACATACTACCGGGCACTAGGACGTTGTTCTTGGGTTCTCCGTTACATACTTACATGAAGAGTCACCTTGACGAGGGGAGTATATTGGCATGGTATTCTTATCCATCACTTGTCAACCCGAATATAATTTATGATATGTCCTTGTTGTGTGTTCCTTTGTATTTGTTCTTCCACTTCGATCATTGGGTCTCTTATCCTACTCCTATGCATTTATTTTGTGACACTTAAGTTGTTCTTCATGTTTATATCAATCTTTTATTTCATGATCATGCTAAACACATTGAGGTGAATTCTCACTTCATTCGGGACCGTATATTAGTTTGGCTAATTTCGACTTGTTGCATTGACGCACACGTTCAACTAGCTAATATTCTTACCAAACTCTTGGCAAAACCCAAGCATTCATGATCCTCGTGCTCTAGCTTAAAGGAAAATATAAAAATGTGTATATGTTGTGATCCTCGAGCGCCAAGTTCAGCGTTTGCTACATTTTGTTTCCAAACGGACTCTTGTAGTGTGTTTGTTTCGCACCATACAGTTCATGTTAAAATAACTATGTATATCTCATCAGATACCTTATAGGCAATCAAATAGCTTGCCATCATCGTTTCCTATCGACATGTTAACCAATCTTTCCAACATGTCATCGAAAACTTGCTAGAAAACAATGAACAAATCAAATGAACCAAAATCCTTGCCCGCAGAACAACTCATTTGTGCTCTTAGTTTAAACATGATAACTTTTCTAATTATTCCTAAACCTTGAAAATAAATCACAAAACAAAACTCAGAAATCATTGAACAGCATAATAGAATCATCTAGCTTGGCCAAGGATGAATCCAAGAGCCTCTTAACCGCTTTCAGCTTTTCGGATCGTTCCTTAACATCAGTCTTTTGTTTGCCTTGGAGCATAACCTGTTGGAGATCAATCACTTAGAATCAAAATACCAACAGAAGGTACTGATCAAGATTCACAAAGCTGAAACAAAGAGAATATAAGCACAAAATGGAAGGATTTCCTGTGATGAACATGAACTTAATTTAGAAGTCCTGCTGCTATCATTCACCGTTTTACTAACCTCACGTCCACAATCTGTCTCGTATGATATTCTTATTCGCAAGTTTAAGGCAGCGTGAAACAACTCATCAAGAATTTGGTCAATTAGGTTCTTGTTTACACTCCAAAAGAACAAATCCACCTGCCGAGAACACTTCACAACCTACAAGAAAAAATTAAGATTCCGATGATAAATGACAAAAAAAAGACAACATGGTTCAGAATTCACATTTTTTTTTTGGAAAAATTACAATTAAGGTGTGTTTGGTAAGAGATGGAGGTTTTTAGAATATTTTTTTTGGGAATTATAAGAGATTATTTTTACTCATATGAGTCATTTTGATATCTCATCTACAATCTCCATCTCTTACCAAACACACTCTAAAACATAATCCCTTCAATATAATCTAAAATAACCCCCAATAATCCCTTACCAAACACACCCTTAGCAATTTATCTGGAACACGATAACGGCAATAACTCTATGTCAACTAAATAGTACATACAAGACCAATTGTTAAATTGCTTAGAGAATGATGAGACCAATAAGTAAAGGAACCAATTTCATACCTCCATATGCAAGTAGTTATCCATCCACATCTTGTATAAGATTTTTTTAGCATCCTTATGCTCCACCAATGCATTCCCAGAGATCTAGTAAAACAAGTGCATTCTAATTTCAGGGGTTTATTATTGTTAAATTTATTGGGACACAATAATCCACACATCTCAACACTTATACCGTTTGAAAGGAAGATATGGATTGATAAGTATAAAGTAGTCAGGTTGTTAACCGAGTTGTGTAGATAAAGAAACAGAGACCCATAAAGAGGATCATAATAAGCCATAGTTATCGAAATCCGAATCTAAATTATACAAAAGTAGAATCTTGAAATAACCCACTGATCCAAATCTTGTATCGAAGTAAGGTGGTTATCTTAGCAGAAACTAACTAAAAACAATAACATCTTACATGTAAATTCTTTTTGTACATAAAATTACCAAGGATCCTTCATAAGATCCTGTAGAGTTGCACATATACACAAATTCTACATCCTAAGTCCACCAGTCCATAGAGAAAAGGGTGAGCATATGATCCTCGTAGTTGTACTACAAAGCAACACAAAAGCTCATACCAAATTGTCTTAATGAAGCGAAATAAATCTTAAGGATGCCAGACCTAGTAGCTTTGTAGTTTTGTTTTTGGTATATAGTGTCATGGTATTTATAACTGGTTACCTCTACGTTTCGCCAATGAAGGCTGTTGCATCCCTATTTATAATTTCCAACTGCCAAAAAAAAATCAGTTATGCATTATTTACCTCTATCTTATATTATTTTCAATATTTGATACTATCATTTTGATAATAAATGACACTGTTTGATTTTGCCAAACATGACAGTGTTTGAGCACCACTCTTATAATTTTAGAGCTTGAAGCAACGTTAAAAGGCTAAAACTGTTAAAAAAGGACATGCCATATTTTAAGGCTGTTGCATCCCTGTTTCGCCAATGAAGGCTGTTGCATCCCTATTTATAATTTACAACTGCCAAAAAAAATCAGTTATGCATTATTTACCTCTATCTTATATTATTTTCAATATTTGATACTATCATTTTGATAATAAATGACACTTTTGATTTTGCCAATCATGACAGTGTTTGAGCACCACTCTTATAATTTTAGAGCTTGAAGCAACGTAAAAAGGCTAAAACTGTTAAAAAAGGACATGCCATATTTTAAGGCAGAACTATCACAATGCATAAAGATAGAGCATTGTGTGGGCATCTACCAAAGTAGAGGAGCACCAATAAGTTTTCTAAAAACTGTGGGAGCTAAAGGAAAAAGTAAATGAAGCAGGTATCTGTTAGGGTTTGTTTAGGAACCATTAGCTTATTGAAACCTAAGCTAAAGTTTATTGGTAGCATAACCTAAAGCTTATTGGATAGCTAAAATAGATAGATGATTGAACCAGCTTATTTTTTTCCCGATAATCTTGATGATCATTTGGAAGAACGAAACTCACCGAAGTTGATGCAAGTGTAATTACCAAAAAGGGGCTTACCTTTTATTATTTAAAATGATTTTTTGTAGGATTGTATACATAATTCAAATAGCTATCATAAGTTTTATCCTTGTAGCTTATGAAATGGTAAAAATTTAAGCTCTCATAAGTTGGCTTCCAAACACCCCGTTACACCCACTTCCTACCTTATCATTTGTTTCTATAAGCTCCATAACATTCCATAAGTTGGTTCCCAAACATACCCTTAATGTGATGTTATACAAACTCTTGCTATAGAAAACTAATGAACTAACAAGTGGACTTTTTATGGTTTTCTATTCATCTATTGCAAACTACATATCAAGAAACATACAATTTTAGATTGTTATACATGGTTACATTTTTTCATATTAGTGCATATCCATAACCGCCTTTCGTCTGTCCGTTTCCTCATCAGAAGCATAGTGTTAGATAACAGATTTTAGAATTCCTTGATTTCAGAAGGCAGTATAGCATAGACATTTAATCATGAATATCATGTTGAAATACAGCACTTAAACAAAATGATGCAAGGTGAAACAAAGGACGATCATTAAAAAATGATGAATATGAAATCCTAGTTCACTTTCATTAGAAAATTAAAAATTAAATTCGATGAAACATAGAAGAAACTCATATGTATGTAGAACCACAAAGTTTAAGGAACCATAATGGTTATCTTTACCTTACTGGTTTCACATGGATGACGACTCTCTGCCAACAACCTGAACAACTTGTAAGCCTCTTTCCCATACCTTTTCAATACAACTGATTCTACCTTCATGTTGGAAAAAAAGAAAAGGTAATGACCATGTGTCCATCGATTTATTCACATAAGGTTCCCAATCAATAGTTACGAACATTTATGGAAGTACATTAACACTAGAACACAAACATCCCTTTTCTAATCCTCCAACAAAAATTACAACACATGCATCTAGACTCATATTGAAATCGATATATTATGTACTAATATATAATATTATACCCTAATATTTCCTGCAATCGAAGTGTGGGTTAGGAACGCTGGAGATTAAAAACAAACTAAAACTCATTCAACTAAAACATGATGCATCATGGGCAAAGTTGTTTCTTGGATCTACTTTTCGGACGGAGCCGGTGATGTTCGTAGATGATTCCGGTGTTGTATTCGGACAATGCCGGTATAAGATCCGACGAAGCCGATGATATATTCAAACTTTGGAAATGTTGGGTTCGAACAATGCAGAAACTGATTTGGATCGGGGTAATACCGATGTTGAAAGTTTGAAGATCGTGCTAGACCTATGTTGGATTGCATCTTACTACACCAGTGGTTTTGGATCCGTACAATTCTGGCCTTAACTTATAGGTTGGATCGAGTGTTGTTAGGCAAAACACTTTGATACCATGATTATGTTAGGGTTTAGGATTTGCACACATGTTGGTTGGTGGGAGAACCACAAATTGTATTGATGTATTAAGTCCTATAAATAGGGGATTACAATGAGATATTTACGAAATATATAGATTATTTAGGATCATAATATAATCTACCTAATATAATCCTATAGATAATCACAATTTATGATATCCTAACAATGAATAGCTAATCTATTTAGATCTCTTGCTACCTCTTTTTGATGGGGACAAAAATTCAAACATAAGGAAAGTTCACCGCCATGGGGGAGGAATATTCATATAACTAGGCAGAATAGCTGATTAATCCTGAAAGCATGTGCAAATGAACAATTGACATAGATCCCAATAGAAAACGTTCCTGTCAAACACATCCGTAGGAAATACATGTGCACTATCAAAATAAATAAATGATGCGAGACGAAACTGACCTCTTCTCTCTGCGCACGCTTGATAATTTCAGTCAAATCTAACAGACACAAGATGACCATGTAAATGAAGTTGTCAACTATGGTTTTGACTTAATTAAGCAAATTAATCAATTCAAATGTTGAAAAAGAATTTTGTGGGGGTAGCCATGTGGTTCAGCACTGTTTGTTTTGTACACATATTTTTGAAGAAATTCACCTGGTGGCAATGAGGTATCAACAAAATTTCACCGCTAGCCAAGAGGTTTGGGCAAATTCTGCCCTGCAGCCTAACTTACACTTTTCTTTAAATTTTTGGGGAAAGTTCTCATCACAGGCTGTATTTTATGCTATTTTCCACAAAAATATCCATTATTTTCCCAAAACACCACCCAAATTTACATCAGTTTAAACGTCAACCTAAACTAATACTTTTCCCCTTAGATTAGAGAAAATTGTGGGTCAAACTATGATATTAACCAAACTTTGAGTCTAATTACATTGGCGGCTCACACATTTTTTATAAAATTTTCTAATTGAAGGGATGAAGTGTCAAATTTGGTGATGGTTTTGGGGTTGGTATTTTGGGAATACATAAAACGATTTTACTTTGTGAAATATGGGTGCTATTGTAAATAAATTCCAAGATAGAATTAACAGAAAGTGTTCTTGTAGCCACAGGACAAAATGTTGCCAGTTAAAAATATTCCAAATTATCAACCAAAATAGGTTATGTGGCATGATATGCAGTGAAAATTAAGACATGAATACCCAATGATACAATAAGAAAACACGCACCTATTGTATATGAACCATCAGGACCAACAGAATCACAACCCAACTGCACAAGAAAAGCCCGGATATGTTCCAAAGTCATTGCTGGACCTTCTTCACTCTTGTTGACCTCCTCAAATATAGAATGTATGGAGAAAGAAGCTGCAAATCAAAGTGTTACAAGCAACAACGGTAACTACAAGAGCTATATAGCAACAAAATGGAAATCAAGAAATAAAGACAAACAAATCAAAGTGTTACTAACACGTCATGGTTGGAAACCCATGCAATCACAAATACAAAACAAAGAAAATACAGATGTTGCCTTTGTTTGCATCCTCTCTTTATTAGTTTAATGAGAATCCATCAGTTTAAACATTGAAAGCTTAGACCAACTTGCGGATTCTTCTAAGGAAGCAACAATGTGATCATACGCATGCAAAAGAGAAGATTTTCTCCAATGCTTCCTTCTCTTGAATATTGTCTCCATAGCTCTTAAGCTAATCCAGAATTTCATCCATACTAGAGAAGAATTTTCAAAGAGTTTGCAGCTTTTATAAACACGTTATCATCTTCTCCATAGAGAATGGGGCTTCATGGAAATCACCTTTACCTTGAAACTTTTGCTCAAGAACTTCCACACTAATTTGCTTTGCAGATACGGATTTAGATTTATAATCTTTCTCATTTGCTTAAGATAGGGGTGGGCATGGGACGGTATGGGACGGGATTGAGGTCATCCCAGTCCCGTCCCGGCTATTTTAAATGGGACGGAATCGGGACGGGCCTTAGGGATTTTTGATTGAATCCCACCGGGTCCTATCCCGGCTAGGACCGGGACGGGACGGGATGTCCCTATCCCGTTTTTACATTAGTTTATTTAATGTTTTTAAATTTTACGTTTTATCCACAAAATATTCGTATATCGTACTTAAAACGCAAAAAACATTAAAGTTTCTAGAATTTTCATAATAACATATCAGATTTAAATTAAAGTTCCAACTATATACAATAAAACATATAAATTTGGTACATTTGTCAATTTTGATTGTTTGACCAACCTGATTTATTTTTAAAATATATAAACATAACTGTATAATAACTATGTAAGTATTTCACTAATTTTTATGGATTATACTCTTATTTATTATTTTAATTAAAAATTTTATTATATACGGGACGGGCCTAGCGGGATAGAGAAGTTAAGGCCCATATCCCGTCCCGGATAGTTTTTGACGGGACGGGTTCGGTTCGGGATTTATAATTTTGAATGAAATCCCGCCGGAATCGGGACGGGATCGGGATTGGCGGGATTCGTGCCCACCCCTAGCTTAAGATATCATCCTATCATGCATCATTTTAGATAGTAGATTCATGTATTGCATACCCATTTAGTCTAGCTTTGCATGTATTTAGTGTACAATTCATTCATATTGCATTATATGGTGTCCACTTCAGCTGTTATTATGTTTCAGCCGTTAGAGGCCAAAAATGATGCACTTTGTTGCAAAATCAAGGAAAAATGTTGAAGCACAATTGTTTGATCATCCCTGTGATCGAGAACGTCATGAGAATATTCAAGATAGACCGAGGATTGAAGAACCAAGGGAAGATCAGGGAAGAAAAGAAAATATCAAAAATCGTCAAAGGCAAGAAGCCGTTATCTGTCATCAAACCACGGGAAGAGAAAAAACTCACAGGTCAAGGAAAAGTGAATAACGGGCGTGGGAGAAATTTGCACGTAAGCTGTGTCTCGACTCCCCACGGCCAGGGAAAACTTGGATAAGCCATGGAAATTTGCTAGAGGCCGTGGAATGGACACAATTTCCTTATGTTCGATCCCTTGGAGAAAAACCCTAGTTTTCACACGGATTGCTACTGTCAATTTGCATTGAAAATTCACCAAACTCTTGGGGCTGAATTTCTCGGTTCTGTTTTGCTGAATATTTTGTAGTTTTCCTCAATTGTTGAACATTGAATTTAAAGTATTAATTCAGTATATGCAAGTTTATTTCCTTGCTGAATTTATGATTTCCATGTTTGATCAAATTTATGTTTTAAACTCATGTCTAGCTAATTTCTCTTGATTTAAGAATCGGTAGAACTCAATGATCTATTAATTGATAATTTGGCACACGAATTGTTGAATTCTACTCAGCGGTATAAGAGTTTCACCCTAGTGGCCTTAACCAGCCTCACTTTTGACCACAGGAAGAGTTCGATCATTTTGTTTGCATATGTTGAGAAGCAGTGTGTACCTTATAAATAGAAATAGACTAGTTTTTTTACGAGAGTGTGCTAGTCAGTGTTCTAAAAGGCCTTAAGCGCACCTAGGCGCTGGGGTCCCCTGGAGCCTAGGCGCAGTGTGCCTAGGCGCGCCTGATTGAATTTATTTTTTTAAATATCTAAATAAAAATAACTTGGTAGTTGGTAGTTCAAAAACAACAAACAAGCAAGAATTAGAAACTATTTCGGTTAATGACTTAATTAGACAATAGTCACTTTAATCTTCTTCTTCATCTTGTAAGTTCAGAGAATAGTCGTTTGTGTTGTGGTTGTGGGAAGGTCAAAAGACTCAGAAGTCAGAAGGTGGTAGGTAGGGAAGCAGTCACTTAGGGTATATATATTTAAAGGGAAGAACTGAAGAAGAAATTCTAGTTCTAATTCTATTGGAAAAGTGTATTCAGAATATAAAATTTATAGTAATAATTAATTTATAATGCCTATTTGATAGTTTTTAATATTTAAATTATTTCTTAATATAATTTATTTCCTTAAAATTTTATATTATTATAATTTATTTTTGTCAATCAAGATAATCTACTTGAATTAAAAGATATAGTTCTGCACTTCTGCAACAGAACAGGAACTGCTGACTGTTTTTTTACAAAAACACAATCAGGCTCAGCCAGGCGCGCCTAGTTGTGCCTGTGCACCTGGGTGGCGCCTAATCACAAGGGTTGAGCCTGAGCATCCTCAGGCGCTGGACCCTTGGCTCCTGCCTAGGCGCACCTTTTAGAACTAGTCTATTAAACCAACTAGAATTGGACCTAGTTTAGGGTGTGACGACAACATTTATCTTCAGATCCCTGATTTCGTAGTTCTATAAAATTTATGTTATTTTGGCATTTCTGCAAAAATGTGGTCAGTAAAGTTTCTTCTTATGTTTCAAGTACCCAAAGGGTTTGACCTATATCTATAGCAACTACAAGAGCGTCTACAGGTGTTTTGTAGACATGGTTTATGGCACTTTATGCACATCAAAGAGGTGGTAGAGGCTATTTTAGACAGTTACCTACATTTATGTTGAATGAATTCATGATGTTCATAAACTTGGTTATTTTTTGTATATTGTGTGGTGATATATTCCTTAGATTATCCCTCTCATATCTTCCTTCTCTCTCGAAATCAGTTAAATTTGGTTAATCGGCCTCATAAGACTTCTAACCCATTCCTTTTTATTTGGCTTAGCCGAATTGTCTTGAAGTTGAAATTAATATAAACATAGTCTTCATGATTTGACACCCGATTACTATAACCAATCACGTCATACTTTAGACACCACGATACCTTTTCATTAATTTTCTCTACTCTTTTAATGGCTTTTGTACCTGCTGGTCGGCCATCAATCCATCATAAGGTGGATCTTCGTAGTACGGACCCTTGTTCAACTAAATTGAGTACACATTGAGATACAATGAAGAATCTAGTTTGGTTTTGCCACTAATTGTCTTATAAACAATGATAATTAGGTTTTGTTAGGGGAAAATTTGCAATATTGGAATAGGTAGTGACAGCCATGAAACACCCACCAACTGATACCAAATTTGCTAAACATAACTTGGACAAAAGGAGCGAATACTAAAAGGCACGGGGCACAAAGGTTTCCGGACCCTCACGTCTCGGGTGGAGGTGCGTGTCTCACGTAGTTTGAGACCCGGAGATAGAAAGTGATGATGAAATAAGAAGAAGAGAAACAAGAGAAGTGAGGACCAAAGAGAAAGAAGAGGAAACGAGAGAGGATACAATGAAAGAAAAGGGTTTCAGCCCAAAAAAATTGAAAAAAATGACCCAATGAACCAAAACAGTGTATAAAATTTGAGAATGCCCAGAGGTGCACGCCTCGACCTATGGAGGCACAATCCTCTGTGCCTCCGTGAACCTGAGGGGCACTTTTTTAAACCAAGGCAAATAGTCAAACATTTTATCATAATTTTCTAAAATTGCTGGTCGATTTCCTTAGAGTCCTTGATATGGTTTTCAGCTAAATCATGAATATCAATAGGAAAACATACATAGAAGGTGTATAAATATAAATAGTCAGCACTTCTCCCTTCAAGACCTAGCTTAAACTAGACAAGGCACTTTCGACTAGACGATGTCAACCGGGTAAGTTCACTGAGGCACCGAGGTACAGTTCACATAGCCTAGTCCAAAATGCCTCCTTACCTCCCTCTATTGAGGTTGGGCATATTATGATCCTGTTTCACTGTGCTATTCTTTGAACTTTTTACTACCTCATTTTTTGAATCATTGAAACCTATACTAGATATTTTATATAATTAATACTTTTTAGTCTAAATTACTTTATCCAACTTTTAGGTTAACAACACTTGTGTTTATAACAGCCTACTTTTTGAAATTTTGTTTAGGATTTCCTTGAAAATGGATACCATGCAATCATAAGTTCTCTTCTTGCATAATTGCAGCTTTGACTATTTAATGACTAACCAGTGCATTTCATGATCAACGAACCTGTATTTACAAGCACTCTAACCCCAGCTAGCCTAAAGACATGTTAGAACAATAAAGAAGAAGTCCCGATGAAAAGATAGCTAGGCTGTCTCCATAAATTAATCCCCACTGATACGGTTCCACCTTTCTCAAAGACCTTCATGTGCCACTCAACTCGTCATGCATCAGCCTCTCGGGATCAAGCTTCAATTTCACTTATTTCCTAAATTTCAGCATATTGTGATAGTGGAATTATCTTGTTGGTTGTTAGTGCTTCATGATCTGAATTGAATCATGGAACATATCCCAAAATGTTGAAGATTCTTCGGCACAAACTAAGCTTGCTTCCATCATGATTCACCCCCTCTCCCCTTCTAAATGCAAAAGTTTTCTTTTATGGAGGACGATTGACCCCAAATTTAAACCTTGTGTCTCTATTACCCAATACCACTTTTTTACGCTATGGCATAAATCTCATGTATACAACTACCATAATTCAACTTTGAAAGAATACTTCACAAAGAATAAATTCAGAAATCAAACTAATTCTCAAGCCAAAATTTTCACAAGAGAGCATAAATCATGCATTGCAAATAAAATTGATTAAGAGAATAGTTTGAAGAAGTGTAACCTGTGTTTCCCGTTGCTTTCGTAGCATCCAAAATTGCCATTAAAACAACTCCGGCTTCATTATCCAGCCTTGTTTTTGTCCTTTCAACACAAGCCTAGAATGTACGAATTAAGCAAATAGCACAAAGTACATCAATAATTGAAATAAATCAAATGCACCAAAGTGGCTGTTTGTCTAATAGTCACACTCGAGAAAAAGGAAACCTTCTTATGAAATAGACTCTTGAACTCATCAAAATTTACTCGCCAGGTTGGACAACACACGGCAGCAGGACAACCCTCAGCAGCTGGACAGGACTCAGTGGCCGGAAAATGCTTGGTGGCTGGACAATGCTCGGCGGCTGGACAACACTCGGCTGCTGGACAGCGTTCTATATAGCGTGCTTCAACCAGCTTCATAAACCTTTCACGTAAAATTTCTCCTAGAATCAAGGGATACTAGCTTCAGCATTGATTTGCAAGTTAAGAACACTAGACTAACAATACAGTATCTAGAATCCTGAAAAGTCCAATTTGCAAACGTGTTTTGAAAGAAAATATCTCCACTCAAAGGTTTAAAAAAAAGGAATTGGTCCAATCTAAAACATATCAATAGGCAATGCCAAGAGGCTCCTGGGAAAGAATTGTCTAGAGAATAAGCAAAATAATCTTGGGCAAAATTGGTATGTAGCATTATGTCACTAATATTGATTAGTATATATCCCACGTAGCTAAATTTATTAGCATATAACATCCTTTGAAAATTTGTGACAAAATTACCCTCATACAAGCAATTACATGATTGTGTGATTATTATTTCCTCTTGTACATGTACATTTTCTTGTACTAATCATGTATATTTCTTGTACATGTACTTTTTTATGTAACATGGTAGGTTTCGATTATATTAAATAAGTTTATCAAAATTAATTGTAGAACGACTATGGGTTTTGTTTCATGGTGGATTGTCGTTCGTATATCTTGTTCATGTATATGCAAATAGGTCCTTGTAACATTAGACTTTCGTAATCATCTATTAATTTCTTGTACTAATCTCTTCAACTGCAGAGTTCTTGTACCATCACACAGGATACACTTTTCTCACACCTTGAAGTTGATCGATGTTTCTAACGTGATTATCGGTTGAAAATTCCAATAAATGATGGAAGTTTCTTTAAAATTTAAACTGCCTTCTTAATTTAGATTTGCAAATCATAATTAAAATATTTAGTTGCTTATTCTTGTAACCGATTTTGGATATTAGTATTTAAACTGCCTTCTTAATTTAGATTTTCAAATTATAATTGATATATTTAATTGCTTATTCTTGTAACCGAATTTGGATAGTTTGAGGTAAGGTTAAGATTGTCATTATCTATTTAATTATGCTATTTCCCTAATAAATTAAAGGCCTAGGATATTTACTCACTAAGAGTTATGATTAGGTGCAATTTATCTAATTCCCCCTCAATAATCCTTTTAAAAAACAACAAATGTTACATAGAACTCCTCCATATAAATAGGAACATAATATACATGTCCAAAGGACATGCCATCACTTTATACATGGAAATCATCAGCAGAATTAGTAATTCAGAGATTGCTTGGAGAAAGCGAAGTTCACTTCCCATCAAATTATGAAGAGGCCCAAATGCAACACACGTTTAGTGCTTCAAATAAGGTTAACTACTTCAAATACATAGACATTGATTGACTACTTCAAATACATAGACATTGATTGAAAATCCATGTAGTGATTTAATTGGCATGGCATAAGGCTTAAGCATTTTCAGAAATTCGATAGAAAATTTTCAAGCTTGGATGTCACCGAATCTGAGAAGCGAGGAAGAAGGGTGGGCTGGATATAATGCTACAGGAAGTTAGATTTTTGGCTACTTTTTTATTGTTTCGATGTTGGTCCAGACCAATGTATCTCTACAAATAGAATCACACCAGGGTGATCCCTCATAATCTGTAAGTCTACTTAATAGAAAGCTTTGCATCGTCTCATACAGGTTATCTCGTTACAGGGGGAAGGCACTTATCATGCATGCAAAATTTAAGACTGTATCAAAAGCGCGAAGAAACATAAATATATAGCAGTCGAGAACTACTCCTGAAAGTGTTGGATAACAGCAGTACTATCAAACTTACCTCCATCGGAGAAGTCTGTAGCCCTATCCAGTATTTGTGATAATGTAAGTCTGCCATGTTGAAGCAAACCTTCAAGAACAAATGAACACTGCAGAAAAGCAGAAAACCAGTTACACAGGGTTAATTATTTCAACTTTTGATCCATGGAAAATTTTGCAGTCAACTTAATATTACAACACTAACTTCTTCATCCAGTTCTTTGGAAACAACAATCAAGAACTTTGGATACCTCAACCTACAAATTATATTGTTAAACACTGCCATATACTGTGTCGAAATCTTTTCTGATTCTCCAAAATCACCTGCATTCAGAAATTTACGAGCACATAAGATCAACACAAAGTATAAAGATCCTAAAAGAAGACACCAAATTGATTGTATGAAAAAAAATATAGGAATTTCCAGAATCAAGAGACAATGTAGATCAGTGCCAAGCTCACTATATTTTTTATCCACTCAACAATTTTAATTATACATCAAAACATAGTTGTTTTATGTAAGGTAAAAAGACCTCCCTATATTCTGTGCTTTAAGAGTATTCTCAATACAGGAAAAATTATTCTATTGGGAAAAATAACTACGTATGGGGAACCATTTATGTGCATATGGAACATGATATGGTATAGAATAAAGAAAATTGGATGTTTGACTTTAAGGATTTTTTACTCTTTTTCTTATGGTTAACTGGAGTCAGTTGGGGAGGGGGAGTACTTGTTAAAATTCTAAATTTAATATATGAATCTTCTTATTTTTCATTTGTACGTAAGTAGCTTCCCTCACTATGATTTCCAGCTACAGGTATCCTATTTCTCTATCTATGATAAGAGGAGTATCGCCTATATTAGAGTCCAAATTTGGAGGAAAAGGCGGTTGTTAATGTACTTCTTTTGTTGGAATCTTTCCACTTTTTCTTTGAGTTCAAACAAATAGGTGCAAGAGGAAACTAGTTACCGAGGTCTTCTCATACGAACATATGTGGTATTTCCTCTCTATTTTCTACAAAAAAATTGTAAGTCCATTGGGATGTGAATGGTGCGAGTATGGGATGGGTGACTCTAGCCCCACCCCAATCCGCGGTTTGCAAAGCAATCCCCGTCTCTGCTCGGGATCTAAAATCATCCTCTTCCGTATCCGTGCAAAATCTGCATCCCCATTGGGGACTCCCTATCCCTTCTACTTATTCCATATATATACACTCCGACGGTTTTATTGTAGGAATTTGTCTTTTACCTTCCCACAACTTGTACCAAAGAATTTCCCAACTTAATGTATGTGATACATAAAGAAAGTAGCATTGTACTTTAAATTCAATACCAAATGTTCATGGTGGTAGATTAGTAGGTTCCAACCTCGTTCACACCCCTACATGGGAATTCGTTTTTCTCCCCATCCCAGCATCCTGCTCCCTTCCCGTTTTAAACCCTTATCACCGTCCCCATCCCCATCCCCATTGGCATCCCTAAGTCCAATAAATCACCAAGGTGTAAGGCTCTTTAATGTGATCGTGGAAGCAAACAAGAGTGAAAGATAACATGTTGTACATCGGAAATCACATAGGATTTTCTCACAAAAGCCTTCCTTTGATGCACACTCTTTATTGCATTTAAGGGTATAAGTACTTTCTCAAAACAAATGATGTACAAGTAGTCTGCGACAAACAAAGCATCTACTTTGTTAGCTGCGTAATGAAATCAATGAGATATAATCATTTAGCTCTGTGTTGCTAGATGGCTAGGGTTTTGTGGCAATGTATTTTAGCAGTTACAGAACAAACTGAATTTTTTTAAATGTGCTAAATCTCATATTCATGCGAGTCATAGGTAGGGGCTTTGAGTTGAGTTAAGATCAAATATTATAGTGAATATATAGTATCTTACAAATTCTATTGTGTTAGGTTATCAAAAATGGTAAGATCTTTCATGGCCAAGATAGGCACTTGGACCTACCATGCTACAACTGCTTTTAGTAGGACAGTTTTCTGTTTTGACATTCAGTTACGGACTCCTTTAGCATCTGAGGAACTCCAGTTAAAACATAGAAGAAGTTATAAGGAGAAACAAGGAAGAGAACTATACTTTTTTCAGCACAGTTGTGCTGGATTAAGACCTGAAGACACTTGGTAACATTATCAACAGGGATTTCCGTGTGGCTTGCAATGCCCAATTTTGGAAGGCGCCCTCTTCTGAGAAGACAATCACATACTTGCTGCAATGAACCATCACAAAAGATCAGCTTGTGACTTGTGAGCATATAGAAACTAGAGGAGAGTGGAAGAAAAGGACATACCGCAACCAGATTGCCAAAGTCTGTGGTGATTATGTGAACAGCAAGCTTGATACCATACTGCGACAACATCTCCCTTATGACATTCAACAGTTCGATAGATTCAGTTATCACATATTTAAGAGATATATAGCCACATTTCAGCACATGAAACCAATTTAAAATCTTTTACCAACAGCACATGTCACTTGAATCTCTTTCTTGGTTTCAAGTTCAAAAATTACACTTGAAAGTGAAACCTTTGAAATAAATTCAGAGTTTTAGGCCTTAGGAAGTTCACACAAGACAACCATATTTCTAGACTTCATAGTTCACCTAAACCATATTGCTTAAAACTAGAAAATTATGTAAGACTAGCAACACAAAATCTCTTTATCCTTAACTACTCAAACTAGAAAAAACACATTAGCAACGATAAAAGGATGTAAACATGGCTCATAAGCAAATGAATATTCTATTCCCAGACAATGACTGGTTGACAGGATACGTTACCAACAAAGGAAACGATACAAACCCAGTTATTCACTATACCTATTACCTTTATTTTCCCATTTCCTAGGTAAATCTTCAATCCTGAATTTTGGCACTTATCCGTTGTGTACTTCACTTACACCCTTGTTCCCCATAATCCTAAATTTTATTTATTAAATCCTTTGATTACTACTATATGTTATATAAATATATGATACCACTAGTTTTTTAATTATACCAAAAGGGAGAAAACGTGCAATAGAAGTATATCAGTTTATCAAATTGATATCCATATACTTATATACCAAACACTAGGTATGAGTTTTTTTATGTCGATACCCATATCTAATATCTAGATATGGATACCAAACAGGCCTCTATTATGAGGATCTACTGCTTGTCATTGATTATTAAATTGAAGTACAAATCACTAGGATACCTCAGTTGGCTCATTGCAGGATTATTGCTCCAGTTTTTTCATCTCTTTTTATCATCATTCTTGAGTTTCTAACAGGAAATACACAACCATCGTGCAAAAACCTAAATTACAGATTTCAATTTGTGGATGAGGAGGGAAAGTAAATATCAACAAAACGAAACCATAAACTTAGAACAAATAGGCATTATGAAGGGCAACATATCAGGTGAATCAGAAATTAACCAAGGTGCAAATACATTTGCTCGTAAAGAGCAGCCCAATTTGGACTGAGCTTAAATCCCAAAAGTGCCAGAGAGAAAATCACTCCATGATCGACCGATCCCAGGAAGGTTCAATTGGTTTTACTTTTTAAAGATATTTCTGCTTGCAAATCTTTGTTACCTTGTTGCTGCTTTATACCAACGAATTCTTAGCATTTTAGTTGACAAAATTATCATTACAAGAAGAGAATAGGAATTTCCTAAATGTTAAATAAATGAATACAAAGCACACAAGCGATAAAACCAATACAAATTTCAACTAAATAACCTACCCTTTTATGATTGTAGTCTGTTAGCACTCATTGAAGTCTTTTTTACACTGGATTCAACAACACATTTTTCTAACTTTGATTATAAGATCAGCATGAAGTCATTTCTCATCATCACATTCCTGAGACCGACGACTATTCAACGATAATAGACAAGGGATACGTGAATTCCAAATTTAATAAAAAAAAAAACATCCTTCAATCAAGAGGGCGGACAAGCTGTGAATATAGATAGAAATCTAGAAGAAACGAAACTCAGGGGGAGCCGAGCACTAATTGAAATCGCACAATCGCAACACAGAAAGTAGTTGACTTACTCTGCGCAACAGAAATGGTGGTGGCTGGTGGATGTGGCGGTGGGCTTCTCAACCGGTCTCTGTAAGTAAAGGCGGGAAGAAGCATAAAGGAGAGAGTCAATTGACCGAAATATTAGGTTTACTGGTTTGGGGATTTTAAGGTGAATTTAGGCCAATCCTCCTTTATGCTTCATCTAATCAAATTAATTTTCTTACTAGAAAGTCATAATTACGAGAAAATTGAGTACCTTTTTAATTTTAAAATTAGGTAAATATTAAAAAAAAAATTCTTAAATTCTTGGTTCTAATTTATTTACCATAAATTAAGAAAAACACATGTTAAACAAGTCACCGATTCACGGATTTTATTTGGTGATATCTTAAATCTTGTTGAAATCGTAGCCTTTAACCTTGTGGTGACACCTTATTTTGTAATTATACCTTAACACTATAGTTTTGTCAACATATGTAGAGTAGTCAAGTGTATTTTGTGGTCAACATATGTAGAGTAGTCAAGTGCATTATGTGGTCACATTAAGTGTGCAGTTACATTTTGTTAACCACTTAAGTAGGTGGTGATACCTCGTTGACATTTTACGTGTGTAATGACACATATTAAGCTTATATTAACATTTAAGCATATAATGACATATTGGTGACATCTTAAGTGTGTTATATTTTGTCCTTGTAATTATACATTAAGTGTATGATAACACTTACATGACATATTACGTGTACGGTGGTACCTTAAGTATGTGGTGACACGTTTAACGGTAAGTCTTATTTGTACCTTATGGCACGAGTAGTGACACTTTAAGCATGTGATGATATCTCGGTGACACCTTAAGCGTGTGGTGACACGTTAGTGGTAACACATTAAGCGTGTGTACGTTGACACCTTGTTGATACCTTAAGCGTATAACGTATTGTGACGCATAAAGCATGTGCGAACACTTTTGACATCAAGGGTGGGCTTGACTGGGGATCAAGGGGTCAGCTGACCTCTTGTCCCTCACCTGGACCGAGGGGTCGGAAATGACCCCTTGACATTTTTTACTCGGAACGAAGGGTCGGAACGCGGAAAAAGAGGAAAAACGACGAGTCTGCTCGGGATTTTTCTTAGAAATAAATCCCGGCTCTCGGCATCTCGGGATTACGGAATAACTATAAAGTGCTCTAAGTCCGGAATAAAATTAATAAAATTCCGGACGTTACAACTAACCCCCCCCCCCCTAAAAACAAGTTTTGTCCCGAAACTTGTTAAACCAACACTCTCCAACCAACCCGTCTCGTAACCCCGTGGGGCTCATAAAACGTACACTATTGGCTCTAATCCAAGTCTACGTAAAACATCACATAAAGACCTCGCAAGGTACTCATAACTCAACAAAACACATAGCATAATAAGCAATCAAGGAAGATCTCGGAACTAACCCGACGGTCCTATCGATGTCACTATGTCTGCATAAAACTCGGGATAGTTCCTCCGGATACTATCCTCCGTCTCCCATGTAGCCTCATCGGCTCCTCGCCTCGACCACTGAATCCTCAACATCGGTATCTCCTTCGATCGAAGGCATCTCGTACTCCGCTCTAAGACCGCTATCGGGTGCTCTTCAAAAGTGTGGTCCGGCTCGACCACCAGGTCCTCGTGACTGATGATGTGTCTCGGGTCATGTATGTACTCTCTCAGCTGAGAGACATGAAAGACCGGGTGTATACCCTCCAACCGCGGTGGCAGTGCTAACCGGTACACCACCTCACCGACTCTCTCCAAGATCTCGAATGGCCCGACATATCGGGGGCTTAACTTCCCCTTAATGCCGAATCGCCTGACGCCCCGCGTCGGTGATACCCTCAACCACACCTGAGCTCCTACCCTGAACTCGAGAGGTCTACGTCTCCTATCCGCATACGACCTCTGGCGGCTCTGCGCAGCCAACATCCTCTCTCGGATCAACGTAACTCTTGTCATGTCGTCCCGTACCTGATCTGGAGTTACCACGCTAGAGCTCCCCGGCTCGTCCCAACACAAGGGAGTATGGCATCTCCGCCCATACAATGCCTCATATGGTGTCATCCCAATCGACGCGTGCCAGCTGTTATTATACGAAAACTCGGCCAAGGGGAGGTGATCTGGCCATACCTGTCCCCAATCTAATACACATGCTCGTAGCATATCCTCCAATGTCTGAATAGTCCGCTCGGACTGGCCGTCGGTCTGAGGATGGTATGCGGTGGTGAAATGGAGACTCGAACCTAGGGCGGTGTGTCCCTGCTGCCAGAACCTCGAGGTAAAACGCCCGTCCCTGTCCGAGATGATGGTCCTCGGTACTCCATGTAGTCTCACAATCTGACGGGTGAACTCCTTGGCTAAACGACTCACCGGCCACGTCTCCCGTATAGGAATGAAACGTGCGGTCTTCGTCAACCGGTCTACTACCACCCATATCGCGTCAAAGCTCCTACTCGGTCTCAGACCGGTCACGAAGTCCATGTATATGTCCTCCCACTTCCACTTCGGCACGGGCAGTGGGTGAAGCTCTCCTCCGGGTCTCTGGTGCTCGATCTTGACCTGCTGGCAGGTCGCGCATCGGGCCACATATCTAGCTACATCGGGCTTGAGCCCGCCCCACCAATAAGATCTCCTAATATCCTGGTACATCTTACTCGCGCCTGGGTGCACCGAGTAAGGCGTGGAATGGGCCTCATGCAAAATCCGCTCTCTCAGCTCCTGATCCGACGGTACACAAATACGCCCCTGACGTCTCAATAGTCTGTCTGCTCCCGTGACAAACTACTGTGCCTCTCGTCGGGACATCCTGTCCCGGATCCTCATCAAAATGGGACATCTCTTCTGCTTTTGTAGGATCTCACCGGACAGGTCAGGTAATACCTCTAACTCGGTCAAACGACAGTCCGTATCCGGAAACCGGATACCCAAAACTGAGGCTGAACCGTAAGCCGAGCTATCACCTCCTCCCGAGGTGTCCTCCTACTCAAAGCATCGGCGACTACGTTCGCCTTCTCGGGATGGTATATAAAATCTTCAGGTCAAAGTCCTTAATCAGCTCCAACCATCTCCTTTGGCGGTTATTCAACTCCCGCTGAGTGAATATGTACTTCAGACTCTTATGGTCTGTGAAGATCTGGCATGTAGCCCCGTACAAGTAGTGTCGCCAGATCTTCAGGGCGTGAATCACTGCCGCTAGCTCGAGATCATGGTAGGGTAATTCTCCTCGTACGGCTTCAGCTTCCGAGAAGCGTACGCAATAACCCTACCTCTCTACATCAAAACGCACCCCAAGCCTAGCTTGGAGGCGTCGCTATATACCGCAAATTCCTATATGCCCTCAGGCTGGGCTAACACAGGAGCGGAGGTCAACCTCCTCTTCAGCTCCTCAAAGCTGCACTGGCAAGGCTCGGACCAGACGAACCTGGTGGACTTCCTCAGCAAGGAAGTGAGCGGTCGTGCTATCACGGAGAAACCCTCGACAAAACGGCGGTAGTAACCCGCTAAGCCCAAGAAACTGCGCACCTCCTTGACCGTCCTAGGAGGCGGCCATGAGGAAACAGTCTCTATCTTCGCCGGGTCGACCATGACACCCTCGGCGGAAACGATATGTCCCAAAAATGCCACCTCGGACATCCAAAACTCACACTTAGAGAGCTTAGCGTAAAGCTCTCTATCCCGGAGACTCGAAGTACCGTCCTCAGGTGTCCCTCATGCTCCTCCCTACTCCGGGAGTAGACTAAGATGTCGTCAATAAATACCACCACGAACTGGTCCAAGAAGTCGATGAAGATGCCGTTCATCAACTCCATGAAGACGGCGGGTGCATTCGTGAGCCCGAATGGCATCACGACAAACTCATAATGGCCGTATCTCGTCCTGAATGCCGTCTTCGGTATGTCCTCATCTCTCACCCTAAGCTGGTGGTATCCCGACCTCAAATCGATACGTGAAAATACGGAGGCTCCCTGCAACTGGTCCAACAAATCATCAATGCGCGGTAACGGGTACTTGTTCTTGATGGTTAATTTTGTTCAACTCCCGGTAATCGATACATAACCTCAAAGATCCATCCTTCTTCCTAACGAAGAGGACCGGTGCACCCCAAGGGGAAACGCTCGGGCGTATGAAACCCCTTTCGGCTAACTCCTCGAGCTGCTTCTTCAGTTCCAGCATCTCGATCGGCGCCATGCGGTATGGAGCCTTGGAGATCGGCCTCGTGCCGGGCTCCAACTCAATAGTGAAGTCAACGCTCCTCTGCGGTGGTAGCCCAGGTGGCTCCCCGAAAACGTCCTCGAACTCGCATGCCACCGGGATCGCCTCTAGTGAGGGTCCCGTCTCCTCCTCCTTCATGGCATAACACTAGAAGGTCTCGCATCCCTGCCCGATAAGCCTAGCAGCTCGAACGGCGCTAATGACTGTACCGGCTTTCCCGAGGTCCCAACCTCGGAAAATCACCTCGTGCCCCGTCTCCGTGGAAATCGTCACGGTCCTCCGGCTGATGTCCAAAACGGCATGATGGCGGTCCATCCAATCCACCCCCAGGATGACTTCTTCATGCACTAAGTGCATGACAAAGAAGTCGGCTAACCAATCTCGGTTTCCCAAACGAATGGGGCAACCGCGTACCTCTTGGGTACCACTAACCCTACCTCCATTGGGTAACCCTACAATGAAGGGTTTCCCCTCAAACGTAGCTAAGGACAACCTAGCTACACAATCATCGGATATAAAAGAGTGCGTAGCACCCGTATCAAATAAAACTCGGACCGAAAGCCGTGAATCTGAATAGTACCTGGGGCTGCCGGCGCTGGAGGATCAAAAACACTCCTCAACTCAAATACCCTGGCCTGTGTGCCTCTGGTCTCCTGGGTATCCCCACCACGGCCTCTACCTCGGCCCTGTCCCTGAGCTGATCCCTGAGTGCGGGTCTGACCCTGACCCTGGCTCCTCTGCTGAGAGCCCTGTGCCTGATACTGGGGTGGCCTCTGACTGCCCCCTGCTATACCAGCAGGCGAAGAAACCTGCTGTGACTGGGACTTGCCCTGACGGCAAAAAGCAGCTCGGTGACCCATCCGACCACAAGTGAAACAAGCCATGGGTGGCTTCCTACAAGCCGGCCTCAGGTGTCCAAACTCTCCACAACCATAGCACTGACGTCCTCCATCTGATGCCTGTCTCGACGACTGGGGGCCCGAACGCCCCGGAGTCTGGCTACGTCCTTGACCTGCCACTCCGGCCCCTGAACCAGCTGGTGATGTCCTCTGTCTCTTGTCCGGTCCCCCGGACTGTGCTGCTCTCCTAGACCCAAGGCGGTCTCTCTCATAGGCTGAAGCCCGGTCCTGGTACTATGCTAGTGAGGTACAACGGAATCCCGCAAGGTAAGCACGAGTGGACTCCCTCAGTCTCTTGGAAAAGAGATAGACATGCTGGTCCGCTGGGGGTGCGGAGGGTCCCAGCAAGGCTAACTCTGCCCGAAATCGCCTAATCGCCTCAATGACTGGGACGTCCTCGAATCCTACCTCCAGGAAATCCTGGACTCTGTCACTCCTCAGTGAAGCTGGGCAAAAGGTCTCCCTAACGAGGCTCAGCAGCTGATCCATCCTAGTCACACCGCCTCTAACTGTCCTCCACCAATACTGGGCATGCTCTCAAAACAAGGTCTGGACGATCTCAACCTGTCTCTCCTTTGGGCAACGGATCGCCTCCAAAGCTGACTCTACGTGCCCAATCTAGTGCTCAACCTCTAACCCTACTTTCCCGTCGAAGTAGGGTACATGTTGCTGGTTGAAAGCCTTCAACCAGGAATCAGGTCTCGGAGACCTCAACTCGTCTCTCGGCCGAGCAACCTCCACAACTGGCTCGGGTGCAACCACTGCCGGTGCAGCCCGAATCTGGGTCACCCTCTGTGTGACCTCAACTGATCTCACCAGTGCAGGTGCAGGCACTGGTGGTGCCGGGGGTGGTGCTCCAGTCCTAAATGCCTCCTCAACTCGTCGTACATAGTCTCCAAATACAGTAGCTCCAATGGACGCTCCCTCGGTCCTGAAAGATGGAGAACCCTGCGTCCCGGACCTAACCACGGTCCTATCCCTAGCCTCGGGAATGATACTCTCTACGACCTCCTCTACTGGGGTCTCTGCTGCTGGCGCACCCACAACTGGTGGGTCAGCAATTGGGAATGCGTCCCCGACCTCTACCTCTCGTACCTGGAGGTCTTCCTACTCATCCCCGCCCTCTTGGGGCGGTAGGGGGAAGTGGTGGTCTACCCCTGGCGGGTCCCACGTAAGCGGTAACTCTCGTACGTGCCATCTGATTTCGTATGACGTTTACTTAAGTATAAATGCGTAGGTACTACTTATAATCCGGTATAATAAACTTCTAAAAGCATAAAGGTAACATGATCATAATACACATCCAAGGCATGCAAGCCCAAACATCCTAAGGTCACATACATAGCTAAGTACATACAAGTCCACAAACATCCTAAGGTCATATATATATATATATATATATATATATATATATATATATATATATATATATATATATATATATATATATATATATATATATATATCACTATATATACCTATTTCTAATCCAGAGATCTATGTCGCCGAGGTTTGCGGAAGGAGTGGTGGTCCCGTACATTCTAACCCAAACCCGACTCATGCATATAATTTTGAAAACGAAAAGTCAGAACCCGTGGGGGTTTTGTTTTATACCTCATTCGGCCTTTAAAAAGATTGCGAGTGCCATTGTTGTCAACCTAGGGCTCTGATACCACTTTTGTAACACCCCAAATCCGCGGGACTCGGGGTGCTACTGGACGAGACCTCACAATGGGTCCCGACCCTTAGCCTGACAACAATTTCACCAGACCTTCCAACAAGGCACAAATAAAGGCGAAAACTCAATACGTTTTTAATGTATGCGGAAACCGAAAAGTAAGAAACTACAACTTGGAAACTCAGCCGAGTCCTCAAAACAACATAATTTGATACGAAGTCTAAACGTACGACAACATCCATAAACAAGAACAAGAAACATGACTCAAAATATCCCCGTCCTATAATGTACGGAGACCCCGGCTGTCCACTCATCCACCTCACTCGGCGGCATCCCTAACCTGCAAGTCAACTACATACGGTTTTAAACCGTTAGCTCATATTCTAGGTATTAGAAAAGCGGTGAAGGCACAAACACATCCATACACAAAACATAAATCACACAAGTCCGGTTTATTATCTTTCATTATTAAGTCGTATTCCATTCTAGTTCAACTTCTGTTGTGACACGAGACCCCAGTGGTCTCGCCTCGGTCCCTTACCGGCAAGGAATGGTGCAGATGCATCCGCCCGTATACTCGCCGGACTCGTCGCCGAGAACCTCCTAGACCCCGCCAGGGCTAGGCAGATGATGTCACCGCCCGTTATCATACACTTGGGCCAACACATATATATATATAAAGTCGGTGGTCCTAATTACCGGTTTAATTGTTATAACATAACATAACACACACCACCAAACACACATCAACGCTAATACATAAAATACGAGCTAAGTAAGTCCGGAGACTTACCTCGTCACCAAACCCAAGTCACCACACTCTTGCTTCCCTTAAGGAGGAAGCCCACAACCTGCTCACAAGAGATATGCATATCAATACATACTCACACTCAAGAAGTCTTAGACTTCACTCTAGTGATCTATGCAAGATCACCTAACCCTCAAGCTAGGAATGCATCCTAGGTACCAAGTATTCATCACACTCTCAACACATGCAACATCCAACAACAGTCCATAATTCCACAAGAGTAATCCTCAACCAAAGAGGCACAAGTTAGCCTAGAAGGTCCATCAGGCTCACATGCTTATATCCATCACTTACATTGAGCCTTAAGGGCTCCTAGGTTCACAACCACTAAGTGGCATTCTCAAACTACTCTAGATCCATCCTAGGCATGCTACTAACAAGATCCAACATCAATACTAAGGAAGGAACGAAGAGGAAAGGAGAGGAGGGACCTACTGTTGCCGAAACCGCAGCCGCGGAGTCAAGCCGGCGCCCCCTATGGACACATGAGCCGCCCTTGCGGAACAAGGAGCCGCACCCGCGGAGGACTGCGTCGCCTGCCAGGAGCCGCACCCGCGCCCGAGTCACGCCGCACCCGCGGCCGTCCGCTTCCGCCCGAGCCAAGTGCCTTCCGCCGCCCCTGCGGCCGTGCCGAGCCGCGCCTACGGCGTGCTGAGCCGCACTGGCGGTCTGCTGGTCCGCCCCTGCGGCTGGCCGCTCCCGCGGTCCTGTTGAGCCGCCCCCGCGGGTTCTGCGCAGAATGTCGTCTTCGACTTTGGATCCTTGGCTCCAAAGTCCTTCTTCTCTTGCTGGATCTTCTCCAAAAACTCTCCACGGGTCTTAGGCACCTCTTCTTGATCTAAACGAGCTAAGAACCTAGACATGCACAAGGGTTGAGTGAAAACCTCTCCAAGCTTCATCCATGGCCATGGATGAAGGAGGAAGGAAGAAGGGAAAGAGCAGCAAGGAAGAGAAGGAAGGGAGAGGGAAAGCTTACCAACAGCTGAGAACACCTTCTGCAGTCCACCACAAATCCTCAGCACCAAGGGAGAAGAGAAGAGAGCAAAGAGAGGAAAAGAATTGAGTGAGGAAGAGTGGAATGGGATCCAACGTGAGAAAGGAGGAGGCAAGGAAGAGAGAGGGAAACAAAGTCTGAAAAGTGGGTGTGGGGATCAACGGGTCAGCTGACCTCTTGTCCCTCACCCGGACTGAGGGGTCGGAAATGACCCCTTGGCATTTTTAACCCGGAACGAAGGGTCGGAACGCGGAAAAAGAGGAAAAACGACGAGTCCGCTCGGGATTTTTCTTAGAAATAAATCCCGGCTCTCGGCATCTCGGGATTACGGAATAACTATAAAGTGCTCTAAGTCTGGAATAAAATTAATAAAATTCTGGACGTTACAGTTACTAATAAAGTAAATTGGGGTGTTAGAAGG